>CM076572.1:464864717-465263909 GCA_034641835.2 Pinus albicaulis | reverse complement strand
ATTGTTTATAAATGAGCAAACCATCGACATCTTCACCAAAGCACTTGGAAGAGAAAAGTTTGAAAAGTTCCAGATCGATGCTTGGACTCACCAACATCCTTTCGCATTAAAGGGGGGAATGTTGACACCTAATCCTATGGATGGGTGTGCATTTGTATTTTTGTATATTATTTAATATTAGGAAATAAGGAAGGCCAAGAGTCATTGGGAGATGAATCCCAATAGCCTCACCTCCCATCTATAAAAGCATGTACATTCTTCAGCTAATACACACCCTGATTTGAGGAGTTACCTCCTGGTTTGATAGGAAATAACTGTTGGGAAAGATCGATGATTGACACGATATCAGCTCAGATGGAAGGGAGCGTATATCGAGTTATGTGAGATTGCATTGGAATAGTCAAAAACATAAACTTGGGCGCATACTGTGTCTCTAGGTGTGGACGAATTTAGTTGGCAGAATCAGATCTGTGGGAGCGATATATATAATATCTATTGATTAATAATGTTCAACATTTGTTTTGAAAGTATTATGTTGAATCTGCGTTTTCTAACTAAGAGAATAGAAATATTTCCAGATTATTAAAAGTTTTTGGTTCTGATTCATATAAAGGGCTTTATTCATTAGACTGTATGAGTGGTTTAATGCTGTTATATGTTGTGAAGAGAAGTGTATGGGCTGCGCTCTGTATGAAGGAAGTAAAGAATTCAGTTCCGGGGTTTTAATTTAAAACATGATTTCTATTTGTATTGTTAATCTGCTATTGCTTGTAATCTAATTGGATTGAGCTCAGCAATTTGGTGCATCAGTTTTTTGGTATCAGAGGTATAAAAATTATAAACGATGGTAATTTCTTAATTGGGCGAAACCATTTCTGATTGTGATATAATTCTGGAAGGCGCAGTTCAATTTGGAATAGAGGTTTTGCAATCGACTTCAGTTAATGTCAATTTGTGAAATCTATATTGATCCTTCTAAAAAAGGATTGAATCGAAAGTTCGATTCGAATCAGTGTTAGAACCTCAGTTTGATGAGTCGATCCCATGGAGGGTGCCATTGTTTTAAGGAGAATCTGACTATTTGGTGATTGTGAAATTGCCAGGATTTAAAGTTTTAAAGAGCAAATTTCTGAGATGCATTTTGTATGCATCAATTGAAGTGTGATTCTGGGTTTGCAGGGTTTATCCTGCATCATTCTATTAATTATAGACGAAGCTAAGTAAAACAAGATAGATGCTTAAAAATTCCACAATTAATTTCTGATATGCCAACAAACACTAACAACCCATATTTAACCCAATGTCAATCAATTCGTCCGATGGTTCTTCTTTGTATGTTAGCACCTGTTTGAAGACATTCAATGATGATTGTTTTAAAACAACTTAAAATATACAAAAATGAAATCTAGGTAAGTTGTTCTAAGGAAGTAAAAATTACTCACAAACATAGATATCAACCCTTTTCTTCCTTATCATCCTGTTTTGTGTGCTGAATGGGTTCCATTTTCTTTTCTGTTTTGAAAGAAAATACTTGAAAATTAATATTTAATGTTAAATTGTTTATTTATTGTACCTAATCAAAAAATTCAATGATTACATATTACATTTGAAGCACGTTGTTGTTGAGATGGCTCTTCGTGCGATGAAATTATGTCCATTTCTTTGACCATCTCCTTGTACACCTTTTTGGACATTCCTAGTGGCATATTTTTGATATCAGCTCGTTCATCCTTTGAGATTTTCATAATCTTCCTGAAAATGTAACATGACAATAAACTATTTAATTTTTATATTGATATATGAAAAGTAAATATAAAAAAAGTGATATTTATAAATGTTTACTTTATAGTAATATATACATATAATTCTAGAAAAACATTTAAAGGAATATTGTTTTTTCATTCCTTTTTTTTTTTGAACGTTTTTGCTATTAAAAGTCTGACATGTCTCATTGACCAATTCTTTGGAAACTCATCCTGTAGTTTAGATAAAATTTGGTTCTTGGAATCATTGGATTGATTTTTGTATTTTAAGTGGAAAGAACATCTATACATTCCTTCCACTAAATCCCTCATAGTTTTGTAAAAGTTTTTCCCCCTTTCGTTAACCTCCAACACCACTCCAGATGAGCTAAGGAGCAATTCATTTTCATTTGCATGTTCTATTTTTTTTCTTTTCTTAGAACAACATTCCTTTTCTTCGTTGTTGGTCCCTGTATAGCATTAAACATATGTGAATTAATAGATTGTTTGAAACATGTTATCTAATATTTTAAAGTATATTATTAATGAAAATTAAAAAAAGAAACTCATATTGGATCGATAATATTTTTTCATTCACCTAATTCATCCTTCTGCAATTTTTCCATCAAGCTTTTACGCTCTTCTGGTCTTAGATCCAAAATAACCTTATGGAGCTTCATCATTTTGTGGGTCTGTATGATACACAGTAAACAATACATATTAGTTAAACTTACATATAGCTCAATAATAATAATTTTTATAAATAATTTACAAAGAACTTGCCTTTTTTGCTTTTCTTGATGTGCTATCAGTATTTTTGTTACTTGATCTCTTTTTAGCCATATCTTTATCAATATGAAACCTATACCATACCAATCATTAATATATTTTATAAATAAAACACAAAATTTTCAGGTAAAAAAAAAAATCAAGAAATCGGTGCACCTTTCAAGCAGTGCGCACCGAAGGTGGTGCGGCATGTTCTTATAAACGCACCGCCAAAACAGTAGAAACACCATACGGTGCTCTCTGTCAACAAGGAGACCCTGTGCATTATATGTTAACCAATGCACCAATTAACACAGACAATTTAATTAAAAACCTCTAGATGTTAGTTTTTGTAGCATAAGATGTCGTGGAGGAGGCAGTGTGGCATGTTCTTATAAACGCATCGAGAAAAAAATAGAAACAACGTACAATGCTCTTTGTCAATAAGGAGACCCGGTGCATTATGTGTTAACCGGTGCACCGATTAACACAGACATAAATTAATTAAAAATGTTTTTATCAAATAGTACGTGCACGGTGTGCTATTTTACACAAGGTGCACCGATTAAAAAAAATCTGTTTTTAAAAGAATCATGCAAGGGCTGACATGGATTGGGCTCCAACTCTGCAAGTCGTCCCGTAGGTTAGAATTCATACGCCTATATATATATAGCAATACAAACCCTATAAATCTAAACTGAAAATCCCTAATTGTGAAGTCACAAAAACAAGAAGAAGCAAGGGTAGAAACAAGAAGCAAGGGTTTAATGTAAGAATGGATTTTTTGTTTTTGTTTTTTATTGTTTTTTTTTTAATACACAGTAATTTTTTTTTTACCGGATATTTTAAATTTTGATCCTCTGAATAATGCTGCTGTTCGAAAGTATTTCAATTCTCCACAGTGCTCTCGTGCTCTCTTGATCCATGTATGTCTCTCGTGCAAATCCCTCCCTGATTTGTTTTGCAAAAATAATGAAATAATGAATATATTTTACTATTTAAAGAATTTTTGTATGAAATTAGATTTCCGAAAATAATTAGCCGCCCATTTTTCAATTTACCATTTTTTTTTCACTTAAAGAAAATAAAGTTGCACTTTTTTTATTTGCGAATATTTGGTGTGTTCATTATCTAACCGCATCGGTGCGTCAATTAATAACACAACACCGATGCACAGTAAATAAAACACACCGGTGTATTTAATTGTACATTAGCACCGATAACAATAGAAGTCCATTTTTAAGACACCGAAATTACTTTTAGGTATGTACACCAAAATTTATTGTTGATTTTGGTCAAATGCGTGGGTGTGTGAAACATGAATTCCACCAAGACCTAGGACGTGCCATATCTAAATTATCTGCATTTGTACGTTGGATCATGTCAAAGGAGATTCATGTGGCTAGCATTCTGTTGTATCTTAAGAGACAATTCCTTGGCTGTGGAAAGGAATCAATGCTTAAGACATTTTTAAAAATGTGTCATAGAAGTAATTATATCAAGGTGGTCTTCGTTCAATCCCTTTGGAAACTAATTCTTTAAAACACTTAATATTCTGGTGTAATGAAAGACTCTACAATGCCATTAACTGCTAATATCTGAATGGAAAAGAAGAACTGTAGAAGAAACTCAAAATGATACGCTGTAACACAGAATCTATCACTTTAAATTTTAGAATGAATTTATGGAGAGAGAAGAAACTCAAAATAATATGTTGTAAACATAGAATCTATTACTTATAAGTTCCAGAGAGAATTTGTTAAGAGAGAGGATTTGGAGTGAATGAGCGCAAATTAAGGTTATTTAAATCTTACTCACAAATGTAATTAAGAGATCAAAAAATACTTTACTTCACTTCATTCCACGTGGTGAGATCGGATTGATTATGAGAAAAGGGAATATTCCCAGTATATGCCACCTGCTAACTGTACTTGCATGCTAACTGGGCATCCCAGTCACCCTGTCACAAAAATTTTAAATGTTTAGAAAAACGAGAAGAACACGATACCTTCCTCATACGACATCAGTTTTTCGAATAGTTTGCGGTGCCAGAATCGAAACAATGAGACCTTTTCGATTGCTCAGGTTTGATACAGTTTCGAGCACTTTAAATTTTGAGCAGAACACATGATATCCTGATCAACGTCAAAGGAAAGGTCAAGATGGGCATGGGTTAGATATAGAAGTTTACCAACAAGTTGACGGTATAAGGTAGCATCAACCTTAGGGGAAGTACAAGTGACCGAAATCTTGAATCCAGACTAAGAGGGAGAAGGGTCGGTTTACTGTATTCCATGTGAAAGTGGCATAGAATATCACATGCATACTTGGACTGATAAAGGGTAATACCTTCTTTGGATTGCAAGACTTGAAGACCAAGGAAATAATGCAAGTGTCCTAAGTCTGTCATTTAAAAATTCTTTTTGGGGCTAGACTTCACATGGTTTATGTGGTTTGTATCACTACCAGTAAGGATAAGATCATCAACATAAAGAAAAGGATGATTAAGGACTTACCCATTTTCTTAGTGTAGATAGTGTTGTCAGAATGACATCTAGAAAAGCCATTATCTAAGAGAAAGCTATCCCTTTTGGCATACCAAGCCCAAGGGGCTTGTTTTAGACCATAGAGATACATCTTAAGGTGACAAACAAGGCTAGATTATTTTTGGATAAAGCCAGGGGGTTGTTCCATGTTGATTTCTTCATGCAAGTCCCCATGTAAGATGGTGGATTTAACATCCATATGATGGAATTACCATTTAAAGGAGGTAGCAAGGGAAAGAAAAAGGTAGATATAATTCATTTTGGAAACAAGGGAGAAGGTTTCAGTATAGTCAATGCCTTCAACTTCCGCCTTGTTATTGGATAGAAGCAAGCAAGCAATCAAAGGAAATCAGGGCAACAAAGAAGAAGGTTGGAAAAGCAGCTACATCGAGAGAATAATGTAGGTAATAGGTTTCATGTGTGATTTCATTGTTGAGATTTGAATGCATGGTGAATGCATTTGGTTATTTGGTTCCCTTGTTTTCATTGGCATGGGATTTGTCTGGATTGACAATGGTTTCAACCTTGCCTTTCCATTTCATGGATAGGCATGTTGTAGTGGGTTCCCTATTTTGGTTAAGCTTTGGATGGTCGGTAGATTTCAGATCCCGGTGAGGTTCTCTTAAGAAAATTCCCAAGGGTCGAGGGTGGTGATGGGAATTCTCCTAGAAATCTTGACAACTTGGTGGAGATAGGAAAATTCCTCTCGGTATGTTGAAGAAGTTGGAGGCATCCAAGCTATTTTGGTTTTGGTTATTTTTGGACCTGTTTAGGTGAAATCACTATGGTGGAGTGTTGAGGTGGTTTAACCTCTAGAAGCGTTGCTGAATTCTATTTTGGTTTATCCCATGTGATCCCACATTCATGGTTGGAATATGGTACGAGGGTGATTGGATAAAAGAAATATTTCGTTCAACCCAATCTATGGTCAGGCGGTACATTGAAGTCCATGAATTGGTTGGCTTTATGCATATGTTATTATGTCTTATTTATTACACTACAAGGAAAATACCCTTTAGTGGAGGTTATAAAGGAGGTTTTTAGTGTTACAAAATTGGCCAAAATTATCAAAAAAACATTTGCTACAACATCCGTTTTCGGTAACAGAGGTTTTGGAAGAGCTTATAACGGAATTTCAACACAACCAAAAAACCTGGGCGACCAGAGGTTGTTAGGGATGTTTTTCTCATCGGTGCACGAATCAGGCGTCAACACACCTGTGCGTTGTACCATGAACGCATTGGTACTGTAAAACTACGAAGCACTGGGACGAAAACAAATTTCGGACGCCCAGGGGCATTTATAAATGGCTTGGTGCATGTCAACTAGACTTTCGCACCGAGCTGATGGAAGGTGCATGCACCAGGCCATTAAGGTGTAAAACTGCACCGTGCCCTGTAGGTGATACAACACACTGGGTCGTCAAGTTATAAAAATGCACCGGCGTGTTAAAGGAAAACCGCACTAGTGCATGCAATGCCTATCGGACCACCCGGGTGGTAGTCGTTGATAAAGCACACCAGGTGTTCTAATTAGTATTGGTATTTGTGTGGTGCCCATAGGTCGTAGAATCACATCGGTGCAGAGTATCATACAAACACACCGGTATGCAGTGACTAAAGCACACCGAGCATTATAATTGGTATTGATATTTTTGCAGTGCCCATAGGTCTTAGAAATGCACCGGTGCACATTATCATACAAACTAACACACACCGGTGTTCATTTTGTATTTTTTAGAAACATCGATCAGTGACAGTGCAATTATTGTGATTTTTTAGAATTCATTATTCATCAAAAGTTGACACATATCTTATAACAATATTCGTATCAATTAAATTTTTATTAGTGCATTTGAATGTGATGTTTGGATTAATTTGTTATATCATATCATCAGATTTCGCATCTCTTCATTATAATATTTAATCATCCATATATTTAATCAATGGTCTAACATTTCACAACGACAATGGAGAATGCAATAGAATAAATCAAAACATATTTTATTATATGTATATGAGTAAGACACTCTTTGTCATACAAAATGGGACAATTATTGGTATCCCTTTGTCTTTCAATTGGGACACTATGTCCATTACATTAAACAAAATGTCTGATTTCACAGAAAAATATTTCAAAAAATACAACGCCTTGCTTTCATATCCAAACATATTGATCATCATTCTTCTCTGGAACTGCTGTAATTGCTCAAGCTACTTCTATGACTTGGGTTATTTTGAGGAATGTTTTGTTCACGGTGTTGATTGTTTTCTTATTCTTCAACTTCCATCTACAAACATAAAAATAAACTGTAATGAGTGTATATACATTGGTGAGAACAATGAAAATTGAAATATTAAATAATATACATAAATTTAAATCAAAAAGAAATTTACCATAGCAAGAATTGACTCATGAACTATACACATTATTTCAAAACCAAATTTCATGCCATCTTTCAACAATCCATTTGTTGGCGCAGTTCCATACTTTGTTTCCTGCAAGTTTTATACCCCATAACAAATCATATATTTAATATAAAATATTTTTTTGTTCTATTAATTATAGACAGAGCTAAGTAAAACAAGATAGATGCTTACAAGCCCCAAGGGATAGCTCAAATGGTCGAGTTCTCGTTGCTAAAGTACCTTGCCATATGGAAGGTCACGGGGTCAAATCTCCTCGACGCCCTTGGGTTTAGGCCCCGAAATTAAAGCCGATGGCTGATCCCTTCGGGTGGATCTACCAGATTATTATCCGTGGATGTAGCGGCCACTCAGTGACCGTGAACCATAGCTGAAAAAAAGAAAATAAAAGATAGATGCTTACAAATTCCACAATTAATTTTTGATATGCCAACGTATACTGACAACCCATATTTAACTCAATGTAAATTAATTCGTCCGATGGTTCTTCTTTGTATGTTAGCACCTGTTTGAAGACATTCAATGATGATTGTTGTAAAACAACTTAAAATATACAAAAATGAAATCTAGTTAAGTTGTTATAAGGAAGTAACAATTACTCACAAACATAGATATCAACCCTTTTCTTCCTTGTCGTCCTATTTTATGTGCTGAATGGGTTCCATTTTCTTTTCTTTTTTGAAAGAAAATAATTGAAAATTAATATTTAATGTTAAATTGTTTATTTATTGTACCTAATCGAAAAATTCAATGATTACATATTACATTTGAAGCACGTTGTTGTTGAAATGGCTCTTCGTGCGATGCAATTATGTCCATTTATTTGACCATCTCCTTGTACACATTTTTGGACTTTCCTACTGGCATATTTCTGATATCAACTCGTTCATCCTTGAGATATTCATAATCTTCCTGAAGATGTAACACAACAATAAACTATTTAAATTTTATATTGATATATGAAAAGTAAACATAACAAAAGTGATATTTATAAATGGTTGCTTTATAGTAATATATACGTATAATTCTAGAATAACATTTAAAAGAATATTACTTTTTCATTCCTTTTTTTTTTGGTACGTTTTTTCTATTAAAAGTCTGACATGTCTCATTGACCAATTCTATGGAAACTCATCCTGTGGTTTAGATAAAATTTGGTTCTTGGAATCATTGTATTGATTTTTGTATTGTAATTAGGGTTTTAACCCTGAACAAAAATTATCTGCAAACGAATTTTAAAACAGAAAATAAACAATAGCGAGAACATAAAAACATAAAACAGATATATACAGAAATTTTCCCTTGGATCCCAAATCGGGACTACCAACTTAATTTTTCATTATATTCCTTTTAGTGTTACAACACATATATATACATGCCGAAGCATACATAAAACCAAATCCATTAACTCTGGATTAGAGCATAACTTTAGTTCCCTTGACTGGATCTACAAAATACCAGGGGCCGAAAACCATCGTCCCCCAAAACCATGTGCAAACCCATGCATAAAACCATGGGCGGGTCTGCCTATGAGTGGGTCTGCACACCAAAAAAGGTGTAAGTGGAAAGAATATAACACATACCCAACATTAAGTGGAAAGAACATATAAACATTCGTTCCACTAATTCCCTCAAAGTTTTGTAAAAGTTTTTCCCCCTTTCATTAACCTCCAGCACCACTCCAGATGAGCTAAGGAGCAATTCATTTTCATTTTCATGTTCTATTTTTTTTATTTTCTTAGAACAACATTCCTTTTCTTCGTTATTGGTCCCTGTATAGCATTAAACATATGTGAATTAATAGATTGTTTGAAACATGTTATCTAATATTTTTAAGTATATTATTAATGAAAATTAAAAAAAGAAACTCATATTGGATCGATAGTATTTTTTCATTCACTTGATTCATCCTTCTACAATTTTTCCATCAAGCTTTTACACTCTTATGGTATTAGATCAGAAATAATCTTATCGAGCTTCGTCATTTTGTGGCTCTGCATGATACACAGTAAACAATACATATTAGTTAAACTTACATATAGCTCAATAATAATAATTTTTGTCGATAATTTACAAAGAACTTGCCTTTTTTACTTTTCTTGATGTGCTATCAGTATTTTTGTTACTTGATCTTTTGTTAGACATATCTTTATCAATATGAAACCTGTACCATACCATTCATTAATATATTTTATAAATAAATCACAAAATTTTCAGGTAAAAAATAAAAATTCAAGAAATCGGTGCGCAGTGAAGGTGGTGTGACATGTTCTTATAAACGCATTGCCAAAACAGTAGAAACACCATACGGTGCTCTCTATCAACAAGGAGACCCGGTGCGTTATATGTTAACCAGTGCACCGATTAGCACAGACAAATTAATAAAAAACCTCTAGGTGTTAGTTTTTGTAGCATAATATGTCGTGGAGGAGGCGGTGCGGGATGTTCTTATAAACGCACCGAGAAAACAATAGAAACACTGTACAATGCTCTCTATCAACAAGGAGACCCAGTGCATTATATGTTAACCGGTGCACTGATTAACACAAACATAAATTAATATTTTTTTTTTATCAAACAGTACGTGCGCGGTGCGCTATAATAAAATAGAGCACTGGTGCGCTATTTTACACAAGGTGCAACAATTAATTTTTTTTTTTTTTTTTAAATCATGCAAGGGCAGACATGGATTGGGATCTGAATCTACAAGTCATCCCGTGGAAAATCCCTCCCTAATTTTTTTTGCAAAAATAATGAATTAATGAATAGATTTTACTATTTAAAGAATTTTTGTATGAAATTAGATTTCCAAAAATAATTAGCTGCCCATTTTTCAATTTACCGTTTTTTTTTCACTTAAAAAAATAAAGTTGCGTTTTTTTTATTTGCGCATATTTGGTGTGTTTGTTATCTAACCGCACCGGTGCGTCAATTAATAACAGAACACCGATGTGCAGTAACTAAAATGCACTGGTGCAATTAACTGTACATTAGCACCGATAAAAATAAGTCCATTTTTAAGGCACCGAAATTACATTTAGGTATGTACACCAAAATTTATTGTTGATTTTGGTCAAATGCGTGGGTGTGTGAAACATGAATTCCACCAAGACCTAGGACGTGCCATATCTAAATTATCTACATTTGTACTTTGGATCACGTCAAAGGAGATTCATGTGGCTAGCATTCTGTTGTATCTTAAGAGACAATTCCTTGGCTATGGAAAGGAATCAATGCTTAAGACATTTTTAAAAATGTGTCATAGAAGTAATTATATCAAGGTGGTCTTCGTTCAATCCCTTTCGAAACTAATTCTTTAAAACCCTTAATAATATGGTATAATGAAAGACTCTACATCTGAATGGAAAAGAAAAGCTATAGAAGAAACTCAAAATGATATGCTGTAACACAAAATCTATCACTTTAAATTTCAGAATGAATTTATGGAGAGAGAGGAAACTCAAAATAATATGCTGTAAACACATAATCTATTACTTTTAAGTTCCAGAGAGAATTTGTGAAGGGAGAGAATTTGGAGTGAAGGAGCACAAATTAAGGTTATTTAAATCTTACTCACAAAAGTAATTAAGAGACTGAAAACTACTTTACTTCACTTCATTCCAGGAAAAAGGAACACAAAATGGCACAGGAAAAACGAATCACCATCAACAGTTGCAGGAAACTTGATGCTTCTTTCACTAATTCCTTAGAAAAGTAAGTACCAAATTTTTAGTCTTCTATAGGTCCAAAACTCGAAACCCTTCTTATTTCTTTCTATCTTGCTTAAATACATCAAAAACAGTTCGTAACTGCTAGAACTTATTGAAAGTACTTCAACTACCTATCTTGTTAAAACTACTTATTACATTGAAATTGAAGATATCACTATAGCTTCAAGCTTAGAAAACAAAGAAAAAAAATTAAAACTTGAAATGTTATTCTTTTTGCTGAATCTGATTTGTTGCTGATGCGTCTCCCTAAAGTGCTGATGTGTCTCTCTGACAGATCGGACATCCTTGCCCTGAATTTCTTCCAGAGTTCAATATTTGTCTTTTGTGCTTGTTGTCATGTCTTTTTTGTTTCTGATGTGGTATTTGAACAATTTTGTAATAACACATCTTTTCTTGACTCTGCCTATGCCTCTACATTTCAAACAATGTTATCATGTCTCCTTCTTCCCGACTCTGCCTATTCTACGCGTGCCTACAACGTTCCGTCTTCTCTCTTTGCGTTGGGTCACTTACTCGAGTCTAGTGCCTGCATTCACGTTTCTTCATAAAACAACACAACTGCACATAATCCTGGACTTTAAATAAATTCAAAATTTCCTTTGAAAACTATTGTGTCCGTCCCTTTATCACATTTCATATTTCGACATTCATAACATATTCATGAGCGCCATTCCTATTGAGCTTGTGATGTGCGATAAAGGTAGGGATGAAGTGGAAAGTGGAGGTAGGGCCGATCGCAAATCACAATCGGCGATATAAAACCTTGTCGCATTTCAAATTTCAGCATTCATAACATATTCATGAGAGCCATTTGTCCTGAGCTTGCGATGTGTGATATGAGATTGGAATATATTAAATCATAGTTCTGAGCTACATCGTGTCTGGCCCTTGTCTCCCTTCACACTTCGACATTCATAACATATTCATGAGCGGCATTCCTCTTGAGCTTGTGATATGCGATGTGCGATAAAAGTAGGGATGACGTGGCAAGTGGAGGTGGGGACACCCGACTCAAACCTATAATGTAATGTTCTGAATGCATCAATCGACCCTACTCTTGAACTATTTTACACGTGAATAAGCACGACTTGACCCGCTTTCACATCTCCGCACATAATGTTAATACACCAACATATAAATAAAAAATTATTTTTCGGTATACAATTTTTTTTACATTTTCTAACATATATGTTTTTTTTTTTGGTGTTTTGAGAAATATTTCAAAAGTAAATGCAAATGAGCCACAACATCTGGCTCCACCTGGGGATAGTGCTTTTTTCCATGAAAGTGCTAAGAACCACAGATTAGTGCCTTATCCATTGGACATGGAGTCAAATATTTCTAGGTGATAGATGAATAATGAGCAATCCAATATTTACAATGGTGGAATGCTGACTTTTAATGCTCAAAATAATGCTTCAAACACTGCCCATTGACAGGCAGCTGCAGATATTCTCCATTTAAAACTTCTAGGATGAAAGTATTGTTTGATCTGGCTTCAGAAATTTTGTATGGACCATACCAGAGAGGGTCAAACTTACCATGCTTTCCTTGATCCTCCCTTTTGGTGTCCCATATTAATACTAAATCTCCTGCTTGGAAGAGGATTTCTTTTGCTTTTCTGTCAGATATGGACTTCATCTTTTCCTGATAAGAAATCAAGTTATCTCTGACTTTGTTTCTATTTTCACTTGATTTAATCACTTTTTTCAATCTTCTCACTAGAGTATTAGGTTCTTCCTGAGCTTCTTGAAGGAAAGCAATCACTGGTTTGGTCTACCGAGTAGGAAATAGTGCTCGAGTTCCATAAACCAATTCATAGGGTGACTTGCCAGTAGACCTCCTGGTTGTTACTTAGACTGCCCAAAGAGAAAACTTCAACTTTGAATCATAGTCTTTCTGATTTTTAGTGATTGTCTTCTTCAAAATCCTAACCAAGGTCTTGTTTGGAGATTCTGCCAACCCATTCCCTTGTGGATGATATGTTGTGGAATGTGATAAAATTACATTATATGTTTGACATAAATTAATGAATTGAACAAAATTAAATACCTGAGCATTATTAGTTACAATATTGACCGGACATCCAAATCTGTTGAAAATGTTTTCCTCCATGTTATCACCCTAGTAATTTCTTAGGTCGTGGGATTTTGATTTATAGTTAAAGAAAACTAGGGGTAACCAAGAACCTCTTTTGGATTTCAGGATCTAGCCTTCCTAAATTTCGGAGAGGGATCTCTCCTTATGATTTGACTTTGTTTTGGATTAAATTCTAGGCTAGGTATGATTGGAAAATTGTTTTGTTTTGAATGTTTGGTGGGAATAAAAGGTACTTCAAGGTAAACCACAGAGAGATCTACCAGACCATTGGGCTATGTAGTCAAATTTCTTGGCAAGTAGAGCTAGGAAATAAGGTCAAAAGAGAAAATGTACTAAGGGCAGGGTAGATGACCTTCAAAGGGTTTGGAAATAGGATTTTTTATGAAATGGCAAGATCTGAACAAAAGGGAAATGAAGGATCCTTAAGTTACAAAAAAGAAGATGAAACAAAGAGGTCAAAAGGGACTAAGAGCAGTTAAGGATTCTTAAGTCCGGATATCAGCAGAAAACATATCAATGAATAACTAGTAAAAAACAGGGAGCTTTTGCAACTAATCCTGTATAAACTTTCCTAGTCAATCATTTAAGACATAAAACATGTAAATGTATGTATGGAACTTTAGAAAGATAAACAGTGAAAACAGGAAAATACTTGACTTATATGAACAACACAAGAATCTTGAGTTATGATGTCTGTTTGACTTAGTTCCAGTTTGATGCTTTACAAATCGACTCACACAAACTCCAATGTATTCAGCAAAAATGTCTATAGTAGTCTTGACAAATTTTATTCCACACTTAATACTTCAAAGAGTGAAGTATTTATACAAATTGTTTAGTAAAAAATATCCTAGAAAAATCTAGGAATAACTCTAGGAAAATAAAATATCTTTACACACTAAGAGGGACAGTTGCTTAACAACTTAGAAATATGTCCTCTTATCTAGAAAAAATAGAACTAATCTATCTTAATCAAAACTGATTGTTGCATTGTTGTAGATGCTTGTTGGCACTTGGAAAAATATCTTTTTAGAAGATAGCTTGGAAGACAATCTTTCTAATTACACTCTTCAACCTGTGTTTCACTTTTGATACTCTCTTACGATGTCCATTTATTACTCTACTGCTGTAAAATGAAGAATTACAACAGTAAAAATTGAGTTGACTATTTTATCTTTGGATACTCTTTGACTCTGCTTATTCACCTGATACACTTTCACTGCAATATTTATTATTTGGAAACTGTAAAAATAAAAACCTGACTGCACTTGTTCTGCTATTTTTACATACTGTTATATCCAATTAGTAAATTCCTGCCACTGCTCTACACTGGGTATTTTCATACCTTTCAACTTTCTGTAACTCTCATTAGCATCAGTGTATTTTGAAAAGTTTGGTTTTATAAAAAACATGTGTTTGATCTCATTTTGTAAAAAGAACAAATCTTCAAAATATTGTAAGACCACCTTACCAGTTGGGGAACCTTGTGGTAAAGGTTTATTCACCTATTCTTTAGCATGTGCTCTGATATTTTTGTCATAATCAATCTGGATCATTAACTTTTCATGGAAACCATGTATATTTGGAAGACCTGCTTGGCTTAGCATTGTGTATTTGGTCATGAATTTTGTGATTGTTAAGTTCATGGCTTCACATTTTTCTTCTAAGTTGTTCATGATACTTATTTTGGTTAGGACTTTCCTGATTTGCAGAATTGTTTTAGTTATGTTATGAATGTTTAATGCCTCCAATTCAACTCTATTCTTGCTGTTCAAGAATCAAATAAGCCTTATAGCTTGTGATGGTTTATCTGCAAGCTCTATTTGAGTTTTATGAATTTCTTCCAGTGCTACTTGCAATAAATCTCTTTGCTCATAGATAATCTGTATTGAGGGCCACTGTAAATGAATAGCTTGAATTATATTATCCCATAGGTAGTTTTTGATTTATTTTACCTGTTCACTGAAGTTTTCTTCTTTCTGTAAACTCTTCACTTGTTCTTCTAAGGCCTTTTCTCTCTGTTCATGTCCCTTAGATGTGATTAAAGCATTCTTGTATGAGGATTCGAGATCTTTATTTGATTCTTTAAATTATTGATCTCAGTGTTCTTAAGGGACATTTCTTCCATATATTTAACTATGTCTATTGTACTTGTAGCTTGTTGTGCCTGTGTTGTTGATGATTCTGTGGCTGAGGTATTTATAGATTGTACTGACACTGCAGTTTCCAGTACTCTTTTTGGTGCCAAGTTCTCTGCCAGTGTAGAAGGAACAGTTGTACTCACAATTAGAATGACTGTAGGAATAGGAGAAATATTTGTTTCTTTCAATGTTTCTTTTTCTTTTATGAGGGTCTCTATCTGATTCTCCATATCTTTGATTTGAGCAGTCATTTTCAGTACTAACTGCATCATCTCATCTTTTTCTTTTTGCTGTTGTAGGATTTTCTTAGCTTGGGGATGTTCATTCTATGGAAGTTTCAATTGCTTTCTTAAGGCTGCAATGTCTTCATTCTTTTGCTTTATGAGTGCTTGAGCAACCTAAATGTTTGAAGGATCTACTCCAGTCTGTATAACCAAGTCTTCCAAGGACTTGATCCTTAGGTCCTTAGCATGTAAGGAGGCTTTTTCTAGACTCATCTGATTTTGCAAGTTAGACACAGTTCTTTGCAGCATAGTTGCACTCATAGTTTTGGTTACTACTTTAGAATAAAGCATTTCTGTGGTGCTTCTATGAAATTCTATTTGATCCAATTCATGTATTGCATCTGCATCCATTTCTACATCTGTTTTGGTGTAATTTGAAATTGATTTTGGATCTGCAACTGTTGGTTTAAGGAATTACATGATCATCTTATTTGTGGAGTAGTCAACAACTGTCAACAACCTGTCTTTATTCCCTGGCCTTTCTTTGAGAAATTGGGAATAAAATTCATTTTTAATCTCCTCATTTTTCTCTTTGATCTATTTGTATTTTTTCTGAATGTCAAAGTCTATTCCTTCTATTGCTTTGGAAGAGGAGGGAGCTTCTAAATTCACTTGCTTTTCAACCATTTTTCTGCCTTGTTCCTGTGTTAGCACCTGCTCTTTATGAATTTCTGCTAGAGTCTCATTTACAATTATAGTGGCTTCATCATTATCTAAACACTGATCATCTATATCATTGATTTCAATAGTCTTGTCTTTCTCAGCATCAGTCATTTTTTCCCTTTTGTTGTAAATAATTTTGAATTTATTTTTTGCAATGGTCTCTGCTGTATAACCTTCTTCATTCCTGGTCCTTTTGTTCGAAGCTTCTATCTGCTCAGTGACTGTTATTGCCTGTGAATTATCTATCTGTCTCTCCTTCTCTGTATTTTTAGTAGGATCAATCAATGTATTTTCTACCCATTCCATTTGATTTGCAAATTTCTCAATTTCTGGTTTAGACTCATGCATGAATGGTGTTAATTTGCAATTGATCCTTAAGTTACTTAGAATACCTTGTGGATCATAGTTCCAATAAAAACTTTTTTGGAACTTTAACTCTGACAATTTTATGACTATTTCTTTTAAGGAATCCCTATTGTTTACTATGAAGGGACCTATTTGATTCTTCAGATTAAACTGTGTCTTTTTCTTGCCAACCATAAAGTTTATTGCATCTGCATTTAGAACTTGCCTCAATTATTCCAAAGAAAAAACCCTTATGGTTAGAAATTTAGGCAGCTTATAAGGGGCCAGGGTTGCTCCAAATATCCTTAGTTCTGTATAATTTTCATAAAGGTACAAGTCACCTACTTTACAGTGTTCAGATAACTGTAGAATTCTTTTTATTTCCTCACTGATTCTTGGCTGTTCTGCTTTACACAATAAATTCATGGTTGGTCTGAAAAACAAATCAGTGAAGTCCTTATAGTTGAATTCACTTCCAAATTTTCTGAGTAATGAAGTCCAAAATACTACTGGGAGAGGATTGCCTTCAACATCCATTTTCTGTAATACGATTGGAAACTTTTCTGCTTAGAAAAATAGGAAGAGGTGAAATAGATATGATGAATATCTAAACACTCCTTCTTTAGACAACTTGGTCAATTGATAGTGTATATTGTCAGCAATGAATCTAGCAAAATCAAATATCATTGGAGGAGGTTTCCTTGGGGATAAAGTAGAAAGGAAACCTAGAATTGATGCATCAGTGAACTCATCATCAGAATAACCTAGATGAAGAAAATCATAGAGATGATTTTCCTAGAAGTTTCAGGGAAATCAGAGGTAGAATAGGGTGGATTTACTTTTGGGAAATCAACATGAGTAGGCATGAAGTTTTGAAGAATAAAAAACCTCTTAGGGTAATCCAAATCTAGGTACGACTGAGTCAAATATTCAATGGATAGGGGCACTACTCTTGGATCATGTTTAAGCTGGAGTATCTCATTAATGGATTCTGTTGTTATAGAAAATAGAACTTCCCTATTCTTGTTTACAATACATATTTGGTCAGGGGCATAATGTAAATGGCATAGTCTAATCAGGTCTTGAGATGGATGAGTGATTGGAACCACATACTTAGGAAAATTTGACTCCCATAGAGGTATGTCATTTCCAATTTTCTTCACAAATTTCTCATAAAAATAGTTATGGACTTCAAGCATATTGAATTCTAACGCTACATCATTAATCCTGCAATCTAGATCAATTAGGGAACTGCTTTCTTCAGTAGTAACAGGTGGTTGTAGAGGTCTAACTACTTCGGTTGAATCTGCTGTTAAATTTGGAGTAGGCTTATTTATCTTTGAAGGTTGAGGAAGTGGAAGCTTGCTTGAGGCAAATTTTTGGGCTTTTGGACCTCCAGTTTTAGGGGTTATCTATTTTCTTGTCATTTTGGTGAAAACTAAGCAAGATTAAACTGTTTTCTTAGTTAATTTGAAAACAGAGGCTAATTGAGTAGATTTTGGAAATCTCGGCAAGGGTTTTGGGATAGAAAACACAGGTTTTCTACATGTAGAGGACTGAAAAAGGATTTCAATGGCTCTCAGTGTGTTTTTGAAAGTTTTGAATCGTGGAAATTACCTTCTGATGGATGAAAAATGCTTAAAAACTGGTATTTGATGGAAATGGAAAATTATGAGAAAAATTTGACAAGGTTTGCCCTGTATTTTCAAGGTTTGGGCATTCTCAGATTGGTATTTTTCTGTTTCTACAGTCAAATTTGTTTAATTTTGCTTTTAAATTTGTAAACTTGAAGGTTTGGAACACTGAGAAATACCTTATGCAGGTGTTGCAGCGGTCGAGAAAGGTTTTTTGGTTGTATCAGCTTCAAACTGGATGCTGTGACCAAGTGGAAAACTTCAAAGTCTTTTAAAGGCAGTCACTGTGGTAAAACTTCGCTTCAGGGAGAAAAATTGACTATCAAAGGTTTAAACTTCATTCACAGGGTCTGGGCACATTTTTCATAACAGGCGGGGGGGGGGGGGGGGTAAACAATACATAAAACGATGAGAAATTAAGGTAAAACCTTAGATATTTGTCGTAATACGTATCATTTTTTGTAAGTCATAGTCAATGGCGGGAGTGAATTTGCTTTGAATGCGAAAACCATCAGTGGTTATCACGTGAATTTTAGATGGTAAGCTGTTTTGGCCAATATGAACACGATCAAATAGAATTTGGACACATAGCAATGGGCGGTTTAATGAAACTACTTTTATTGCGTGAATTTCATCAAACTTCAGTTGATCATTTTCGGCGTGCGATATGAGACCCGCACCGTTAGATTTTATTTCACGATATGAATGGTCAGGATTAATCTTTGGAGTTGTAGGGAAAAGTAAGGTGGGACCGGTCTTTAAGATGGGTCGTTGATTTGATGGAGATGATCAACGGTTATGGTTTAACCCGACGAAGAATGGTGGGACATGAGGCCAGTTCATCGTGCTTAGTGTGGACCGTTGGATTAGGAATGTAAAGATGATTGAAGGGTGATGGATGAATGCGAGGGCGTCGGGTTTATGTATTGAATAATGAGTTTTATATATATACAAGGACTTTATATATAGGTTTGAAATGTATGAGGCGGGTTAATACAAGTTTTAACCAAGGTTTGAACTTTGATTTTCGTATTTTTATTATATAGTTTTAGATTTTTTGAAGGTCCAAAACTATAAGGGATCGAGATATTTCATTATGGATAGTTTTTATGTCAAAGGGGTATTGTCGAGATTTAATTTAAACATGTGAATAATAAATTTGACATAAAAAGCTTATAATAAGGGGTATTTTGGGCTAATTAATAAAAAGGAGTTATATTAATAGGACTAGGAATTTCAACAAATCATATAGTTTCACTTAGATTTGAAGACACTTTGCAACCTAGGGTTTCTTTTCGACCTCTGCAATGGCGCTGTCTGCGTTCTCTCTTCCGCTATTATTACACGCAGCCCCTCTACCATCAATAGCCGACAGGTTCTGCTACCTCGTCCATGGCTGACCCTCAGGGGAGGGCCGCCAAGCCTTCCCCTTCAGCGGAAAAGAACCATAAGGCACAGAATGTGACAAGAACTGTTGTTCCTGAACAGAGTCACGCGGTCACGAGGGATCCTCCCATGCAAGAAACGATAAACGCCTCAACTGCTCAGCCTGACAAGAGCAATGATAAGCATGAGGCCGAGAATGGTCAAATGGACATTCCCAAGGTAACATCTACGACATGAAAACCTATAGCCACGGAACGGCCCAAGGTTGAACTTCCTAGCCACAGGATTAATGGACGAATCCAATACATGAAGGACCATGCTCTCATTGGAAAGTTTGTTGGATTCTGGCCAACTGAGAAAGCCCTACAAGGATGGATCACGGCAAAATGGAAACCCAAGGGGCATGTTACCCTGCAGTTAGGTCCAAAAGGGTTTTTCACCGCGACATTCATTTGCTTAGAAGACAGGAACAGAGTAATGGATGAAGGCCCTTACTTCTTCAACTCAGCAGGCTTGTATTTAAGGGATTGGGTTGAAAGATTTAACCCCGACAAGGATGATTTGAGTTGGGCCCCAGTTTGGATTCGTATGTATTCGCTCCCTCTAGAATACTGGGATGAAGATTCACTGTGAGATATAGGTAAGGGCTTGGGTGAATTCGTCAAAATAGCAGAAGAAACAAAGCTGCGCAGATACACCTCTTATGCTCGTATTTGCGTCTTCATGCGTTTGGAAAAACCCCTTCCGGACACGGTAAGTCTTTACCATGACGACTTTGAATGGATTCAGCCCTTAGATTTTGAGCATGTCCCTTTTCGCTGTCGCAAATTTCACGCTCTAGGCCATCTGTTCCAGGATTGCCCTTTGAATCCTCGACCCCATCCTTCTGGCCCCTCTGATTCTTCAGACCAAGACAGCTTCACAAAAGTTTCCAATCGAAGAAGAGACAATAAAAAGACTTCCACCTGGAAAAAACCCTTGCAGACTGGAGCCTCAGCCCCCTCCACAAGCAACAGATTTGAGATACTAGCTACTGCCACGGCTGACCCTTTTCAGAATTCCTCGCCCATCCCTCCGAAGAGCTCTCCTAACCCTCCCCCTCCTCCCTCGAGTACCCCCCCCCTCTCCCCTTCCCTGAAGAACTGTTCGGCCACCCCCTCGGAGAATCCAAAGGACTCGGAATGGAAGCCAAATGGTATGGATGTGGATTGCATCCCAAGTCAGTTTTTGCAATCCGCACTTATTTCCGCAGACAGCAACCACTCTCAACATATGGAGGAAGAGCCGGAAAGTATCGACTTGAGAGGTCTTGACATTTTTGAACTGGAACAAGTATGCAAGAGAAAAGACTATGATAATATTCCAGAGCACCAACTAAATGCCATTGAAGTAGTCATTTCTAGGGCCTACCAGCAACAACAACTAGGCATACAACCGGGCAGTCAATGGGATGGAAACTACTTTCCCAAAGACTCAAAAAAGCGGGGAAGGAAAACTGATCTTCAAAGAACCATCACAATAGGGAAAATCCTGGTGGACTCAGGTAGATATGCTAAGCTGACAAAGTATTAAAAGCCAACCACCCCTAGTGGATCATGAAGCTCACTTCATGGAATTTAAGAGGGCTAAATAGCCCCAGCAAAGTCCGTATGATAAAAAACATGATAAAGCAGGAGCAACCCCAGATCTTCTTTTTGTAGGAAACTAAATGCAACAGCTATACTCTTGGTCAGATCCTCTCTAAAGCTTGGCCAGGTAGTCATTCGGTAGTAGTGGACGCGTCTGGTGCCTCGGGTGTTCTTGCTATTTCCTGGAACGCACAGGCCATCACACTCTCAGATATTCATGCCTCCCACCACATCATACAAACCACTTTCCATATTATCGGTACTAATATACACGGACATTTAACCAATTTATACTTCCCATAGGAGACGGGAAACAAAATTGCTTTACTTGACACTATAGAAATGCTCAATCTCAATAGACTCCATCCTTTATGGATAGCTGGAGGAGATTTCAACATGATTACCAAACTGAAGGAAAATCAGGGTGGTCGAGCCAAACTGGATCAGGAGAATCGCCACTTCAATGACTTCATCCTTAACAACTCGCTAATTGATCTGCCATTCTGCAATGGAATGCATAAAAGGAGAAATCACAGGGCAGGAAGGCAGCAAATCGCTTCCAAATTAGACAGGTTCCTCATATCTGACAACGCAATTCATCTTGGAGGAGATCTCTCGGCTTCTATCATTCCCTTATCTGGATCTGATCACTGGCCGATCTCACTCCATTGGCTCAGGCCAGGAAACTCAACCAGACGTCCTTTCCGCTTCAAAGGTTTCTGGCTCTCCCACCTCGCTTTCAAAGACCTCATCAGATCCACATGGACTAATGCCCCATTGCCAGAGGGATAAAAAATGTTTCGGTTTCAACAGAAACTTAAATTTCTGAAAGCCCAAATCAAAAGATGGAACCAAGAGACCTTTGGAAACATCTTCCAGGCTCAGCAAGCTCTCGACAAGGAAATGAAAGAGCTCCAGCAAAAGATCATTACTGAGGGCCACACAGAAGAGACCTTGGAAAAGGAAAAGCTTATTCACAGTCAGCTTGAGGAGCGCAGGGCTCAGGAAGAAATACTATGGAAGCAAAAGTCCCGTATCAGATGGCTGAAGGAAGGTGAAAGGAACACCAAATTATTCCACAGGACTATAGTTCAGAGAAGAATGCACAACACCATATCTTTCATTCAGAATCGCGAAGGAGAGCGATTGGAAGGTCATGCAGAGATAGAGCAGGAGTTCATCAATCATTTTAAAGAGGTCCATCAAGAACCCCCTATTGACAGGAGGCCAGCAATCGACAAGATCACTCAAAATGTTCCAAAGCTCATTACGGAAGAACACAATCAACTTCTTCTCAGACCTGTCCTGCTTCAGGAGGTGGACCAGGCAATGCATCAGCTAAAAGAAGGCAAAGCCACTGGCCCAGACGACTTCACCACGACTTTATTCCACTCCTTTTGGGATCTCATCAAAGAGGAGGTTTGGCTTGTGGTTGAGGAATCCCGCACTCTTCATTGGCTTCTGCTTGCCCTGAACTCTAATTTCATTGCCCTAATCCCTAAGGAAGCGAACATCAGAACACCGGACAAGTTTCGACCCAAGGTCATTGCAAATAGGTTGAAGCCGCTCCTGCCCCTTCTTATTTCTTAGGAACAATCTGGCTATGTAGAGGGAAGGCAAACACTGGATGGCATCATCCTCATGCACGAAGTCATTCACTCTCTCAAGCACTCCAAACAGGCAGGTATGCTCCTTAAGATCGACCTCTCCAAGGCTTTTGATAAATTAATCTGTATCTATATAGATAATATGCATTCAGCCTTTGGTTTCTCCCCAATGTGGATCCGATGGATTGCAAGTTTAATTTCCTCTTCTTTCTTCTCGATTCTTATTAATGGTATCCCCTCTCGACCATTCAGTCCCTCTAGAGGTATTCGACAAGGAGACCCACTCTCCCCTTTCCTTTTTGTACTCATGGTGGGGGGGCTGGGTCGTCACATTAAGCAGGCTCTCTCTTCTCGGCTTCTCAAGGGCCTTTCCGTCCACAACTCTCCAGCCATCACTCATCAGCAATTTGTCGATGATAACATGCTGTTTGGTTATCCCTCTGTTCATGAAGCCTCTATCTATAAATCCATTCTTTCTGACTTCTCGGAAGCCTCAGGTTTGAGTTTAAATACTGCCAAGTCGCAGATCTTCTTCTTTCATACCCCGCCTATCACTCAACAAGCCATCGCTCGCATCCTGGGTTTCTCCATAGCCTCCCTTCCTTATAAATACCTAGGGGCTCCTCTAATTGACTCTGAAATCAAGCACACGTCTTGGCATTTGCTCTTGGAGAAGCTAGAATCTCGTCTCAACCTTTGGACACACAGAACTTTGAATATAGCCAACAGATTAGTGCTCATTAAAGCGGTGCTTTAGGCGATGCCTCTCTATCTTTTCTCCATCTTGGCTGCGCCTAAATGGGTCCTGAAAAGAATAAGGGCTCTTCAACGTAACTTTCTATGGGGAACAACAGACACTCATTGCAAATGGGCACTGGCTAAATGGTTGACAGTTTGCCAGCCTAAGGATAATGGAGGCATTGGGTTAAGAGACCCTCAACATAGCAACGAAACCATGGGCGCCAAAATATGGTGGCATTGGCTCTCTTTTCCCAATAAACCATGGGAAACACTCTGGACAGCTAAGTACACTAACCACAGACTTGTGGAAGAGCTCATCAGATTCACTCCCGTGGAAAAAGGATCACTAATAGCTTCTGGGAAATACGGAATGGCAGCTCAGCAAGGTTTTGGACGGACGCCTAGAAACAACTACCTTAACTCAACAATATATACAGTCGGCCTCCTAGCTAAGAGTGGGAAGAGAAACAACAGGAAATAGTACAGCACCAATGGGCACATGAGCCAGCTCAGGGTTACAGGCAATGGAAACAGATAGACAGACTGATCATAAATGCAGACAACCAAGCCAAGGAGGCCTTGGAACGCAAGCTCCAGAAAAGGCGTATAAGAATCTCTGAAGGCAAGGATATCTTAAGATGGGGGTACACCCCAAAAGGATCATTCTCCACCAAAGAGGCTTACAAAATATTATGCAACAACCCGAGGCCTTTGGATCCTATTTGGAGCAAAATTTGGGCGCCAAGCACCTGGCCCAAAGTCTCTTTTTTCCTATGGCTTCTGGGGCATCGGAAAATTATTACTTGAGACAACCTTCGGAAACGAAATTTTCATGGACCATCCATGTGTCCCAACTGCTGCTCTCAAGAGGAAATGCTTCAACACCTCATGAATTCCTGCCCTCTTGCCATCCAACTATGGGAGAAAGCTAGTTTCTGCTGTCAAAAGAACTGCAGAGGGTCCGATGATATCATTAATTCCATTCGAATCTAGCATCAACACCCTTATCAAAACGAACTTCTCAACCACTTATGGAGACTGATCCCAGGTCTGCTCCTCTGGACAATATGGAAAGAAAGGAACAAGCGTATATTCAAAGATCAAAGTACACTGGTGGACATCATCTGGCGCAACTTCTGTCTTAATCTCAAAGAGACTCTGGATTTTCATACTTGGACTCCGGAAGACTATCCTACTCTAGCTAAGGAGAAAGCCATATGGGAGAATTGGAACATTCAACTTCTTCAACGAATGATCATTAATAGACCTTCCCAATGCCAATCTGCCAGCAAGCTTTCTTGGAGTCCTCCCCCTCAGAATACTTTCAAACTCAATTTTGATGGTGCCTCCAAGGGTAACATCGGCACTGCTGGTTTCAGAGGTATATTCAGAAATCATGAGGGAGAGTCACTGCTATTATTCTATGGAAACATTGGATGGGATACGAAAAATTCTGTTGAATTGGAGGGTCTTTGGCAAGGTCTTATCCTTTCCCAGCAATATGGCTTCCATCCTTTGGAAGTTGAAGGTGATTCCCAAATCCTCATTAGCATGGCCAATCAACTCCTCAATGGGACCCGGGCGTGCAAAATTGCCAACAGTTGGAGGCTTGAAGCCAGATTGGAAGCAATTGAATATTGGATTCATACCAATCGTGCCATCATCTTCAAACATGTAAAACGCGAAGGCAACAAGGTTGCTGACCTTCTAGCCAATACAGGAGTGGAAAATGGACATGCTCTTCTCTCTAGCAACCTTGATATAATTCAGAATCATGCTAAAAAATAGGAATGCATTTCACTTATCCAAAGGGATGCTGGTCTCTCGGATGCGGGTGTACAAATGGAGTGCTAATGAGATGGGACAGAGGCGTGGTGAGACATGCTGACACCTGCCCATCCAGTACACGAAGTTAAATCGGCCTCTGTGAAATATCTTGCAACATTTATACACCGCTCCTACCAAAGTCATGGGCTCAGAAAACTTCAGCTTTCGCTCGACTTCCATTGAGACAGATCCTGCCTTCGCATGCTCTGGCTCGATTCACATCAAGGGTGCATTTATGAAGGAAGATCCTCTATGTGTGAGAAGGTTGGATATGATGCGAATTGGTGCTGAGCATTCGGGGTATTGGTACCATTCGCACCGGGTTATTTGTCACTTGGCCTCGGCTCTCATTCATATCTGCATTGGTGTTGTGGGTGGTTCTCTTCATCGCTGGGAGAGGGTCTGTCGGTTGGTGCTGTGTTCTGTGCAGAGTGAAGCTCTACCTCCCAAGATCCCTTGGGGTTTCCTTCAGGACTCTGGCCTCCTTCTGAAGTCTTTTTCCTCTGTCTTTGTTGCTCTCCGGTCTTTACTGATTCTCACTATGCCTCGGCTGTGCCACCATATGCGGAGCCGAAGAGGAAGCTCCAGGGGTCGCCCCTCTAGCGATCATTCTAGCCCCTCTTTGGTCACGCCGTCCATGTCCAGTGGCTTAGGCACTAGCCATTACCCTCGGACTCGCAGTGGAAGAGGGTGCACTCAAGAATTCCGCCAGAACTGGAGTTCCCATGCGCCACGTCCTCTGGCCTCCTCTGTTCCCACTACGGGCTCTGCGTGTTTTATCTTTAACAGTTCCCTCACCCGCCCTCGGATCACAGCTATTCTCTCGGTGGTTTTTATTGAGGAAAGCCTGCATGGGGAGTCCAACTTGCAGCCTGTTGTTCCTGTTTCAAACACCGCCCGGTTCTCGAATATCAATTTGGAACGTGGCAGAGATTCGTTGCAGCCTCCGTCGATCCCTGCAAGCTCTGTTCTGGATGAAGACATGGTCCCAGCTAAACCAGGTCCCTCGGTTTCTAAAGAAGCACTCGCCTATGATATGCTCGCCTCTGGCTGGTGCCGGATTGTGGAGGTGCCTCCCGATGATTAGTGGGTTTGTTGCTTGGTTGTTTTTCTATTCCTGTTGCCCAATATATTGGGTCTTTTTCAGTACTGATGGTCATGAAGTTTTTTGGCATCTTTTTGTTCATTTCTGGCTCAAAGCAAACTCTGAAAAATCTTATTATGCCCCCCTGCGTGGGTTATGGCAAACCCTCCAGCCTGGTTTCCCTGATAATGGGCAGTCTCTATCTCTGCTTCTTCTTGAAAATTCTGCCTCTAAGGCAGTAGTCTCTGACTTCGGTCTCGTTGTAATATTATCCCTTTGTTAATAGATCAGTTTTACTTAGAAAAAAAAAATAGGACTAGGACTTTCTATAGGGAGTTAATAAAATAAATTAGGTGTTAATATGAAAAGGGACAATGAATACTCAAAAATTCATAAATAAACTAAGGAAAGTGAAAATTAGAGTAAAGCTTCATTTTCATAACTTACTCACTTTTACTTAGTAGATCATGTCTTTTGAGGGTTTTATGCTTTGTAAAGTGGAGGGAGTTAATCAAATGGGTCTTAAGCATCATTAAGTAAAAAATGGGGTCTTTACTTATGATTTCATGGTGATGAATGCATGAATGGAAAATGATGTGATTTTTGGGATTAATATAGAAAATTAGCACTTTCAACTAGTCAGTCATTGAGCCTTGGGTCCGATCCCAATAGAAGTCAAGGAAATGCCCTGAGCCTCTTTGACTGATAGTCTAGAATGTCAAATAGCTATGGGGAGGGGAAATTAGTTATTATAGCCTGGTGAAATATATTTACAATGATTTTCCCACCTTCTTCTACCTACCCAATATTTAATCTAACGTTTTTTCTTCCATTTGTGCAGGTGCATTTGAGCTAGCAACCTTGAACATTTTACTCTTTTGAAAGCAGTAAAAACTATCTAATTCTACCTTATTTCATCGAAGGAACTAGATTAAACTGTTGGGTTCTTTTATTCTCTACCTAACTACTGAATTGTTAAGATTAAACTGTAGGACAGTTCTTCATTTTTCTATCTAAAACAAGTAAAATTGAAACATGATAAGTCAAGATTAAATTGTTCAACTCATCATGGATTATGGCATTTATTGACACTCTGCCATAATCAACAGTAAAAGTAAAAGTAGTGGCATTTGGACTTGCACACTTTCATGTTTTATTCATCTTTTTTCTTTTGGGGTATATTATGTTTTTTCTAAGTCCTTTGAGTTTTCTTTTAGGACTTTTACCCTCTTTTTGCTTTTCTATTTTTTTTACAAAATATGGGAAAACAACTTGCAGAAAGCAAAGTTTGTACATATTTACACAACTATCATCAGTCAATTCAAAATTATGAATCCTATATTTATAGGTTTCTAACATCGACTTCACTTGGGGATGGCATTTCCTGGTGAAATGACAAGAACTTTGAGATCAGTAGCCTTCAACTTTAACCTTGATGATCTTGTAATTGTCCTCTGATTTCTCCAAAAATTTATACTTATGATATTTTATACTGCAAAGCTTAGGGCCTTCTCTTCGGGCTTCAACTTTGTAGATAAAATCTCCAATCCAATCTACACACTTGCAATGAATATTTAGATTGATAAAAGTCAATGGATCTAACTGGTGATTGATTTAGAAGAATAATAGTGTTTCAACATCCTACCATTCACTGGTCCTTCTCGAAGTTCAGTTCCATCCAAATTATTGATGAAAAAAGAATTGTTACCTTCGTAACCATATATCACATAAGGTCGTTGCCATAGAAAGTCAAATTTTCCATGTTTACCTTTGTCCTCTCTTCTTGAATCCCATCTCAAAACTTGATCTCCAATGAAAAAATCATCGTCTTTTCTCCTTTTGTCAAAAATATTTTTAATTTTATCATGTAAAACTTGTGATCTCTCATTAATTTCTTCCCTTGTTTGTTGGAGATGTATGGTTTCATTAATTATTCGTTGAATATCATTTGTTTCCACCTGTGATTTCTGAATGATCTTCATGACTGGTACACCCAAGGAAGAGGGGAAAATTGCATCCATTCCATAAACAATATGATAAGGTGAAGTGCCAATATACTTCTTAGTGGTAAGTCTATCAGCCCATAAGGCATAGACTAGCTTTCTGTTCCAGGTCTTTTTTTTATCTTGAAGTAAATTTTTAATGATATTGACTAAGCTTTTGTTTGAAGATTCGGCTAAACCATTACCCTGGGGATAATAAGAAGTAGAATGTCCCAAGGTAATATGGTATTTGTGACAGAAAGAAATCATTTTCTTGGATTTGAATGCAGCTGCATTGTCTATAATAATCTTATGTGGGAATCCAAATCTTGACAAAATATTACTTTCTATGAATGAGATTATAACTGAATCAGTGACCTGCCTAGTGGGAACAACTTCTATCCACTTGGTAAAATAATCTGTAGCAGTTAAAATCCATTTATGCTGGCCTGAGGATGGAGGGTGGATTTCAACAATGAAGTCTAACCCCCATTGTTGAAATGGATTTTCAGTAGATATAGGCTTAAGAGGTAAGGGCAATAGTTTCTTTTTCCATTCAAAAATCTGACATTTGTGATAGGAGGTAACAAATTTATTGACATCATAAAATAAAGTTGGCTAGTAGAAACCAGCTCTCAATATTTTGTCTGTTGTACTCTTCTAGTATAAGTGGCCTCCACAGTCACCTGCATGAAATTCTTCGATAATTTTGTCAGCCTCTGATTTTAATAAAAAATTTAGGAAAATCCCACTACTTTCTTTCCAATAAAGTGCATTATTTAATATACAAAACCTAATTGCTTTTTGTTTGATGAATCTGGCTTTGGTTTTAGTTAATCCAGGATGAGCTTGTAAATTTATGAGTACAAAGATAATATCAGAGTACCATGGTGAGTCTAGATAGGCCTCACTGATCAATGGAGTCACCATCTCTTCCTGGTCATCTATTTGTGCAATGAAATTTATGTCTAGAGCATTACAATTAGATTTAGTGATCAATCTGGCCAAACCCTGTCCTTTAATGAGCTTTGTTGGTTTAATTTCCATATCATACTCAAGGATAGTGGCAATCCACTTTCCTCTCCTGCCATCAGATATTTCTTGCGTTAAAATATCTTTGACTACAACATTGGGGACATATGCAATGATATGGGAATGGAGTATGTAAACTATGAAATATTTTAGAGCTTTGACCAATGCTAAAGCTTGTTTTTCCATTATATTTTACTTCAAAGGTGCATCTCTAAGTGATTCACTAAAAAATGCAATTGGCTGTTCAAAACCTTGATTGTTTTTCTGCAGTAGAACTGCAGCTATGGTATGTTCTGAGGCAAATGAAAAGATTATGAAATCCTTTGTATAATCTGGGTTGATTAAGACTGGTGCTTTTGTCAAGGCCTATTTTATGGATTCAAAATATTTTTTGGCTTTAACATTCCATTTTATTGCAGAGTCCTTTTTAAGCATATTGTTGAGTTCTTTTATGATTTCAGCGAGGTTAGAGATGAATCTTCTCAAAAAATTGATTTTACCCAAGAATGCTTGAAGTTATTTAATGTTTATTGGTGGTTGAATGTTCAAATTAGCTTCAATTCTTGTAGGGTCTATTCTAATGCCTTCCTTGGAGATTATGCGTCCTAACAATTTTCCTTCTTCTAGTCTGAAGAGTCTTTTTAGGATTTAAGGATATACCATATTTTATACACTTGATAAAGACTTGTCTGAGGTGATCTAAATGTTCATCATTTGTTTTTGAAAAGACAGTAATATCATCAAGATAGATAACTAAAAATTCATGGATTTCCTTGGCAAAATATCCACGACCCTCTGAAAGGTAGCTCCTACATTTTTCAATCCAAAAGGCATTTTCACATACATGAAAGTGCCCCAAGGAGTAGTAAAAGAAGTTTTAGTTTGATCATCTTTATGAAATAGAATTTGGTTATAACTAGAGAAACCATCTAATAAATAAATCCTTGAAGAACCTGCAACCCTCTGTAAAATATGGTCCATTTTAGGCAAGGGGTAATTGTCTTTCAAAGACACTTTATTGAGATTTCTAAAGTCTATACACATTCAAATTTCTCCTGTTTTCTTTCTGGTGGGCACTAAGTTAGAAATCTAATCAGAATAACTGACTGGTGCAATTATTTGTGCATCAAACATTCTTTTAACCTCTTTTTCGATTAAAGGTAACAAAATTGGATTAATCCTTCTTAATTTTTGTTGAAAAGGTTTTTGATTTTCTTTCAAAGGAATCTTATGTTGAATTATGTCTTTTTTGTAAGTTTTTAGATCTTTGTAACCCCATGCAAAAACATCCTGGTATTCTTTCATAAGTTCTATATATTTAACCTTTTCTTCTGATAGTAAAGATTTTGACAATTTAATCATTTTTTGTTTTTCATTTGTTCCTATGTTAAATTCTTCAATATCAGACCTGAATGGTTCCATTTTTGGCCTTTTGGGTACATCATTGGAGTCAAACAAGTCTTCTAAGGGAGTCAAACCTCTAGGTAAAATGTTATGTTTTAAATCTATCAAATCTGGTTCATCTTCCATCATTTCCTCTATGTCTATTTTTTCCAAGTCATCTATATCTGATTGAGTAAAAACAATTTAATTTTTATATTTATGTACATCTACACTAATTATTTCACAATTAAAATCATCATCTATATTACATTCTGAATCTAAATTATCATCAGTGTCTATCTTACAGTTTTTAAATTCTTCCTTGCTGTTCAAAAAATTGAAAATCTGCTCATCCTCAGAGAAAATCTGCCAGTATTTAACATTGTCAGGAACAATGGGTCTATATTTTACTTCAGTAGTATATTTATGAGTGGGTTGAAAAGGTAAACTATAGGTGCTAGAAAAAGTTGCTAGGCAGTGTGCTTGCACATTTTGATTTCTGGGAATGATAACAAACTTAGTTTTCAGTAAATCATCAACCAAGTCAATTGCTGCATCTCTATACTTGGCTAATCTAGGATTATGAACATAATATTCACCGTTTATTTGCTTAATGAATAATTCTGAATCACCCATGATTAAAATTCTTTTACCTCCTAAGTTTATGATGATTTGGAGGCCTAAGATCAATGCTTCATATTCTGCCATGTTATTTGTGCATTTAAAATTTAGTCTGAAGGCATGTCCTTCTGAATGAATGGTTTCCATGTTGGTGATCCATATTCCAGCTCCTGCCCCTGCCTTTTTCAATGAGCCATCAAAATCTAAATGCCACCAAAGGGCTTCATGAAATTTATTGTCATTGTTTGGTTCAGGTTTTCTGTTAATCAATTCAGTTTGGATATCATCATTATCAAAGTTGCATATAATGAAAGAGTCAAGGTCAGTTGGGGTTGAATAGATGGGATAATTTATGGACCTTTCTGCATTACTGACCATGTATTTCATCAGAGTTTCTCTGTAAAGTTTTTTGGGCTGTCCAAATACTGTGACAGTAGCAAAACTCATGTCTAGTTGTAGAGATCCCTGCAACTTATCTCCCCATGAGCGAGAAAGAAGCATGCCATACTTTGGCGGGATATCAGCTAAAAAAATATCCATGATCATACTTTTACCTGGGTATTGAACTAAATTGACACAAAAATCTTTTATTAATCCAAGGCACTTAACTTTAGATGAATCAAATGAGAACAAGTTTTATATGGCCTAGTTATTTCTAGATTTAGAGTTTCCATAATAGCTTTTGGCATTAAATTGTGGGAAGCCCCAGAGTCTAACATTGCATTGTGTAATATCTGATCATGAATTGTGAGACTAATGTAAAAAGGAGGGATTGCTCCATCAACATGTGTACCATTCACATTAGGGCCAAAAATTAACTCGGGCTGATCATCATTTAGATTAATCGAATCCTCACCATCATTCATGTTTAAAGTTTCATTAATTGTTGATTTATACAATTCATTTTTTACTAATTCTGTTAAAGGAATTGGTATTTTCAACTTGGATATTTCAGCTTGAATGTTGAATGCTGGTTGAGATTTACTAATCTGCAGAAGTTCATCTTTTGAGATCGTTAACTGAGTGGACTTTTCCTGAGTTTTAGCAGTTTTACCTTTAGCTTGAGTTTTTGTTTTATCTTCTATTTGAGTTTCCTGATTTCTACTGTCTTTGATTATTTTTTCAGGAATATTTTGAGTGACAACAGATGCTTTGTCAGATCTGGAATTTTTAGCAGAAGATTTAGGATTTGATGATCTAGAGTCAGCTGGATTCTTTTTTGGATTAGTAACAGTTGTTTTTGCTGAATTAGTGGCCTTTATGGTATTAGCCTTTTGGGCATCTTTGGAGGATTGAGCCACTTCATCAGTGATATCAACAATCTTTGGACTAGACTGTTTTTTAGGACTGGGTGGGTTTGAATTTTTCTTGTTCTCTCTTGGAAGAATTTTCAAAAATTTTGTTTTGGGAGCCTCTACATTCTTTTTGTTTTGATTTTGTTGAGTTGGAGCATTGTTTTTAGTATAAGGCTCATTTTTTTTCTTGCTTCTAAGGTTATACTGGCTATGAATTTCATTGATTGCGAAGTCATAACCTTGCTTATAGTCAAAGGATTCAACAGATTATACTTTGAACTTTTGAAGCTCAAAGAGTTCTTGATCCTCCTGAGTGAGGAAAATTGTATTACTCTCATCTATGCCCATAACTATGTTGATGTCTTCCTCATCCTCAACATTGTTTTGAGAACTTTCAGCGTATTTCTCTTGAAAAGGGGGCCTAATGTTTTGATCTGGGACAGGTTCTTTACCTTTTCCCAGATTGTTGTTTTTTCTGTAGTTGGGATTTCTGATTTGGGGTTGGTTATCCCATTGCGGTTTTTTCTCAATGTGATCTAATCTCTTTACTACTCTTTCTAAAGTTTTGGTAATAAGATCAAATTTACCATCTAAGCTTGAATTCTCTTCTTTGATGGTGACTCTCCTTTCATTTCTAAGTCTGTTTTTTTTGGCTAGGATATTGATTTCTACTCCAATAGCGTCTAATTGCATCTACTCTAATGTGCCAACATTTCTTTCTCTTAATTGGTATGCCATGTCTCGATCAAATCCATTAGGAAATTTGAGAAGTACTGAATAGGGGGTAGGTTTAAGATCATCAGGGATGGCATTATAAACACTGTTATATCTGGTGCAATAATCCTGGATAGACTCATTAGGAGCTCTTTTAACAGCATCAAACTCAGATAAAATTTGCAAGGGATTATTTTTCTTTTCCCATTTAGTTAGGAAAGCTCTATGAAATGCAACTAAATCTGCTATACTACCAGCACCTAAATTTCTAAACCATGTTTTTACTTCTGCTATTAAGCTTTGTGCAAACAATCTCATTTGGACATCAGATTCATCTATCTCATAAATTTCACAAAAATCATTCATTCTGGTGATATGTTGTTGTGCAGTTATTTTTGAAAAGTTATCAAATAATGGGATATCCTTTTGGTAATTCTGGGGCATATCATGGAGATTTTGGGGTAAAACTAGAGGAGCATACCTTGCAGCCATGATTTGAAGTTTTCTTGAACTAGGAGGTATAACAGTGACTATAGGAGCAGTGATGGATATAGTAGTTGATGTGCTGAAAATTTTATTTGAAGAACTTGGAAAAGAGGTTGATATATTTATGGAACTGGATGGAAAAAACGTAGTGCTTATAAAATTGGTGGATGCAATGGGCTGAGTGAATGATGGAAAAACTATCCTGGGCTTCAAAGGCAACTCAGGAATAAATGGTTATGTGGATGAACTTGTAGTGGCTTGAGGGTATGATGAATATATGATCCTAGGCTGCAAAGGCAACTCAGGACTAAAAGGTTATGTAGGTGAATTGATAGTGGAGTCTAAAAATGAAGTGGCAACGTACATAGTTGAATCTGCTGCTGGAAAAAATGTGGTGTATAATTGAGAAACTGGAGGTTTAAATTGAGACAAAAAATTGGCTAATTTAATAGCTTCATCAACGTCTTTAATTCGTGTAACATTAGCCCTTTCTACTGGACTTTGAATTTCAGATTTGTCTGATTTTATTGAAGATGAAATAATTTTCTGTTTCTCATTCACAAAAGAAGTAAAAACAGGATCTATAACAGTTTCCTTTAAAACAGTTTTAGATTTATTTCTAAATAATGAATTTTCAAACTTGAAATCAAATTCAATATCGGTTAAACTCACTAATTCTTTGGGTAAGGAATTAGCTTTTCTCAAGGGCACTTCAGCTTCTAAACTATCACTTTGTTTTTTATTTTTATTTTTACCAATCTGTTCTGGGTTATCTACTATTACAACAGGCTTAGGATCCGGGTTAGACCTGGTATAGTAGGTTTTCCTAGAAGCTAGAATGTCTATTTATTAATACCCACAACCTTTAAAGTTAATATTAAAGTATAAAAGATAAATTTTAAAAATCTTCCATCAAGATTAAATTTAAAACTAGAGAGTGGTTAGTTCCCTAGTATGGTCTCCAATATGTTATCACCCTAGTAATTTCTTAGGTCGTGGGATTTTGATTTATAATTAAAGAAAACTAGGGGTAACCAAGAACCTCTTTTGGATTTCAGGATCTAGCCTTCCTAAATTCCGGAGAGGGATCTCTCCTTATGATTTGACTTTGTTTTGGATTAAATTTTAGGCTAGGTATGATTGGAAAATTGTTTTGGTTTGAATGTTTGGTGGGAATAAAAGGTACTTCAAGGTAAACCACAAAGAGATCTACCAGACCATTGGGCTATGGAGTCAAATTTCTTGGCAAGCAGAGTTAGGAAATAAGGTCAAGAGAGCAAATGTACTAAGGGCAGGGTAGATAACTTTCAAAGGATTTGGAAATAGGCTTTTTGATGAAATGGCAAGATCTGAACAAAAGGGAAATGAAGGATCCTTAAGTTATAGAAAAGAAGATGAAAGAAAGAGGTCAAAAGGGACGAAGAGCAGTTAAGGATTCTTAAGTCCGGATATCAACAGAAAACATATCAATGAATAACTAGTAAAAAACAGGGATCTTTTGACACTAATCATGTATAAACTTTCCTAGTCAATCATTTAAGACATAAAACATGTAAATGTATGTATGGAAATTTAGAAAGATAAACAGTGAAGACAGGAAAATACTTGACATATCTGATCAGCACAAGAATCCTAAGTTATGATGTCTGTTTGACTTAGTTCCAGTCTGCTGCTTTACAAATCGACTCACACAAACTCCAATGTATTCAACAAAAATTTCTATAGTAGTCTTGACAAATTTTATTCCACACTTAATACTTCAAAGAGTGAAGTATTTATACAAATGGTTTAGTACAAAATATCCTAGAAAAATCTAGGAATAACTCTAGGAAAATAAAATATCTTTACACACTAAGAGGGACAGTTTCTTAACAACTTAGCAAGATGTTCTCTTATCTAGAAAAAATAGAACTAATCTATCTTAATCAAAACTGATTGTTGCATTGTTGTAGATGCTTGCTGGCATTTGGAAAAATATCTTTCTAGAAGATAGCTTGGAAGACAATATTTCTAATTACACTCTTCAACCTGTGTTTCACTTCTGATACTCTCTTACACTGTCCATTTATTACTCTATTGTTGTAAAATGAAGAATCACAACAATAAAAATTGAGTTTACTGTTTTATCTTTGGATACTCTTTGACTCTGCTTATTCATCTGATACACTTTCATTGCAATATTTACTCTTTGGTAACTGTAAAAATAAAAACCTGTATGCACTTGTTCTGCTCTGTTTGCATACTATTATATCCAATCAGTAAATTCCTGCCACTGCTCTGCATTGGGTATTTTCATACCTTTCAACTTCCTGTAACTCTCATCAGCATCAGTGTATTTTTCAAAGTTTGGTTTTATAACAAACATGTGTTTGATCTCATTCTGTAAAAAGAAAAAATCTTCAAAATATTGTAAGACCACCTTACCAGTTGGTGAACCTTGTAGTAAAGGTTTATTCACCTATTCTTTAGCATGTGCTCTGATCTTTTTGTCATAATCAGTCTGGATCATTAACTTTTCATGGAAACCATGTATATCTGGAAGACCTGCCTGGCTTAGCATTGTGTATTTGGACATGAATTTTGTGATTGATAAGTTCATGGCTTCACATTTTTCTTCTAAGTTGTTCATGATACTTCTTTTGGTTAGGACTTTCTTGATTTGTAGAATTGTTTCAGTCCTGTCATGAATGTTTAATGCCTCCAATTCAACTCTATTCTTGTTGTTGAAGAATCCAATAAGCCTTATAGCTTGTGATGGTTTATCTGCAAGCTCTATTTTAATTTTATGAATTTCTGCCAGTGCTGCTTGCAATAAATCTCTTTGCTCATAGATAATCTGTATTGAGGGCCACTGTAAATGAATAGCTTGAATTATATTATCCCATAGGTAGTTTTTGATGTATTTTACTTGTTCACCGAAGTTTACTTCTTTCTGTAAACTCTTCACTTGTTCTTCTAAGGCCTTTTCTCTCTGTTCATGTCCCTTATATGTGATTAAAGCATTCTTGTATGAGGATTCAAGATCTTTATTTTCTTTCTTTAAATTATTGATCGCAGTGTTCTTAAGGGACATTTCTTCCATAGATTTAACTATGTCTGCTATACCTGTAGCTTGTTGTGCCTGTGTTGTTGATGATTCTGTGGCTGAGGTATCTATAGATTGTATTGACACTGCAGTTGTCAGTACTCTTTTTGGTGCCAAGTGCTCTACCAGTGTAGAAGGAACAACTGTACTCACCATTGGAATGACTGTAGGAATAGAAGAAACATTTGTTGCTTTCAATGTTTCTTTTTCTTTTATGAGGGTCTCTATATGATTCTCCATATCTTTGATTTGAGTAGTCATTTTCAGTACTAACTGCATCATCTCATCTTTTTCTTTTTTCTATTGTAGGATTTCCTTGGCTTGTGGATGTTCATTCTGTGGAAGTTTCAATTGCTTTCTTAAGGCTGCAATGTCTTCATTCTTTTGATTTATGAGTGCTTGAGCAACCTGAATGTTTGAAGGGTCTACTGCAGTCTGTATAATCAAGTCTTCCAAGGACTTGATCCTTAGGTCCTTAACATGTAAGGAGGCTTTGTCTAGACTCATCTGATTTTGCAAGTTAGACACAGTTCTTTGTAGCATAGGTGCACTCATAGTTTTGGTTACTACTTTAGAATAAAGCATTTCTGTGGTGATTTTGAAACTTTTGAATCGTGGATCTCAGTGTGTTTTTGAAACTTTTGAATCGTGGAAATTGCCTTCTGATGGATGGAAAATGCTTAAAAACTGGGATTTGATGGAAATGGCAAATTCTGAGAAAATTTTGACAGGGTTTGCCCTGTATTTTCAAGGTTTGGGCATTCTCAGATTGGTATTTTTCTATTTCTACAATAAAATTTGTTTAATTTTGCTTTTAAATTTGTAAAATTGAAGGTTTGGAACACTGAGAAATACCTTATGCAGGTGTTGCAACGGTCGAGAAGGGTTTTTTGGTCGTATCAACTTCAAATTGGATGCTGTCACCGAGTGGAAAACTTCAAAGTCTTTTAAAGGTAGTCACTGTGGTAAAACTTCGCTTCAGGGAGAAAAATTTACTATCAAAGGTTTAAACTTCATTCACAGGGTCTGGGCACATTTTTCATAACAGGCGGGGGGTAAACAATACATAAAATGATGAGAAATTAAGGTAAAACCTTATATATTTGTCGTAATACGTATCATTTTTTGTAAGTCATAGTCAATGGCGGTAGTGAATTTCCTTTGAATACGAAAACCATCGGTGGTTATCGCATGAATTTTATATGGTAAGTTGTTTTGGCCAATATGAACATGATCAAATAGAATTTGGACACGTAGCAATGGGCAGTTTAATGAAACTACTTTTATCGTGTGAATTTCATCAAACTTCAGTCGATCATTTTCGGCGTGCGATATGAGACCCACATTGTTAGATTTGATTTCACAATGTGAATGGTCAAGATTAATTTTTGGAGTTGTGGGGAAAAGTAAGGTGGGACCAGTCTTTAAGATGGGCCATTGATTTGATGGAGATGATCAACGGTTATGGTTTAACGTGACGGAGAATGGTGGGACATGAGGCCGGTTCTGTTGCACTGAAAATTGTCATCCTGACATTCTGCTATATGTATGAGCTCATTATCACTCATTCTTCCTCCTTTGCAAGTCTAACATATCAGTTCTTCATGTCAAGCCTTGAAAATAAGAGAAAAGTTCTTAAAAATCTCCTTAACTCTGGTATCACTTTCTCTTCATCTTGCCTATGGTCCCGCACCTAATGTTCATGACTCCTGCGTACCTGAACGCACTTTCTCTCTGTTATGGGTGCAGACCCCTATAAAAGATTAAAAAGGTGCAAGTAAACTCAAAATGCTCACTTTCACTAAATTATAGAAGCCTCTAGAAAGAATCTTGCGGTGGCAGAACCGCTCTTTTGAGGTTTATGTATCCCTTACTTTAGGGAGCTAGTCCCTTGATGTGAGGAGCTTATTCCTTTTAATGAGGATTCTATCCCTTCATAGTTGGAACTGAAACCTCCTCTTTTTCACTATAAAAAGAGGCATTGGGTAGCCTCAAGGGGAGTTCAAGCTTTAGAATTATTTGAGGTTAAGTGCTGTTGGGATTCAGACTCATTTAAATGAGATTTTACATGAGGAGAATTCACATACCTTTATCTGTCTCGGTTGGGAGAGTGCAAGGCTTGTCAGAGTAGAGGAGATTCCTGCTTCGGACCCTGGGAAGGCCTGTTCAACATCAAGGCTAAGGTTATAAGGTTTTCTTTAGTCAAAGTTAATACAAATGAATTCATTTTTCTCAATAAGTTGTTAATTAATTGTTCATTTCATAGATTCCTTGATCACCATGATAGGCATGATTTATAATATTTATTATACAGGCGCTATTTAATGTTTGTTTGTTTGTGACTGCAGGTCTATAAAGATAACTCCTTCAAGTGACCGAGGGATAACAACTTCGAACAAGCATTGGATCTACGGTAAGTCCTTAACACCTTTATAGTATTCTCTTGTAAATCACATATGTCTAGAGAAAGATAGGTTTATTTGGTTGTTTGTTGCTAGATTACTTTTAGGTACTAGGGAGATCGATCTTGTCCACAAGATTGATTTATCCGCCTAACAAATTGGTGACTCCACTGGGGAAAGATTCTTGTTTTTTGGTTTTCCTTTATTTTGATTTGAGGAAAATATTTTTCTGGTTTTTGATTGATGGATAACTGCCTGGGTAGCTTAGGTTTTCTTTGTTCTTGAACTTTTCTAGGGACCGCACTTTGTTCTTTTGCACAGTGCAGACAGTTTCGCACTTTCCTTAAGTAACCAGTGCGAGACCGCTCCTGTTACTTCTAGGAGCTTGCAGACCCTGTTAAAATTTTGGAAAAACTCCAGATTTATTTTTCCAGTTTATCTTTAATTTAATTTAGAGTCTTTAGTATCTTCCCATATTAGTATTGTTTCTGTCAAAAGCCTCTTGTGAGTGAGTTCCAACAGTATTTGTGTTTTTGATGATTTTCTAGAAGTTTTGCATATTTGGATTGCTTTTCACATGGTCTCTGTAGTGACTCAAAGATTGGAAGCTTCAAATACCTCAGATCACATTGGTCCTTTTGCCTTCTTGCTGAGTCTGACCTGGTTGTGAAATCCATCCTTTCTTGAGAAATAGATCTAGTTGTTTCTTTGCAAATCTTTGAAAAAAACTTTGTTATAAGTTTTGGATTTCATTTTTATAAAAGGAAACATATCTGGATGTTTTTTGATTTGTTTGTTATTATGGAAAAATAAATCCTTAGTTTACTTAACAACTAAGTAAAAAATTCTTCAAAAAAAAAAATTAAAGCTTTTATTCAATTAGATTTTCAAAGTTTGTAGATCTCAAAATTAGTTTTTGTAGTTTTGAGTGCCTTTAAAATTTGTTGATCTCTTTTGAAGGAAAGTTGTTTTTTGTAGTTTCAAGTCTTGAAAGTGAAAGGGTTTTATTGTGAGAATTGATAATTTGTCTCGTTTTGAGTTCTTGTTGAAAAGACAAAAAGATTTTCTTCCATTTATTCTTTATGTTCAAAGAAAGAATTGTCTCTTAAAAAGAATTGCATTCTTGAACTCTTTCTTTAGCTAGAATTTCATTAAAAGAAAATGAATTGATTATCATTTTTAGGTGCATTTTTAGTGTTTTTGGAAGTCGAGTCTTCACACCATCAAAGTTTCATTTTCATACCTATTGACTTAAAGAACAACCCATAAAAACAATGCTCAATTAAAATTCATCTAGTAATATTTTTATTTCTAGGGCTCTTATCACCAATATAGGTTAGGCTAGTATCTTGGAGTAGGGAGTAATTAACTCTCCAAGATAGTAAAACAAACAAGTAGATAAATCTTGCGGTAGGAAATAAATCCAATTGTAATTGGTACAATCTAGGAAGCTTCTCTTAAAGGAGTTAATCACGAGATCATATCCGAACCTTTGAGACAATCAATTTCGTTTCATTGGGAAAGATAGAAGATCTGCATGCATTACAAACGATAATCCTCAGATTAACCATTGTCGAGGAGCCTAGGGTCACTTGTCGGTAAACCTAGGATTAACCATGTCAAGAAGCCTTCAAGGGGATTGAGCTTTGTTACTCTGCCCTCGCGCGTGGAATCAGATCGTAGACTGTTCCCCCAGTTGTATTTGTTACTGTTGGTAACCTTAGTGTCCATAAGCTTAAGATTATTTCCTAAGGTGACGGTGAAGGAAATATCTCACTGTACCTGGAGCAGACGTCGACTAGACTCACTTGGACTCTCTGAGGGGTTTTCTTCACACGAGATGGTTTTGTGAAGAAACTTGTGCCACTCTGTTTCATTAAGCAGGTTGTCGGGGTAACTGTTCCAACCGCCCTTTCTGTATTAAATTTCTACTAAGTTGGATTTCATCACCAACTAGTGTTTTTAGTATAGGAAGTTATTGTTTGTGTGTGGTTTGAACTCTTAGATTTTTAGGTGTGTGATTCAGCTGTTTGTTTCTTTAGAGAATTTAGGTGTTTGTATTGAAATTTTCTTTGTTTACGTGTGATTGGTTAATATTTAATTGTGGCAGAATTACCGAGACAGTCCCAGAGACTTCAGGGGAAGCCCCCTAAATATACACCAAGTCAACTTGAAGGGCTGCGTGCTCTAGTATCATCTAGTAACGGTAGAATTAGATCAACAGAAATTGGAAGTTCATCTATAGTTGTTTATCCTGATCATCAAATACCCATAACAAAACACATTCAAGAACCAATTTCAGTTTCCGAAGTTACTGGTAGTATTTCTCCTTCCAGTGAACTAACTGATGAACCTGAAATTTCTGAGCCTGAAACTGAACATTCTGTTTTGGAAACATCCTCAAGATTTATTACACCAACTTCTAGCAATCCTGGTTCACCTAGGGTAAGAAATATTATTACTGAAGATCTTCCATCTAGTCTTATTTCTATTGAAGAACTTGCTAGTCCAGATAAAGAGATATCTCTTCCCGAATCCCCTCAGTCTTTAAATCTCAGGGAGTGTGAATCCATTTTCTACAGCCCTATTCGGAGTGACGCTTGGTATTTATCTTTGACCAACTTTTTAGAAAACCCGGGTCTTGCTTTTTCTCCACTTCAAATTCCATTTCATCCTACACCCAGAGGTTACTATCCTTCATCCATTATGGCAGGAGAGTCATCTATGTTTTCCCAGATACCAGAAGCATTTTTACACAGTGGTCCTTCTGTTCATTCGGGGTATCAGGCTCTTTCTGGTACTTTCTCTGGAGCAACTCCTCGACCGATTAAACAAGTATTATCATCTGGTCTTAATGAAATTAAAACTGAAACGTCGAATGCAGAGCAAATCTTTATGATGTCTGGTAATATTTTGAATCCTCAACCTCAAGGCAGTCAGTTACCGCCTGGAGGAAAATTTCAGGGAAGTCAGTTACCGCCTGGGGGACAACCTCAGGGTAGTCAATTACCGCCTGGGGGGAAACCTCAAGGAAGTCAGTTGCCACCTGGGGGGCAACCTCAAGGTAACTTTTTCCCAGGACAAACTATGGCACAATATTATTTTGGAGAACAACCTCAAGGACAGTACATACCTCAAGGTTATCAACCTTCAGGACAGTACATACCCCAAGGTCAACCCCAAACTTAGTATGTTCCTCAATGTCCTTATCAACCCCAGATTCAGTATGCGCCTCAAGGTTATCAACCTCAAGGTCAGTACCCAACTCAAGGTTTCCAACCGCCTTCTAGTCAATCATTTGTACAAGGAGTCGGAAATTTACCATCTACTTATCAACCCTACGTTCAACCAGGCTATGGTCCTTATGTTAAACCTTCTATGGGAATATACCCTGGAATAAACATGGTGTGGGATCCGTCCCAAATTCAACAGACTATGAAACCTAATGTGCAGTTGTCTTCTCAACCGGGACAGCCTTTGGTTTCTGGTCCAACCCAACAACCTATCGAGCGTACTATTCAAACCCCTGCACCTAGTTCTGTTCAGCAATCTGGGCCTAGTACACCTCAGACTCCGCCTCAAACTGCTGCAACTACTAAAACATCTATTCAATCTATAACACCTGTCTCTAGAGTATCTGTAACTCCGGTTTCTACTATCCCTACATCTGTGCAAATCCCTCAAGTCTCTGTACCCCAGTCAGGACCTACAGTTCAAACTTCGGTCCAGATACCTGCGGGACAAGCTGGTACAAGTACGATTGTCACAAGTCAACCGCAATTCACGTATCAACCGTACCAGGGACAGTATCAATTCGGTCCTGTTTCACAAAACCCAGTTTATCAGTAATCCTGGTTTCTCGGGAGGTTACACAATTCCTAATGCAAATCCGATTCCCAGTTATCCTGGGTATCCTCCTCCCAGAACTGCTTTGGTTACTCAAGGTTTTCGCGACCCTAACCGTCAGTTACCATTTATTGCAACTTTGGATTTTCCTAATTTGACATGCCTTATGAATGATCCAATTTTCTATCATCCGTATTGGCCACCAATGCCGCATAAGTTGCCCAATGATATACCAAAATTCAAGGGTAAGTGAGGAGAGGATCTGTCAAATCATGTTATGACTTATCACCTCTGGTGTGCGTCTAATTCAATAATTGATGATTCAATTCGCTTACGTCTTTTTCAAAGAACTCTTATTGGTCTTGCCACTAAATCTTACATTGATTTAGCACGAGGCTCTTTTAATAATTTTAGTCAGTTAGCAACTGCCTTCTTAACTCATTTTCAGTTTCCTGTCAGATACGGCAATGGCACAAAACTATTGAATTCACTAAAGAAATCCACGTTCACATATATTTCTGATCATATTTGTGAATGGCGATGTAGAAGGCGTTTGGTGAAATTTTACATTCCGAATAAAATATTGGCGAAATGGTTTGTTAAATCATTATTACCCAAAATCACTGAAGATGTAGCGAAGGCTGGAGTTGCTACTGAGGAGAAAGTCATTGCTCAAGCTCAGTACCTTGACCTCGTCTATACGCAGTCAGGTAATTTACATGAAAAAATCCCCGATCTTCCAAAAGAAGGTCAAATAACTGCAGCTCCTACAGGGTCTCATGCTGCTGATGGTATGATTGGTACATTCAATACTAAAAGCAAGAAGAAATCTTCAAAGAATTCTTCTCCTATTATAACTTTACCCGATTCCCCGAAAGGAGAGTCTTCCCCTGAAATTTCAGCCGACATTCATGTCGTAGAGACATCTAAATCCAAATCTAAATCTAGCAGTAAAAATAAAGGGAAGAATAAAAAAAATAAAATTCAAAAGATAAAACTGATAAAAATGAATCTAATGACAAAAAACGCAAGCCTCACTATCCTTGTTTCATTTTTCACGAGGATCATTTTACTAAAGAATGCCCACATCGAGTGGAGGTTTCAAAATTCGTTAAAGGTTCACAACAACCTGTTGTCTTGAAGGATCCTTTTACCACTCAAGATAGTAATATGATTGGTTCTACCTCGAATGCTTCAGAAGAACCTATTTTGATGATGTCCCATGTTAGGATTGCGACGCAATCACAAGATTATGGTAGTAAGAATCATGTTGATGATAAAGAAGCAGAATCTTCTAGTGAAAACACATCAACTACACCTCCTCCTGTTTCTGGTCTGCTACAGATCGAGAAACCCAATCCAAACTTAGTAATCAAACCGCCTGTTAAAGGTGTTCTTAGTAAATCATCTTTCAATCCACATGCGAGAACTGCTCAGAATTACAACATTGTTGAGGACTTAGCTATTTCCCCTTCAGCAATGTCGGCTTTGGAAGTGCTGCAATCGTGCCCAGCACAGCGTTAATTACTTTTGTCTACCATAGGAGCCGTCGATATTCAGGACTCAAACCTAATAATCTTTGATTTAGAGAATAGTACACCTCGCCTACCTCACCAAATGGCTTTCCAAATTCCAGTATTAGTAAAAAATAGACTAATTTTTTGGACTGTGATTGATGAGGGAGCTTCAACGTGTATTATGTCGATCCAGTGTTGGAAATCACTTGGTGTCTCCTACACTCAATCAGTCTCCGAAAATTCTAAACGATTTTGATGGCCGAGGTTTCCATCCTTTTGGTATTTTGTAGGATTTACCCATAGGGGTCAAAGGAAAAACCGTAAATCTAGATGTGGAAGTGGTTGATGCCCCTCTAGATTACAACCTTCTCCTCGGTCGTATTTGGTCTTATGCTATGACTATTGTTGTTTCTTCGGTCTTTTGGCTTATAAAGTTTCCACATCAAGGAAGGATCATTACAATAGATCAGTTAACTTATTTTTCTTCCGATCCAGCCTCTATAGAAACAATCCATCACGTCGGTAAAATGGCTATCCCTTACAAGGATGTTAGAGTTGGTTTGATTAAAGATTCTGGTTTACTAGGAACTTTCTCCTTTCCTCCTCCTAACGTATCACCTTCTATTGCAACTATTCATATCATTTCATCAAATACTATTATGTTTGATGATCCTTGGATCGTACCTTCCGACTCCGAGTTAGATTCATTTGATGGCGTGATGCCTTTGAGTCCATTTTAAATTGCATATCAGGCTATACAATTGCTTTCCGACCCTTCTTCAACCGAAACTGATCCAATGAATGGGATCTATGAGGAATCACTTTCTATATATAGCTCAGCCATGACGAAATTTCCCGATTTTGTTCATACTGATGAGCAAATTCATGAACTTTTGTCTGTTGACGATTTACCATGGGAAGATCTACATCACCGATCTTTGTTTTTACCTGAGATGGATCGTCTTGAAGATGATTTCACTTCTATTTTTACTACTAAATATGTCAAATAACTGCAGAATCCATTGCAAAATCCTGATTCTGAGTTAAATTTGGAAAATATATCTCGAATGATTCCTATTGAAATTTCAGTTAAGCCAGGAATAATTGAAAACATTCATATAGGTGTTTTCTTTATGGACGATGAAATCCAAACTTATAAAGCCCTATTTCAAGAATTCCATGACGTGTTAGCCTAGTCATATGAGGAAATGCCCAGAATTGATTCGTCAATTGTTGTACATGAAATCATGACTTACCTAGATGCCAAACCTGTCCATCAATGTTTACGTTAGATACATCCAAGAAAATATGCTGCTATCAAAGCCGAAGTTGAGAAATTACTTCGTGCATGTTTCATTTATCCAATTCCTTTAAACGATTGGGTATTGAATATTGTTCCTGTTAAAAAAAAAACAAGGAATGATAAGAGTATGTATCGACTATAGGGATATTAATCGAGCTTGTCCTAGAGACAATTATCCAATCCCCTATATCGATCAAATTATCAATGATTGTGCTGGTAGTGAAATTTTTTCCTTTATGGATGGTTTTTTTGGTTACAATCAAATAAACATACTCCCTACTGATCAGCATAAAACAACTTTCATTTTTCCACGGGGAACATTTTCTTATTGCAAACTACCCTTTGGATTGAAGAACACTGGAGCAACTTTTCAAAGGGCTATGTATTATGCATTTCATGACATTAAGCACATTGTGTAGCCTTATCTCGATGATTTACCTACTCATTCATCGTGTGGGGCCAACCATCTCACTCATTTACGAGCTGTATTTGTGAGATGTAGGCATTATTGAATTCTGCTGAATCCACACAAATGTGTTTTCTGTGTAGAATCGGGTTGCTTACTGGGATTTGTTGTTTCGAAAGTAGACATTCATGTTGATCCATCTAAGGTCGAAGCTATTGTCAATCTACCTCCTCTTTCGACTCTGTGTCAACTCCAAAGTTTGCAGGGGAAAGAAAACTTCTTATGTCGATTCAGTCCTAACTATGCCGAGCTAGGAAAGGGTTTTACCAGGTTGTTAAAATAGAATGTTCCATTCTTTTGGGATGATATCGCTAATCAATATTTTGATGCACTCAAACAAGCATTGATCCATGCACCATTATTGCATCCTCCCAATTACAACTAGGAATATTTTTTTTTACCTCGCTGCTTCTCATTCCACCTTTGGGATGGTTTTAGTTCAGGAAGATGAATTCAACAATGAACATTTGATTTACTATCTTAGTCGAAATCTGCATCTGACTCAAATCAAATACACACATGTGGAAAAAATGGCCTTGGCAGTTGTTCAAGCTATCCAAATATTTCAACACTACATCTTATTATGCAAAACTAGAGTAATTTCTGACTGTAACCCTATGATGTACATCTTGAAAAAACAATTGCTAGGGGGCAAGTATTCCAAATGGATAGTTATCCTGTAGGAATTTGACTTGGAATTTGAAAAATCCAAGGAAAAGAAATCTTTTGTTTTTGCAGAACTGATGTGTGATTTCCCCTCTACTGTTACTAAAACTGTGGCAAAGTAGCCCATTGCGGACGAATCCTTGTTTCTTATTAGTACACTTGATCCTTGGTATGGGGATATTATTTTTTATCTCCAAACCCAATCTTTTCGGCCTAAAATCTCATGATCTCATCAACAGAAAATATGCTTTCAATCCCAACAATACAATATTATTAGTGATACACTCTATCGTCGCAGAGCGGATTCTATCTTCCAACGTTGTCTTACTTATGAAGAAGCTGAGAAGGTTCTAAATGACTTCCATTCTGGAGCATGTGGTAGTCATATGTCTGGGTATGCCACAACCCAAAAGATATTGTGCGCTGGTTATTTCTGGCCATCATTATTCAAATATTGTATCTATGTAATTTGGAAATGCCACAATTGTCAGGTATTTGACTGTAAAATGCGTGCACCACCCGCTCCTCTTCAACATATAATTGTTGTCGGTCCTTTCGCACAATGGGGTATTGAATTTATTACATGTAACCCTCACTCGGCCAGGAAGCATTTGTATATTATCCTAGCAGTAGATTATTTTACTAAATGGGCCGAGGCGATGCCTACATTTTTGGCAGACAACAAGACTGCTGCAACTTTCATGTTCAATCATATAATTGCTAGATTTGATGTTCCTCAAGCCATAATTACAAATCGTGGAAGTCAATTTCAAAATATCATGATGAATGAACTGACAAATCAACTTGGCCAGTGCCACGATAGTTCCACTCCATATTATCCGTAGACTAATGGTCTGGTTGAAGCTATTAATAAAGTTTTAGTCACTATGCTTAAATGAATTATTGTATTAATAATTCGAATTGGCATTCCATGTTATTTTTAGCACTTTAGGCATATCGGACCTCAGTAAAAACATCAACTAGTTTCACTCCCTTTCAACTGGTTTACAGTTTGGAAGCTGTGTTGCTGATTGAATGTGAAATTCCGTCATTGAAATTAGCCATAGAATTACTTCCAGCTACGTCTGAAGAGGAGAAACATTTTTTGTACTTGGCTCAGCTAGATGAGAATCGACGAAATGCTGCAATAGAAAACAAGGCTCATGTCAAATGAATAAAGGTTCAGTACGATAGAAGTGTTACCGCTCGTAATTTTTCAGAAGGAGACCTAGTCTTAGTGTATGATCAAGCCAACGATAAGTTAGGGGCTGGAAAATTTGTGCCCATGTGGCATGGTCCTTTCATTGTTAAGCGGAATCTGGCAAAAGGGGCCTATGAGTTGATAGATTTCGACGATGTCCCTTTAGATAAACCAAGAAATGGGCTTTATCTGAAGAGATATTATGCTTAATTTTGGTGTGGAGATTTTTTCATTAGATTATATTTCTTTACTACTGGTGTGTCTTAGATTAGAAAAGCGTGCCTAGTTTAGAGTGTTTTTTTATCACTATTCCTGCTTATCTAAGTTTTACTCTTGATATTGCAGAAGTCGACGTCTCTTCAAACCTACATTGGTTTTGCTGATGGTGCTTGTCGTAGTACATGGAACATTTCCTCCGTAGCTTGGGTTATCTATTCACCCTCTAACGAGTTAGTATCCATGCACGGGGTAAGCCTCGGTCAAACAATGAATAACATTGCAGAGTATAGTGCAGTGTTTGAGTTTTTATCTAAATCCATATCGTTTGGAATTTGGAGTATGATTTTTAGGTTGGATTCTGAACTTATTGTATTACAGCTTAACAGGGTTTATGCCATTAGAAATCCAGTGTTATTATGGTTATTTTTAAGATTTCATCTCTTGGAATGTGAATTTGATTACATTGAATATCAGCATATTCCAAGACATTTAAATACATTAGCAGATGCAGTTTCTTCTAGTATGATAAATCGACATTTGCAATAATCAAAACAATAAATATAAACAAACATTCAATAACATGTACACAGATAGCCAGTAATAGTGATATATCATAGCATAGAATTTTTTTTCAAAAATATACATCTTCTTTGATCATAGGTTGAAAACACCTTATGATCGGCAAAAATGATATACAAAAGGTCAAAAATATGAGTCTACGACACGATCATCCTATCACTGATGATGATCACGTTAAGAGACCACTAGCCGGGCCACCCTACATAGGAAACTCCTAAAATGTCCTGGGACACCAATCACATATCTCTATAATATGAGAAGGATATCATCTATGTCGGTCTCTGGAATGTCTAGAGTTAGGCACTCTAGGTGATTCTCTAAATCAGATAGAATATCTGTTGATTGGCCCTTTGGAGCTAGTGCTGTGGTAGCTGGATGCCTCCTCTTTTAAGGCTGGAGATGGGCTGGTCACCGTGGGCCCACATATGCATTTAAAAATTTTGATTATTAGTTTTGAGAAGATTAAAATACAAAAAAAAAGAACATATAAATTGTTGAAAATGATTTTTACTTGATTCATCCCATTGTTCCCCTGCTAGGAGAGCCATCTCTCGATCACCGTGGAAATCTATCCCGGCATATGGAAAGTCCTCTATGACAAAAATTTGGCACTCCAGCCAACGGAAATATATATAAGGAAATCGAACAACCTCGACGTCCTCAGCAGCATGACGGACCATCAATGCAACCCAACAAACCATCCTAGGTTGTCGAGGTCATCCAGCATCAACAGGAATGTTCTGCGGAGCTAACATGGGGATCCTCTCTAGAGAAAAGGTGAGTACAATGGATCCATATCCAAATTTATTTAGCTTTCTGTTCTTTGCTCTGGTTAGTTTGCCTTTTACATTGGCCAACGCAGCGTCGTACCAGTTGAAAACGGTGCCTCGAAAATAGTCTATAGCAATGCGCATTTGGGAACCGGTAGCCACATGCAATGTTGCGCTCCCACATAGTCTGGTGAAAATAAATGAAATAACTTTAATCTCAGGATGGATGATAGTTTTTATGTCAATCTGTTTTTCCCTGCGGTCTACCTAATCATTACAAAACTCTAGTCGAAGACTAGCGAAAGACTGGCCACCTGGCCTAGTCCCAAATATAGAAATTTGTTCACCCCTCTTGGAAAAACCAGTCAAAAAATAGATATCCTCCATCTCAATTTCAAGCCGGTGGCCACCAATAATGAAACACTGGTCCTGTAAATTCCACCTGTTCACCAGCCATGTCAGGAGGTCTACCTATGCCCTCATGCCCTGAATGGCCCATAATTTATACAAAACGAATGCTCTTAATGCCTGAATTTTAGGCAAATGAAGCATTGCAGCGTCATCTACGTCTTCATGCTCATGTTCTCTCCAAATTAGCATCTGGTATATCCTATAATGCATAAAAAGATATATTAGAATAATCTAGTTTTAAAAATTTTGGGCGGAATTAAAGAAATTTAAGTTTGAATTTTAATTGCGTGTGGTCCACACTTTGTTCTCATACACAGTGTGTAGGAACACACGGGCTCTGTGACACAAGTGTGGACCCAAGAATTTTTTCTATGTAGGAAAAAATCGAGGTCTGCAGGGCCCGCGTGTTGCACCTGGGGACCCCCGCGGGCGGTTTTTTGAACATATTTTTCCCCTAAAAATGAAATATAAAGCCTAAAAATGAAATGTAAATGGATGAAATGCAAGATAAGGAGGTCGTGGATTACCTGGAGCTGACAGTTCTCGATTTTGCTTGAGAGATTTTCCAGAATCTTCACAGGAAATTCTTTACCTAAAAGCTCTTACTTTTCACTCTGAACTCAAATGGTAAAAATGAAGTTAGAAAAGTCATTTTTATAAGTTTTTTCGAATAAATGAATTTTTAATTTGTTTATTTTTCACTTTAAAAAAGTTATTTTTGAAAGCATTTTTATTTATCTTAAACAGGTATGTGTAATGTTTCGATTTTCTGTGCAGAAATTCGATTTTTCATGAAAATTAGTCGTTTTTCAACAAAGAGCATACTTTTATCACTTTTTCAGACTCTTTCAAAAATTTATGAAAAATCGAAAACTTGGAGTCCTTTTTTAAGCTCTTTTCATACTGTGGAAAATTGAAAAGATTGTCGAGTACTTGATTATTCGAACTCGTTAAAATAAATGAATGATCTTCCCTTCAGTATAAGTTTACCCCTTTTATGGACTGAAATGGACTATTTACGAAAAAGGTATACGTTGACTAATTACGGTCAATAGAGTTCTCTCCCGCATTATTTTATCCTTTTTCGAGCTTAAGAGACTAAATTTACGAAAAAGTACCTGCATGGAGTCTTCTTAAGTTTTTTCTTCTAACTCTCTAAAAATTGAAAAAACACCGAGGTTCTCCTATACGGGACTCGTTAAAATATAACAGTAAAGGACCTGTTCAATTTTAAATAGGAACGAACCACTCCTTTTTAGGGTTCGAATCTTAAACTAAGTTGGACTCATCCGAAGGATGAGCTTATAGACAAGAAAATGTTATCCTCCTCAAGCTTGTCAAAAATAAAGAGGTAATTTCCAGAAATGGTGGAGGAAAAGAGAGAAAAATGAACCTGTTTGTTGTATTTTGAGTATTCAAAAATCCGTTAACCACTCTTTATCACGACACTTTTTGTTCACTTGGGTTGGGAAATCCTTTGCCTAACAGTTAATCAAACCATATTCAAAGTCTTCAGTCGGTTTCTGGGTATTAGCTTTGGGTCAATTGTTACCAAGCCATCTGTAGTGTCGTTATATGTTCAAGAGGACAGTTCAAATAAACCATTCATCTGAAAAATATTTGTCTTCCATTTTGACCATCCCTAAGTCAGTTCTTGCCAATATATTTCTTAAAAACATGATCTATGATTTTGTGTTGTGGGCTTGCATATGACAGATCACTTCTTATCGATGACAACTCATTATCTAGGAAGTTGATCTAGAAATCGTCAGTACCTTGAAATATGCATGCCTCAATGGCAGGTTTCTCGCCTTCGATGACAGGTTGCATCATTGACCTTCAATCGAAAGACTCTGTGATATGTTCGACTTTAGCTTATTGATTCACATGTCATGGATTGTACTGAGTACTTTGAGAGCCATTGACATTACTAGTGGTTACTCTCACACGTGTTAACAATTTACATCATTGATTGGTAATCAATTGGTTTCTACCATGTTCAACTTCAATACATTCATTCACATGGATAGAATCGTACTAGTTCGAGAAGCGGAAATAAAGACCCTAGATCTAGTTTCTACCATCGAGGTTGTGAGGAATTTTGTTATCATTTATATAGTATACTATTTATAAATAGATGGCTATGCCCATACTGTGTCTACACATGTATATACTATTGACGTATTGAGAATCATTCCTATATCAAAACAGTTTAAATCAGTTTCTTGTTACTTTTGATCTGAGTATGGGAATGCCTACGTTAGTGATGGTATGTCTACATATATGTATTTTTAATTGAATTTTTTTACAATTTCTAACTGGTTTGTCCACAATATGATCCTTGAAATGATAAATTATTTCACTCTTCATATATGACAGACTTCAGCTTCATCTATTCTAGAATTTGCACTTGAGGGGGAAATTTGTTGCACTGAAAATTGTCATCCTGACATTCTGCTATATCTATGAGCTCATTAGCACTCATACTTCCTCCTTTGCAAGTCTAACATATCAGTTCTTCATTTCAAGCCTTGAAAATAAGAGAAAAGTTCTTAAAAATATCCTTAACAAAGGCATCAGGAAAATAGAAACGTGAATGGTAGAGACAGATACTAGGGGGAATGATGGGGAATGACTGTGGACTTATGAGTTCCCGTTTCAAATACGTATATGCGAGGTTGACCTATCAAACACTAATATGATTTTGTATGGGATGGTCAATTACTTAGAAAAATGATTTTCAAAGATAGTTCAGGATAGTTTGATTCCAAATCCAGGAAATACATGATGAATGTGACACATGGTAATACGGGTCAATGAGACTATAAAATGATTCTATGGGACATAAGTATTAATAATATTTGATGCTCTAAACAATGGTGAATCAATGATGTTGCCTCAAGGAAAAGGGCCAAAGAGGACCACAATAATATTAGTAAATAGTGGTTACTCATGATGAAACTCGACATATAAGTCTATTGGTGTAAACACCAAATGATGCTGAAGTACGAAAAAATCATATGAAGATATTTTATTTTAATAAGAAAAAAAGCGAGACCTTATGGAAAAAAATGGCTTGCTAATGAAGTTTAAAATTACCAAAAATTAAGAGAGACACATTATAGAGCTCAGTGAGAGCTTTCTAATGGTGTAAATGGTTTTTCAAACTAAGCTATGATGAGCCTCTAATGGAAAAGGGTAAAAATTGGGGTTTTCCTATAAAAATTACCTCTTTCCCCGAATTCAAATTTGTTTGGGAATTGTATTTTTGGTGAATTTGGAGAGTATGGAGCCCTAAAACTTAGCAAGTTCACAGTGGAAAAATGGACTAGTGGATTTTGGATCGACGAAATTCAGGTTGGTAGCCTTAATTATCTAAAAATTTCCTTGATGCTTCTTGTAAGGGTGGTTCTTGGTGAAGAATGAAGGTAAGAAGGAATATGGGAATGAACTACCAGAGAAGGTATAGGATCATCCCTGCCCACCAAGTAAAACAAGGGGAATAGGTGTTAAGTGTTGCATCACATAGAGTAGAGTGTATCAATGTATGATATGAATTATCTACTATATGTATATGCATATGTGTCACCAAAGAGACCAATAGGAAAAAATATCATAGGAATGAAAGGATAATCGACCATACCTAAATCATTGGGATCTCTAATAAGAGTAAAATTAAGTAAGAAGAGGGTGAGCGGGGTCATCATGCCCTTAAACAAGAGATACTAGCCCCCAACATTTGTTGATGGAGGGGAATGATATCAATTTGAATGGTAGTTTTGTTTTGCTAATTTCATCTATAGCTTTATAATTATTTTTCTGATATTATGCTTTATGTGCATAGGTTTATTTGTTGTTTATGAGTTTAAAATAGGTAAATTAGTTGAGTTTTTAATTTGAATTCAAGAGCATAAAGCATGAAAAATAAATGTTGAACAATAGCAATAATAAGTACAACAAAACATCACAATTGATCCATTAACATAATGTTTTGATGAAGGATTTCACCCCTCCTCAACTACATCTCCCTCGTCTAGCTTCTATGGCTTGGGCCTCTTTATTAGATAAAATGTGAAAAAAGTGTTGTTTACATTCACCTACTACTCCTGAATTCTACTTCAATGTGTCCAAAATGTCCAAATCATTCATAAATAACTCTTCTTCATCTCAATTTGGTCAATTTTTTCCATAGATATGGCCAAAATAGTTTTTCCTAGTAAACTGCCTCCAAAAATGGAGAAGACTCCAGTTAGGGCTGCCAAATTTTGGGTAGCACCTAAATTGGTGGGTCTGTTGAATTTATGGGATAAGTGTCTATTAGCAACATAAGTGTGTTTTAAATATAATATCGTATTATAAGAGGATTAGTGTAATTAATATGAGTTAGGGTGCTTAAAACCACATTAAAAACCTTAATCCCATGCTTATGAAACTTCACTCTACTGGTGATCTGGTGACTTGGTCTCATGGGTAGGGGGTTGGCCCATTCCAAACCCCCGCCGGTCGATTTTTGTGAAAATAAGTATAAGCTGCATCCATATTCTTATAGGGACTATTGTGATGGCTTACTGATAAGACGATGTGTTATGTTGGGGGAGGTCATGGGGTCAAGCCCCGACCTCCACCCATCCTATAAATAAACTTTTTTTTCTGTCAAATCAAATAGACCTTTAGACTTAATTCAATAAAGCATTTGATATGTATTTAATTAATCCTTTGGAATTTGCATAACATTTGGACCTGCACATAATTTGGATTTCCGCCATCCTTCGAAATATAATGTGGACTTTGGCATATAAATATATTTCGACCACCAATAATATAGTTCAACATTGGAATTCGACCATAGGATATAAGGTGCGGACCATAGTTGTACTTTGAAACTTTGAGTTTTTAAATAATATGCAATTCGGACTTTGGACAGGGTCTACCAGAGGGGGCACGTGGCGGCCAACGGCTGCACCACATGTTAGCCTCTGGGTGGACCATTCCAACCATATAAAAAAAATTCTCATTCAACCCTAGGAGCACATTCATAAAAAAAATTCACCTTCAAACCAAACCGATGAATCATGCAGTGACACTTGTCATAGTGTCATTAGCTGAAACTAAATAATATTTGAAGAACTGGGCATGAACTAGGTTTCCATGCCATCAACCTATCACTTCTACAATTTGTTTTAGCTATTTAGGTAAATAAACAATAGGCTCTATCTTCTTCATTTGGATTCTGTTTTAGACGAAATTAATTGCACCAGATTCCTGGCAATGAGCTCTTCGTTGTCGTTCAGTTTCCAATCAATTTAGAGAAATTTCATTTTTGAGCTTTTACACTATGCACCTAATCATTCCTGCCAAACAGAAGCCTTTTGGAGCCCAAAATATATTTTATTACTGATAATGTGGATGAGGGTATAGTCCCCTCACCCTTCTAGTCTCTATCCACTGAAATTTTCCCATTTTCATCAACTCAATATTCTTACAAAATTAACTTTTTATTTGACTCCTGCGACCTTCCCTTGTTGTCGCTGACACTGCCATTTTGAAATTTACATGAATTTGTAGAGAAGAAATCTATTATTGTAGAAACGCACGTGTTCCTAACTTGGTCATTAGTCAAAGGAAAATTAAAAACTGTCTCACCTTGCACACTATCGCCATGGTGATTCTTAACTGATATTTCTTTGCACTTGTGGCGAATCTTTACCAAGTCTCTTCGCCATTGCCATGTACCGTTTGGAAACAAACTACAAGCACTTGTGGAACCCATGCCTTATTTTTCAAGATGATTTTTCTCTTTCTCTTTGACGTTTTCACTCTCTTGCATTGCCATCTTGTTTTCAAAACTCCTCAACAGTGATGTTGATTGCTGCAAATGTTTTACATATTATTCACCTCCTTTCAAGGGAAACCTGTTAGAGTCCTAGAAAATATCATTACAAGCATAAGAAACTTTAATGAAATCAAATTTTTCATTCAATGCATCTTTTTGAAAGGTTTGATTTCAAATATCTCTATGTTTTATCATCAACAATGTCAAATTATAACGTGCATTCATTATCCTCTTTATTTCACCTGCATGTATACGAGACAACCTTGTCTTCTTCTTATGCACTCTAACTATGTACTAAACTCAAAATTTAAACAAGTTATACTTATTCTCGTGGCCATGAAATACTGCTTTTCTATCATAGAGATATGGACTTCCTAAAATAATACGTGATATCTCAAGCGACACCACATCAAGTTCAACTTCATCAAGAAATTTTGAATTGATGGTGAATCTTAGTATGCACTTCCTTGTAACCTGAAATTTTGCATTATTGCATATCCACCCTAAAGGATGAGGTCTTAGATGTCTAACAGTTTCAAGTTTTAGTTGCTTAACAAGTCTTTGGAAATCATATTAGCTTGTGACTCGCTATGAAAATGTGTGTCAATATTGTATTTTTAGAACTAACTCTGATATGGAAAATTTCAATTTCTGTATCTTCATCTTGAGTGACATTGGAAAAATTTGAGGAACTAGTGCTTGTTATTTTCTTACATTTAAAACCCATTGATGTAATATTTGTCTCATCTACTGAATCTGAACCTAAGTCATGTTCAACTATAACAACAATTTTCCCCTTTTCTTTGTCTTTCAGTTTGTTTGGCTTCAACTATGGATGCAGTTTCCAACAGTGGTATTCATTATGACCATTCTTCGAACATTGTTTGCATGTGATTTTTTATTTCTCTCTTTTGATAGAGCTATTTCTCTTTCCTCTTCCATAAAACTTTCCCTTTTCTTTACCCTCACTATCACTTTTCTCATCTATGTTATGTTCCCCTCTTGCTTCTAAATGTGTGGCTTGAAAACAAACCTCATCTATGTTTGTGGGATTGACCATGAGAATAGTGTGCCTAAGGTAGCTGTGAAAACCCCCAAAGTACTTTAAATTTTTTTTCCTAAGAATACAAATTATTACCCAAAATAAGAGCTCTCTCCTAAATTCATGAGTATAATATTGCACACTTTTCCCTTTCAATTGTATAAATTTTTTCCAGTCCCTAATGGCCTTTTTCATGTAAGCTAGAGGATAAAATTTCCTTTTAATGGAAACAATAAAACTTGACCAAGAAATAGAGATGTTACTTTAGTTTTTAATCTCTTCTTGAGTCCTTGCTTCCCATCATACAAGTGAAGATCCTTCCATCCTCAAGGAAGCCAATTGAATATTTATGTCATATTCAAGAAGGTTCTAAATTTTGTAATACACCTCCAATTGACGTATTCAATTATCCAACCTCTCTTCATTTATATCGACATTATACATTGGAAGCTCAAATTTAACATCAAGTTTGAGTAAGGGAGTTTTTACTTTTGTGGCTTTTGAGTGAGTATGAGTGGTTTTTGTGGTGGAAGTGGAATATGATGTTACTAGAGAAGATGAGGATGATGATGAATATGGTGTAGATGGAGGAGGATTTCCTCCACTTCCCTTTGAATCCTTTTCTTCATCCTTATTGCCTTTTGAGGTTCCCTCTCCATGTGGAGACTTAGAATTCTCTTCAACCATCCTATTTTTCCACTCTTCAAGGAGAATCCTAACCGTTGCAGTCATTTCATAGAAATCCTTCGTGTACGCTTCTTGTCTCCAACACCTGCTATGGATTCAAGCTCAACTTCTGGTGCAATTTGTACCTCTTCAATCTTAGCTTCTGGAGATAAAACTTGAGGTTAGCTTCAAGTGTAGCTGGGAGTGAAACTTTGGGTGGATATGGCACCCTTATGGCTCTCCTTATTCTAGTCCTAACCTCAGGACTTTCAATGAAAAAATTAACTTCACCTCTCTGTAACTTTAACCTTGTCAACATCACAAATTTGCAACCATTAAAACCCTACTTGCACAAAACTCATGCAAATTAAGAAAAAAACATTTGCAACCTTTGCTCTGATAGTAGATTGATTTTAATTTGAATGTTAGTTTTTCTGTGCTAATTTCATCTTCAGTTTTATAATTATTTTGTTGATATTATGCTTCATGTGCATAGCTTTCCTTGGTGCTTATGAGTTTCAAATAGTTAATTGAGCTGATTTTTTAAGTTAAATTAAAGAGCATAAAGAATGAAAAACAAATTTTCAACAACATAAATGACAAGTACAACAAACCATCAAAATTGATCCATTAACACCTTCTTTTGATGAAGGAGTTCACCCCTCCTGGGCTACATCTCCTGGGTCCAACTTCCATGGCTTGGGTCTTTGTATTAGCCCAAAATTGAAAAAAATTTGTTTACATTCACCTACTGCTCCTAAAACCTGCCTCAATGTGTCCAGAATGTCCAAATCATTCAAAAATGACTCTTCTTGCTCTCAGTTTGGTCGAATTTTACCAAAGATATGGCCAAAACTGTTTTTCCTAGTAAATTGCCTCCAAAACTAGAGAAGACTCCAATTAGAGCTGCCTAATTTGGGGTAGCACCTAAATTAGTGGGTCCGTAGAATTAACCGCCAAACTAAAATCTAAGTTAATTAATTCTAAGATTGGCTTAAATGGGATAAGTTCTAATTAATGCATAAGTGTGTTTTAAATATAATCTTGTACTAAATGAGGATTAGTGAAATTAATATGGGTTAGGGTGCTTAAAACCACATTACAAGTTTTAATCCCATGTTTATGAAACTCTGCTCCACCATTGGTTCGGTGACTTTGAATCATGGGGAGGGGGTTAGCCCCCTCCAAATCCCCACTGGTCGATCTTTGGGAAAATAAGTATAAGCCACATCCATAGTATTATAAGAATTATTGTGATGGCTTAGTGGTAAGCCGACTTGTTATGTTCGGGGAGGTCATGAGGTCGAACCCTGACCTCCACCCATCTTGTAAATAAAATTTTTACCCACCAAATTAAATATACCTTCGGACTTAATTCAATAAAACATTTGATACGTATTTAGTTAAAAATTCAGACATTGCATAACGTTTGGACCTGCACATAATTCGAATTTCCACCATCCCTTGAAATATAATGTAGACTTTGACATATAAATAAATTTCGACCACCAATGATATATTTAAACATTGGAATTCGACCATAGGATATAAGGTTCGCACCATAGTTGGACTTTGAAACTTGGAGTTTGTAAATAATACTCAATTTAGACATTGGATAGAGTCCACCAGAGCAGGCATGTGGCGGCCCCTGGCTACACCACATGTCAACCTCTAGTTGGGCCATTCAAAAGATATAAAAAAAATTTCTCATTCAACCTTAGGAACACATTCATGAAACAATTTGACCATCAAACCAAATCGACGAATCCTATAGTGACACTTGTCACAGTGTTATTGGGAGAAACTAAATAATATTCCTACAATATTCTTGTTCTACTAGCTAGAATGCCATGCCATCAACCTATCACTTCTACAAAATTTGTTTAGTTGTTTAGGAAAATGAACAACAGGCTCTATATTCTTCATCCATACTTTATTTGTGACGAAACGAATTGCACTGGATTCCTAGAGACGAGCTCTTCGTTTTAGTTCAGTTTAAAATCAATTTTGAGCTCTTTAATTTATGAGCTTTTACAGTGAGCACCAAATTAGGGAATGATTGGTTATGTAAAAGGTGGGAATTATTCCCCCAAATAGATGTGTATGAAAAATTTATGAACATGTTAGATGTATTTAAAATTATCTATTCCTAATAATTATATGAATGTACACAATATGGTTATGAAATTTGGGTTCCTTCAACATTTATTGTTATGATTGTCATCTGATGGGAAGAATGGATGGATGTAGTTATAGAAATGAAATTGTGGATAAAAACAGAAATTGCAATAGATTTATCCAAAACTTATTCTTTATTCATAAGTCTTCAACGCATAAAAATTCCTTCCATATACACACACAACAACAAATTCCTTTCACACAGCTCAAGACTAAGTCTCCATGTACACAACGAATAGTAACCTTTCTACCCATACCAAGCATAACTAGCCAAAAAATTCGACGAAAACATCAACATAAAGATCAACAAAGATAATATATGATCAGATATCCTACCTCGACTCAACCCTTACATATTTATATGAATTTAGACATGCACATATCATGGTATTAAACCATGGTTTGAGACTCATGGTTTCCATTTTTACCCATTACAATTATAAAGGATATTTGACCTGCCCCAAAGCCCCTTGACATATGCATGCAATGAGTTAAAAAAAAAATTAACTAAAATTATACAAAATAACTTTCCCTTACGGGGCCCTTTTATCACTCTGATAATTCTTAAGTTGTGAGATTTTGATTTAAAGTTTAAAGAACATCAGAGGTAACCACAGACCTACTTTTAAACTCTATGATCTAGCCTTCCTAGGGTTCAGAGAGGTCTCTCTCTATAAGATTTAACTTTGTTTTTATATATGATATTAGGCTAGTTATATGGTGCAAATTTGTTTTGGTATTTGGTTTGGTTTGGTGAGAAAAAAATCAATTAATGAGATGGATAGTGATAGATCTGTTTTTCCATTAGGAAAAGGAGTCAAAATGTCAAGCAGATAGATCAAGATCAAGGTCAAAATTTAAATATTTGTACGGCAACATAGTAGAGTCACTCAAGATCCTTTGAGACTAATTGGTGAAGTGGTTTTATTAGGATAAAGAGAAATAAAGGATTTTTTGATCTAGATAAGGAGGAGAAGATAGAGGTCATTCGAAAGAGGGAGCAATTAAGGGTTCCCTACTCTAGAAATCAGAAGAAAACATTAAAATGAAAACCGGTAAATAACAGAGTCTTGTTAACAAATTCTGATATATCACTTCCTGATTTCACATTTAACTTTGAAACACATTTAAGTATGAATGGAAAAGAAAATAAGATTTAACAATTAATAAAATAAAGTACTTCACTTAAGTGGCTGAACACATGAATCTTGAAATATGATGCTTTAGTTCTTGAAATCCAATGTGTTGACTTGAAAATTGTTACAAAAAGCCTTCAAGTATAGAAATATTTCCTATATAAATCTTCAACAATTTATTCCAGAATAATACTTCAAAGGATGAAGTATTTATACAAAAAATAATACAAAATATCCTAGAAAAGTCATATGATTTTTCAAAGGAAAATAAAATATCTATTACAAAAGATAGTGACAGTTGCATAACAAACTTGCAAGTTGTCCTACTTATTCAAATTAAATAGAAATGTTGTTTGGATTTAGGTGTAGCTGGCTATTGTGTTGTCTTCAACGCTGGCAAAAATATCTTCAATATGTTTTGAAGTCTTATCTCTCATATGATACTATTTATCTGATACACTTTAATCACTCATACTCTTTAACCTTGTTGTTTTGACTACTTTACTACTGTAAAGATCTGTTTTTACTGTGTAAAAAAAACATTATGTTTTTCATCCTCTTTTACTGTAAAATTGTCTTTTACATTAAATCAGTAAGTTTTTTCAAAAAATCTTCATGAGGAAATTTGATCTTGGTGAGTTTTCTGAAATTCTCATTAGCCTTTGTGTACCTAAAAAATGTAGGCTTTATTACAAAGAGATTTTTTATCTCATGCTGTAAATAAAATATATTTTCAACACTTTAATGCAACAATTTTCCTGTAGGTACTCCTTTCCATTCTGATTTAATAACCTATTCTTCATCATAATCCCTAATCTTCTTGTTGTAATCTTCCTGCTACGTCAGTTTGTGATTAATAACAAGGATGTTTGTAAATCCTTTTTGTCTCGAGATGTCAAACTTAACAATAAATCTAGTTATGGCTATATCCATGTTGTGACACTTCTCCTCTAGCTACTTCATCAAGTTTTTCTTTGTAATCACCTTTCTCACCTAAGGAATTGTTTTTGTTCTGTCATTTATCCCTATTTCATCCAATTCTTGCTTATTTTTATTGTTGAGAAACTTGACTATTTCTAGGGCTTCTTGAAGCTTAGCACCTAGTTCTTCTTTTGTCTTCAAGATTTTTCCTTTTTTGTTTTAACCAAGTCCTTCTATTCATAAGTGACTTGAATTGATGGCCAAGTGTCATTGATTGACTCAATGATCTTCGACCATAGATGATTTTTTATGTACGCCATAGGCTCCTTTAAGGTTAATTCTATTTCTACCTTATTTAACTACTCACTTAACCTTTTGGCATTTTGTTCCTCTGTTTTGCCATTTATTTGTGCTAATTTCTTGGCATCCTCCAATTTATTAATTTTTTATTTTGGTATATTGATCTCATTGTTCTGTATAGACATTTCCTCCATGGACTTTATGAGTTTTCTGGCCTCATTTGTTTGTTTCACTGCTGAAGTAGATGATTCAGTAGCAGAAGTAGTGGAAGAAGTAATGGGAACAGCTATGGCCAACGGAACTTTTGGTGCCAACTCTTCTACTAAAGTTGAGGGAACTGGTGTTATTACCACGGGGATGATTGTAGAAAAACACTTCTAGTTTTAGAAACCTTTTTCTCTTGGACAAGATTGTCCCTCTCAATTTGCATTTCCTTGATATGTGTTGTCAACTATAGTATGAGACTCATCATCTCATCTTTCCGATTTTCCTCTTCCAAAATCTCTTTAGCCTGAGTATGTTCTATTGGAGGAAGTTTTAGTTCCTTTATAAGTGTTGCTATGCTAGCATTTTTCTTCTTTACCAATTCCTCTACATCTTTGTTCTTTTCTGGGTTTTCTTCATCTAGAACTTCAATTGTTTACTTTTCCTTATCCACTGGATTGAGATTAGGTTTCTTATTGTATCTAATATTGAATGTGGTTTCTGTTGTTGTTTCAGTTGTATATGCACCTTATTCTCTAATTATTTTTGTGGTTTTTTCCTCTTGATTTACAGTCTTCAAAGTGTGACTAGTATCACCCTGTTTGACTATTTCCATCAAAGTAATTTCCAGAAATTCAATTTGATTAGAAAAATGTTCAATCTCGGGCCTTTTATCATGGATATAAGGGGTTAATTTTCATTTTACCCTCATTTTACTGATTATTCCATGAGGATAATAATTCCACAAGAAACTTTCTTCAAATTTATATTCCAGTAACTGTTTTTCTCCCTCTATAACTGCATCCCTATGATTGCATATAAATGGTCCCACCTAGCTTTTGAACTTGAATTGAGTCTTCTTTTTGGAAATGAAGAATTTTATAGAGTCTGAGTTCATGATTTTTCTTATGTACTCTAAGGCAAACACTCTCATTGGGAAGTATTTTGGAAATTTATAGGGCAGGAGGTTTGACCCATAGAGTCTAATCTCTGTATTATTTTGGTAAGAGTACCAATCTCCAGTTCTGCTTTGCTCTGATAGCTGTAACACTTTCTTTATCTCATTACTTATCCTTGGCTATACACTGCTTGTAATCATGTTTATCAATGGATGAGAAAAATAATATTTGAAATCCACATAAGTGAATTCTGTTGATTCTTTTTTTATTAGAGAAGTCCAAAAAATGACTAATAATGGACTACCTTCTACATCCAATTTCTGAAGGGTTATTGGGAATTTATCTTCTTATAAGTAAAAGAAATTATGAAAGAAGAAGGATGTATATCTGAAAACTCATTTAGTGGGAAGTTTCACAAGATGATCATGGATACTATCAGCTATGTACTCAACATAATTACAAATGATTGAAGGATGTTGACCAAGCAAAAAAGTAGATAGAAAACCAAGAATAGACTCATTAGTGTGCTCATTATTAAAATAACCAAGGATAAAGAATAACATATAAATAACATGTCTTGATCCTTCAGGAAATTTGGAAAATGAATATGGAGGGTTTACCTTTGGGATTTCATCATATGAAGGCATGAACATTTGGAAGATCTGAAATATCTTGGGAAATTCTAACTCAATATAAAGCTTTGTAAAAGCTTACATGGATAATGGGATTGCATTAGGATCTAGTTTCAAGTGAAGCATTAGGTTTATATATTCTGTAGTGACAATGAATAATACTTCTTTATTAGCATCAACCATAGCTCTTTGGTCAAAGGAATAGTAGGTTTGACATAGCCTAATGACTTCTGGACATTGATGGATATGTGGAACTACATATTTGGATAAATTGGATTCCCAAATCTGAACTTCATCTCCCTAATCTAAGGATTTTTCTAGACTACAACAGTGGAGATCTAGAAGATTGAATTCTATTACTGGATCAGTTATTGTGTAATCAACATCATCTAAGGGTGTATTCTCAACATCTACAATATGAGGTTGTAGTGGATTTATAACAATGGTACTTTTAGAAGTCATTACTGGGTTTAATTTTGACAATTTTGACCTTCTGAATGTAAAAAACTCCTTTTTAGGTATTTTGTACTCTTGTGTAAGCTTAAAATGTTTACAGAAGGTATTTATAGTATGACAAAGGTCTTTTTTAACAGAAAAAGGTAAAATTAGGCTCTATTTTGGTTTAAACTTTCAATTTAGTTCCAAAATTAATCTTTAAATTCTTTATAGACTCAGGAAAAGGTTTCAACAAAGGTTTCCTGCCTTTCTTGGATATAAGAGGACTAAAATAGTTTTAAATTCAAGCACATAAGGGTTCTAAGTATTTGCAAAGCGTTTCTTTAATCAATCAAAGGATCTCTAAGGTTTGTAAAAGGTTAAAACTTCTTCAATTTTGATTAAAACAGGTTAAAGTATTTGAAACTATGGTTTTATAAGTGTTTCTACAACAAATACATTCTTTGAAGGGAAACAAAGGTCCCTCTGTAGACAAACAGGCTTTACAAGGCTCAATTTCACAGACATGGCTCTTTTCAAATGTGGAATACGTATTTTCTTTGAATAATACTTGTTTTGCAGGTATTTGGACTTTGAAATAGGGTTTTTGAGGCATTAGGGAGCTTTCTAAAGTTGTTGAAATCCTTGGAGGCTGATTGGAATCTTTAGGCAGTCACAACAACGATTTTAATGGTTTTTTTGGTTCTTTAGGCATGAAAACAGGGCTATGGGGTCTTTTATTCAGTTAGAAAGGGTTTAAACGAGCAAAGAATGTAGAAAAAAGTTTAAAATGTGTGTATTTGTAGTTTTATAGAACATCAAGGTTAAGAAATATATGTATTCAATGTTGATCAAGTTAGAATGGGATGGCGGTTTGGTGCTAGGGAGTAGAATACCACCAATGGTTATCTGAACATAGAAAAGTGGTAAATGGTTTTTCGCAAACGAATGCGATCAAATCATTTTTCACCGTGTTGAGTGGAGAGATGATGGGAATACTTCCTATTTCACAAATCTAAAATGGATTATCGACCCCGCTTTTGGAAATGCGATATTGCATATGGTTCGTTGGATTTGGTTAAAGAGATGCGAACAGTTTTCATTCATTGGTGAATTTTCTCGGCATATGGGACGTGGAGCCCAGGAGATTTATATGTGGTGGGGTTAAGTTATATGTTTAAACATGGTTTAAAGATAAAGTATAATGTGTTAATGGGATAGGCATATATATGAATTTACACAGCTAACAGACTATATACATGTGTAGTGCAACCTTAGGGTGGGTTATAATATATCACATATGTTTTATTAAACTATGGGCAAGTGGACTATATCATGTTGGGAATTAGAACCATAGGTTAATATTAATAAAGTGGGTTTTGGGGTATTAAAAATGATTGAATTAATATAAATATGGTGGGGGGGGGTATTTATAAGGAATTAATAAAGTAAATTAAAGTTAAATATGAAAATGAATGTGATGAGTGAAAATATACATAAATGTACTAAGTAAAAGTGTATTTTAAGTGCTTTGGTATATTTTTCATAATGGTGGTGCCATACTTAACTTTTTATACTTAGGATAGTACATATTTTTTGGTTTTTTGAATGTTTTTACTTGAAATGAGATTAGTCAAGAGGGGTTTTTACTTTCCCTATGAAAATGGTGTTTTAAATTAGGAAAATGGAATTTATCTTAGGAAAAGGGTGATAATGTTGAGGGAAAGGGTTTTACAAAGGAAATCCAATACTTATTACCAATCAGTCATTAAGCCTTGGGTCCAGTCCCAACAGAAGTCATAGAAATTCTGTGAGCCTTTTTAAGTGAAGGTTTTGAATACTAGAATACTTTGAGGGAAGGGGAATTAGTAATTTTCCAGATGATGTTTTATTACATTCGTTGTGAAGTTTCTTTCTCTCTACCCATCATTTATTCTATCATCTTTTCATTATTTTCATGGGTGCATTTGAGCTTGCAACCCTAAATCCATTTTTATTTTAAAGTAGGAAACTATCTAATTCTAACCTTATTTCATCCTAGGGCTCAGATTAAACTATTGACCTCCTCATTTATTCTCTAACTATATATTGATTTGTCAACTTTAAACTATTTGAAAAATCTTTATTCTCTATCTATAAGCATGCAATTTAAAGCATGAAAAAGTTAAGATTAAACTATTTAACTTATCATGGATTATATAATTTTGAACAAGCTACACACAATCATTATTTTTGTAGTAAAAAGTAACTAGTAGTGGCATTTTGACATGCATCACTTTCATGTCTTATTATTATCTCTTTTTTCTTTTTGGGGCTCATTTTTTATTCTTTTTGATCTTTTCTTTTCAATTGCTTTGATATTTCTTTTAGGACTTTTACCCTCTTTTCAATTTTTTATTATTTTCAAATATGGGAAAAGAACTTGTAGAAAGCAAGGTATGTACATATTCACAAGACCAATCATAGAAAATTCAAAAATTATGAACCCTATTATTATTGGACCTTAACAGTGGCTCCACATGGGGATGGTATTTCCTAGCGAAATGTCAAGAACTTTGAGACTAGTAGCCTTCGAATTTTGACTGTATTGACCTTGTAAATGTTCCCGATCTCTGCAATTATTCATACTTATGATATTTACCTTTCAAATCTTAGGGACTTATCTCCGGGCTTCAAATTTGTGAGGAAAACATCCAATCCAATCTAAAATCTACAATGTTATGTACAATGGATAAAGTAAACAAAATTAAATATTGGTGATTTCTGAAGAGTAGTAGTGCTTGAACATTCTACCATTGACAGGTCCACCTAGTAGATATGATCCATCCATTTCTTTAAAACAGAAAGCATTGTTACCTTTCTAACCATAAATAACATCAGGTCCTTTCAATAGGAAATAAAATTTCCCATGTTTACCTTTCTCTTCCCTTCTTGAATACCACTTTAAAACTTTGTCACCAATGTAGAAATCATCTTCTTTACTCCTCTTATCAAAAAAATTATTTATGTTGTCTTCGATAAATTGAGACTTAAGATAAACCTCTTCTCTTGTTTGTTGCAATTGAATGGTTTGATCAATCCTTCTTTGAATTTCATTGGTCTCAGCTTGTAATTCTTGGATTATCTTCATAATTGGCACTCCTAAGGAAGATGGAAAAGAAACATCCATTCCATAAAAAAATTGGTAAGGGGATGTACCAATAGATTTTTTGGTGGTAAGTATATCTACCCATAAGGCATTAACTAACGTCTTGTTCCAATATTTCTTGTTATCTTCTAGTAAGTTCTTGATAATGTTCACAAGGATTTTATTGGGAGATTCAGAAAGGCCATTACCTTGATGGTAATATGCAGTAGAATGGCCAAGGGTAATGTGGTATTTATGGCAAAAGTCAATCATATTTTTTGATTTGAATGCAACTGCATTCTCAGTAATAATATTTTAGGGGCATCCAATTCTTGAAAGTGTGTTTTTTTCTAGAAAGGATATAATGACAGTTTCATTGGCTTTCCTGGAGGGTATGGCTTCTATCCACTTAGTAAAATAGTCAATGGCTGTCAGAATCCACTTGTGTTGAGCTGAGGATGGAGGGTGTATTTCACCAATGAAGTCAAGACCCCATTATTGAAATGGAATTTCTGTTGATATGGGTTTTAAGGGCAAGGGTAGTAGCTTCATTTTTCCTTGAAATATTTATCACTTGTGACAGGAGGTCACATATGTTTTAACATCTGCAAACAAAGTGGGCTAGTAAAAACAAACTCTCAAGATTTTTCTTGCAGTAGTCTTCCAGTAGAGATGTCCCCCAAAATCACCTACATGAAGTTCTTCCAAAAATTTGTTAGCTTCTTCTTTAAGCAAACAACTCAACAAAATTCCACCATGATCTTTCCAAAAAATTACATTTCCTATGATACAATATCTTAATACCTTTAATTTTAAGAATCTAGCTTTAGTTCTTGATAATCCAGGAGGAGCTTGTAAATTTAGTAATACAAATACAATATTTGCATACCATGGTGAGTCTAAAAAGGCTTCACTAATCTCTGGAGTCGCCATCTCTTCTTGATCATCTATCTAGGAAATAAAATTTATATATAGGGCATGGCAATTTGATTCAACGATGAGTTTGGCTAAACCTTGACCTTTTATGATTTTAGTGGGTTTTATTTCTATGTCATATTCCGAAATTGTGGCAATCCACTTGCCTCTTTTACCATCAAGCCCATTATGAGTTAGAATGTCCTTTACAAATCCATTTTTAACATAGGCAATGATGTGTGAATAAAGAATGTATAATCTGAAATATTTGATAGCCTTCACTAAGGCTAGCACTTGATTTTCCATTATATTGTATTTCAAACAGGAATCTCTAAGTTATTTTCTAGAGAAGGCTATATGCTGCTCATAGCCCTGGTCATTTTTTTGCAGTAAAACTGCAACAATAGTGTGTTCTAAAGCAAAGGAGAAAATGATGAAATCCTTTTTAAATTTAGGACTTATAAGGACTGGTGTTTTGGTTAAGGCCTATTTAATAGATTCAAATGATTTCTTGGCCCCAACAGTCCATTTAAGAACTGATTATTTTAGCTATATTGGAGATGAATCTTCTAAGAAAAATAATTTTACCTAGAAAATTTTATACTCTTTTATGTTCCTAGGAGGAATAATATTAAGAATGACCTCTATTCTAGCAGGGTCTATTCTAATTCCCTCTTTAGATATGATTTTTCATAGTAAATTACCTTCTTCTAATCAAAATAAAGTCTTATTAGGATTTAGATAGATGCCAAAATTTCTACATTTAATAAAGATTTGCCTCAGATGATCCAAGTGTTCATTATCAATTTTAGAAAATACAGTAATGTCATCTAAATAGTTCACTAATAATTCATGAATTTATTTTGCAAAGGCTATATCCATAACTCTTTGAGAATTGGCTCCTGTATTCATTAACCGAAAAGGAATTTTTACATACATAAAAGTGCCCCATGGAGTAGTAAAAGAAGTTTTGGCTTGGTCCTCTCGTTGGACTAAAATCTGGTTATACCCTGAAAAATCGTCTAACAATGATATCCTAGAAGAACCAACCACCATTTGTAAAATATGATCCATTTTTGGTAAAGGGTAATTATATTTCAAGGATACTTTTTTTAAATTTCTAAAATCAACACATAGTTTAATTTCTCCTGTCTTTTTCCTGGTGGGAACCAGATTAGAAACCCAATCAAAATATATGATTAGTGCTATTATTTGGGCATCGTACATTATTTTACCTATTTTCAATTGAAGGCATCAAAACAGGGTTGATCCTTCTTAAATTTCATTTAAAAGGTTTTTGGTCTTCTTTTATAGAGATTTTATGCTATATTATGCTGGTGTCATAGGATTTTAGGTCCTCATAACTCCAGGCAAAAACATCCTGAAATTCGATTAAAAGAGCTATGTATTTTTCTTTTTCTTGTTGATGTAAAGATTTGGAAAGTTTAACGATCTTAGGTTTTAACTTTTTACCAATATTACATTCCGCAATATCAAATCTAAGTGGCTCCATTTTGGTTTTTCTTGCAACATCATTTGAGTCAAATAAATCCTCTAAAGGGGTTAAGCCTTTTGGTAAAAAGTTGTCTTTGAGATTTAAAACATCAGATTCATCATCAACTAGCTCATCAATTTCAACCTCGTCTAAATTATCTATTTCTAATTGACTAAATTTAGTTGGTTTAGAAAAATTTAAATTATTTACATCTACATTATTCAAATCAATTTCACTATCTAAATTCTAATCTATTGTACAGTCTGTGTCTATTTTACAATTCTGAAATTCACCTTCATTGTTCATAAAATGGTAAATCTATTCATCTTGAGAGAAAATTTGCCAATATTTAAGATTATCTGGAATTATTGGTATGTGTTTAACTTATGAAGTATATCTATGATTTGGTTGAAATGGAAAATTATGGGTACTAGCAAAAGTTGCTAGGCAGTGAGCCTATATGTTCTGTTTTCTTGGTATTGCAGAAAAATTACACTCTAACAGTTCTTTGATTAAATCTAACACAACTGCTCTATATTTGCTTAATCTTGGATTATAAATAGAATATTATCCATTAATATGTTTCACAATCAACTCTCAATCTCCCATAATTGATATTCTTTTACGTCCTAAGTTCTTGATAATCTGCAGTCCTAAAATGAGAGCTTCATATTCAGCCATGTTGTTTGTACATTTAAAATTAAGTCTGAAAGCATGGCCTTCTGCATGATTATTTTCCATATTGGTTATCCAAACTCCTGCTCTTGCTCCTAATTTATTGACTGATCTATTAAAATATAGGTGCCATAATGATTCATGAAAGATATTTTCACTGTTTGGTGTTTTTGTTTTTATCTTTTAGTTCAGTTTTGATTTCAATATCAGTTTTAGAGTTTCATAAGATGACTGAATCCATGTCAGTAGGTGTAGTGTAAATTTGATCATTTCTCGGTCTTTCTACACTACTCACAATATATTTCTTCAATGTTTCTCTATAGAGTTTCTTTGGTTGGCCAAAAACTGAGATTGTGGCATACACCATATCAAGTTGTAGAGATCCCTGTAGTTTAGCTCCCCATGAGTGAGATAAGAGCATTCGATACTTGGGAGGATGTCAGCTACTACAATTTCCATGACTATTCTTTTACCAGGATATTGAACTAATGTGACACATAAATATTTAATCAAACCTAAAAATTTTACTTTTATTGAATCAAATGAAAAGAGATCTTTGTAAGGCCTTGTGATGTATAAATTAAGGGTTTCCATTATTACTTTTGGCATTAAATTATGTGAAGCCCCTGAATCTAACATTGCATTGTGTAACATTTGATCATGTATGGTTATGCTAATGTAAAATGGTGGAACTCCTCCATCTTGGTGTTTTCCATTAACATTAGGACCAAAAATTAACTCAGGTTGATTATCATTTAAGTTTATATTAGAGGAATTGGTATTTTTAATTTTGCAATTTCATCTTGGATGTTAAATTGAGGTTGTGATTTTTCAAGTTGAATTATATCTTCTTTAGTAACTGTAGTTTGAGTAGGTTTATTTTATTTTTCTACAATTATATTTTCATTTTGTGTTTGAGCTTCTACTGTCTTACTATTTTTAGTTTTCCTTTTGGGACGGTTTGAGAAGTACATGTTTTTGCAGATTTTGCACTTTTAGAAGCTGTTTTAGCAGTAGAAGATTTTGGATCAGCTGATTTTGGATCAGCAGTGGGTGTTTTTTAATCTAAAACTGTTGTTTCAGAAGAACTAGTTGTTTTGACAACAAGAGATTTTTGTGAATCTATTGATGTTTGGACAGCCTCATATGTTATGTCAACAATATTGGGACTGGGTGAAATTTGGGGCTGGAAACTTTCTAGGATGAATTAGAGTATTGCATGTTTTCCCTAGGGATAATTTGCAGAACTTTTGTAGTGGGAGCTTCTAATATTTTCATTGTTGATGTTTGGGTGGTTTTCTTAGTAGAAGGCTCTGTGTTTTTCTCGCTTCTAAGGTTATATTGATTATGTACTTCATTGATTGCAAATTCATAACCTTTTTTGTAGTCAAATGATTCACCTGAATCTAATTGAAGTTGTTGCAGTTCAAATAACTCTTGGTCTTCCTGTGTGAGAAATATAGTGTTATCATCATTTACACCCATTATATATATGGTGTCTTCATCATTTTCATATTCATGAGAATTTTCAACATAGTTCTCTTGAAAAGGAGGTCTTATTGTTTGGTCAGGTGCTGATTCTTTAGATTTTCCTGTGTTCATGTCCCTCCTGAAATTAGGATTTCTAATCTAAGGTCCTTGCTACTGGTTATCCCAATGTGGTTTCATTTCCATGTTATCTATCATATCCATCATTTTCTCTAATGTTTTAGATAATTGATCTATTTTTAAATATGAACTAGATTTTTCTTCTTTTATGGTTACTCTCCTTTCATTCCTTAATCTAGCTCTTCTAGAGAATATATTTACCTCTACACTAACAACATCAGTTTTCATTCTCTCTAAAGTTTAAGCACTCCTCTCTCTCAATTGATAGGCTATGTTTTTATCAAATCCATCAGAGAATTTGAGAAGGATAGACTCTGGAGTGCATTTGAGATTAGCAGGGATTGAATTATAAATGGTGTTGTATCTAGTACAATAATCTTGGACTGTTTCATTATGATCTCTTTCCATAACATCAAATTCAGATAATATTTGAAGTGGATTTTTCTTCTTTTCCCATTTATTTAAAAATAATCTATGAAAAACTGCTAAATCAGTAATAATACCAGGATTAAGACCTTGAAACCTTTTTTTTACCTCCCCAGTTAATCTTTGAGCAAATAGTCTCATCTGTACATTATAATCATCTATTTCATGAGGCTCAAAATAATTTGTCATCTTATTAATATGTTGTTGTGCAGTGTAATGTGTGGTTGCATAAAATTGAGGTATTTTACTCTGGTAATCCTAAAGCATGTTATGTAACTGTCCTGGAAGGATCAAGGGAGCATACCTAGCAACCATGGCGTGAATTATAGCTTGGCTAGGAGGTAAGTTGGAAGTGCTTGTGGCAGAACTAGAAGTACTAGCTAATGTAGTTAAAGAAGTGGCTGATGAGATTGGAATGTAAGATGATGTACTGGAAAATGTGGTCGAAGAACTAAAAGGTGAAGTTGGGATGCCAGAAGATGAAACTGGGATATATGAAGAAGTGCTTGGAAATGAGAATGATGTATTGGAAAATGCAGAAGATAAACTAGTCAATGGAGTCAAAGTGGGGGAATATGGAAATAATATTCTAGGTTGGAATGGTTGCTTTGGGATAAATGAATCTGTGGAATGAAGTGTAGTAGAAATAATGGATGAGGTAGTGGTGAATAATGAGGATCCTAATTATTCTATAAGGCTAGTATATAAATGAGAAGTAGTGGGCTTAGGAGTGTATGCTGACAAAGGAGCTAATTCAAAATAATGCTGAAGAATAGCTTCATCTATTTCCTTAAGTATAATAGAATTTATTTCATCAATTTTATCATAAGCTTCAAAATTTTTTGATTAAGAATCTATTGAAACAATTTCCTGCTTTGTTTCAAGAAATAAAATAAAATCAGGATCTATAACAACACTATTTAAGTCACTTTTTGATTTATTTTTGAATAAATAATGTTGAAAATTTAAGTCAAAGTCTATGTATTGTATACTTACTAACTATTTTCGAAAGGAATTTTCTCTAACTAAGGCAAATTTATTACCTATGTCTTCTACTTGTTTATTTATTTTTCCCAATTCTGTCAGGATTATCTACTATAACAGTAGGTTGTGGATTTGGATTTGACCTAGTATAATAGATTCTTTTGGAAGCCAGAATTACAATTTTTATGAAATTATACTCACAACTTAAAAAATAGTCTTAAGGTGAAAGGATGATGAAAAATATTTCCTTTAAGATCTATTTTAAAACTGAGGATTGGTTAGTTCGCCGGTGTGGTCACCAATATGTTATCACTCTAATAATTCTTAAGTTGTGAGATTTTGATTTAAAGTTTAAAGAACATCAGAGATAACCACAGAACTAATTTTAAACACTAGGATCTAGCCTTCCTAGGGTTCATAGACATCTCTCTCTATAAGATTTAACTTTGTTTTTATATATGATATTAGGCTAGTTATATGGTTTGAATCGGTTTTGGTATTTGGTTCGGTTTGGTGAGAAAAAATCACTTAATGAGATGTATAGTGATAGATCGGTTTTTCCATTAGGCGAAGGAGTCAAAATTTCAAGAAGATAGATCAGGATAAAGGTCAAAAGTCAAATATTTTTAGGGCAAGATAGTAAAGTCACTCAAGATCTTTGAGGTTGATTGGTGAAGTGGTTTAATCGGGGTAAAGAGAAATGAAGGATTCTTTGATCGAGATAACGAGGAGAGGACAAAGTTCATTCGAAAGAGGGAGCAATTAAGGGTTCCCTACTTTGGAAATAAACAGAGAACATTAAAATGAAAGCCAGTAAATAACAAAGTGCTCTTAAAAAATTCTTATATATCACTTCGTAATTTCACATTTAACTTTGAAACACATTTAAGTATAAATGGAAAACAAAAGAATATTTAACAAGTAACAAAATAAAGTAGTTCACTTAAGCGGCTCAACACATGAATCCTGAAATATGATGCTTTAGCCCTTGAAATCGAGTCTGCTGACTTGAAACATGTTACAAAAAGCCTTCAGGTACATAAATATTGAAAATAGAAATCTTCAACAATTTATTCCACAATAATACTTCAAAGGATGAAGTATTTATACAAAAAATAATACAAAATATCTTAGAAAAATCATAGGAATTTTCTAAGGAAACTAAAATATCTATTTCAAAAGATAGTGAGAGCTACATAAAAAACTTGCAAATTGTCCTACTTATTCAAATTAAATAGAAATTTTATTTGGATTTAGGCGTAGATAGCTATTGTGTTGTCTACAACGCTGGCAAAAATATCTTCAATCTATTTTGAAGTCTTATCTCTCATCTGATACTCTTTATCTGATACACTTTAATCACTGATACTCTTTAACCTTGCTGTTTTGACTACTTTACTGCTCTAAAAATCTATTTTTACTGTGTAAAAATAACATTCTATTTTTCATCCTCTTTTACTGTAAAAATATCCTTTGTAGTAAATCAGTAAGCTTTTTCCAAAACTCTTCATCAGACAATTTGATCTTGGTGAGTTTTCTGAAACTCTCATCAGCCTCTGTGTACCTAAAAAATGTAGGCTTGATTACAAAGAGATGTTTTATCTCATGCTGTAAATAAAGCAGATCTTCAAAAATTTTATGCAACACTTTTCCTGTAGGTACTCCTTGCCATTCTGATTTACTAACCCAATCTTTGGCATAATCCCTAATCTTCTTGTTGTAATCTTCCTATTGCATCAGTTTGTCATTAATAACGAGGATGTTTGGCAATCCTTTTTGTCTCAAGATCTCAAACTTAACCATAAATCTAGTTATGGCTATATCCATGTTGTGACACTTCTCTTCTAGCTTCTTCATCAAGTTTTTCTTTTTATTTTCCTTTCTCACCTCAAGAATTATTTCAGTTCTGTCGGTTATCCCTATTTTATCCAACTATTTCTTTCTCTTACAGTTCAGAAACTTGATTATTTCTTGGGCTTCTTCAGGCTTAGCACCTAGTTCTTCTTTTGTCTTCAATATTTATTCCTTGGTTGTTTTAAGCAAGTCCTTCTGTTCATAAAAGAATTGAATTGATTGCCAAGTATCATTAATTGACTCAATGATCTTGGACCATAGCTGATTTTTTATGTATTCCATAGGCTCCTTTAAGGTTATTTCTATTTCTACCTTCTTTAACTGCTCACTTATCCTTTTGGCCTTTTGTTCCTCTATTTTAGCATTGATTTGTGCTAATTTATTGGCATCGTCTAATTTCTTAATTTGTTCTTTTAGTATATTGATCTCATTTTTCTATATAGACATTTCGTCCATGGAATTTATGAGTTTCCTGGCCTCATATGTTTATTGCACTACTGAAGTAGATGATTGTGTAGCAGAAGTAGTGGAAGAATTAATTGGCACAGTTGTGGCCAATGGAACTTTTGGTGCCAACTCTTTTGCTAAATTTAAGGGAACTATTGTTGTTACCATGGCGATGATTGTAGGAGGAACACTTTTAGTTTTATTAGCTTCTTTCTCTTGGACAAGCTTGTCCATCTCAATCTCCATTTCCTTGACTTGTGCTATCAACTATACTATGAGACTCATCATATCATCTTTCTGATTTTCCTCTTGGAGAATTTCTTTAGCGTGAGGATGCACTGCTGGAGGAAGTTTCAGTTGCTTTCTAAGTGCTATTATGTCAACATTTATCTTCTTTACCAATTCCTCTATAGCTTTTACATTAGCAGGGTCATATCCTAATTCAATCACTAGTTCTTCTAAAGACTTGATTTTAGTGTCTTTAGCATAGGAAGAGGCTTTCTCAATTCTTATCTGATCTCTCAAATTAGTTATAGTGTTCTGAATTTTTTGTGCACTCATTGAATTTGTAGTCATAGTATAATAAAGCATTTCAGAGCATTGCTTATGAAACTCAATTTGATCTAAGGGATGAATGCTTTCTACTAGTACTTAAAAGTCACTTTCTTATAGTTTTCTACTGTTGTAGGTTTAGACACTGTTGGCTGTAGAAATGTCATTAGAAAGTTTTTATTGGTGTAATAAAAGGCTAAAAGTAGCCTGTTTTGATTTCCTAGAGTCTTCTTTAGATACTGTAAATAAATATAATTTTTTAACTCTTCATTTTTGGCCTTCATTTATTTATATTTCTATTTGATATCACTGTCTGTATTCTCTGCTTGCTGTGATGAAGATGCCTCCATGATTTGTTTTTTTTTAGTCATCTGAGTGTTTGAATTATCATTTTCTTGCTCATTATCAATAACTGTAGCAGCATTTGTGTTCTTTTATGGGTTTTCATCATCTAGAACTTTGATTATCTCCTTTTCCTTATCCACTGGATTGATCTTATGTTTCTTATTGTATCTGATCTTGAATCTGGTTTCAGTTGTTGATTCAGCTATATATGTGCCTTCTTCTCTGATTATTTTTTTGTTTATGTCCTCTTGAATTACAATCTTCAAAGTGTGACTAGTATCACCCTATTTTACTGTTTCCATCAAAGCATTGTCTAAGCATTCAATTTGATTAGAAAAATATTCAATATCAGGCCTTTTATCATGGATATAAGGGGTTAATTTTCATTTTACCCTCATTTTACTAAGTACTCCATAAGGATCATAATTCCACAAGGAACTTTCTTCAAAATTATATTCCAATAACTATTTTTTTGCCTCTGTACCTGCATCCCTCTGATTGCATATAAATGGTCCCACCTAGTTTTTCAACTTGAATTGAGTCTTATTTTTGGCAGCCAAGAAGTCTATTGAGTCTGAGTTTAGGATTTGTCTTATTTACTCTAAGGAAAACACTCTCATTGGCATGTATTTTGGCAATTTATAGGGCAAACGTTTTGACCCATAGACTCTAATCTCTGTATGATTTTGGTAAAGGTACCAATATCCAGTTCTTCTTTGCTCTGACAGTTGTAACACTTTATTTATATCATTACTTATCCTTGGTTGTACACTATTTGTAAGCATGTTTATCAATGGATGAACAAAAAAATCTATGAAATCCACATAAGTGAATTCTGTTAATTATTTTCTGATTAGAGAAGTCCATAAAATGGATGAAAATGGATTACCTTCTACATCCAATTTCTAAAGGGTTATTTGTAATTTCTCTTCTTCGAAGTAAAGGAACATATGAAAGAAGAAGGGTGTATATCTGAAAACTCCTTCAATGGGAAGTTTCACAAGATGATCATGGATACTATTAGCTATGTACTCAACATAATTATAAATGACAGAAGTATGTTGAACAGGCACAAAAGTAGATAGAAAACCAAGAATAAAGTCATTAGTGTGCTCATCAGTAAGATAACCAAGGATAAAGGATAACATAGAAATAACATGTCTTGATCCTTGAGGAAATTTGGAAGATGAATATGGAGGTTTTATCTTTGGGATTTAAACATATGAAGGCATGAATGTTTGTAAGATATGAAATCTATTGGGAAATTCTAACTCAATATAAAGCTTTGTAAGAGCTTCTATGTATAATGGGACTACATTAGGATCTAGTTTCAACTGAAGCATTAGGTTTATAGATTCTGAAGTTACAGTGAATAATAATTCTTTGTTAGCATCAACCATAGCTCTTTTTTAAGGGTAATAACAAGTTTGACATAGCCTAATGACTTCTAGACACTGATGGGTATGTGGAACTACATATTTGGGTAAATTGGATTCCCAAATTTCAACTTCATCTCCCTGACCTAAGGATTTTTCTAGACTCCAACAGTGGAGATCTATAAGATTGAATTATTTTACTAGATCAATTATTTTGTAATCAACATCAGCTAAGGGTGTATGCTCAACATCTACAATAGGATTTTTTAGTGTATTTATAAAAATGGTGCTTTTAGAAGTCATTACTGGGTTTAATTTAGACAATTTTGACCTTTTGAATGTTAAAAACTCTTTTTTTAGGACTTTTGCACTCTTTTGTAAGATTAAAATATTTACAGAAGGTATTTATGGTATGAAAAAGGTCTTTTTTAACAAAAAAATGTAAAACTAGGCTTTCTTTTGGTTTAAACTTCCAATTTAATTCCAAAATTAACCTTCAAATTCTTTACATACTCAGGCAAAGGTTCAACACAGGTTTCCTGTCTTTCTTAGATATAACATGACTAAAATAGTTGTAAATTCAAGCACAGAAGGGTTTTGAGTATTTGCAAAGGGTTTTTTTAATCAATCAAAGGATCTCTAAGGTGTGCAAAAGGTTAAAAGTTGTTTAGTTTTGACCAAAACGGGTTAAATTATTCGAAACTGTGGTTTTATCAGGGTTTCTACATCAAATACATTATTTGAAGGAAAATAAAGGTCTTTCTATATACAAGCAGGCTTTACAACACTCAATTTCACAGATATAACAATTTTCAAATGTGAAATAGGTATTGTTTTTCAAGAATACTTGTTTTGCAGGTATTTTGACTTTAAAATAGGGTTTCTGAGGTGTTGAGGAGATTTCTAAAGCTGTTGAAGTCCTTGGAGGCTGATTGGAAGCTTTAGGCAGTCACAACAACAATTTTAATGGTTTTTCTGGTTCTTTGGGCATGAAAACAGGGCTATGGCATTTTTTCTTTAGTTGGAAAGGGTTTAAACAATAAGATAATGTAGAAAAAGGTTTAAACTGCACGTATTTGCAGTTTTATAGAACATTACGGTTAAGAAATATACACATTCAATGCTATGCAAGTGAGAATGGGATGGTGGTTTTGCGCCAGGGAGTAGAATACCACCAATAGTTATTGCAACATAGAAAAGTGGTAAATTATTTTTCGCAAATGAATGCGACGAAATAATTTTTCACTGCGTGGAGGAGAGAGATGATGGGAATACTTCCTATTTCACAAATCTAAAATGGATTATTGACCGTGCTTTCGGAAATGCGATATTGCATATGGTTCGTCGGATCAGGTTAAGGAGATGCGAACGACCGTGATTCATCGGTGAATTCACTCTGCATATGGGACATGGGGCCCGAGAGATTTATATGTGGTGGGGCTAATATATATGTTTAAACATGGTTTAAACATAAAGTATAATGTGTTAACGAGATAGGAAGATATATGAATTTACACAACTAACAGATAATATACATGTGTATTGCAACCATAGGGCAGGTTATATTATATCACATATGTTTTATTAAACTATGGGGGAGTGGAATATATCATGTTGGGAATTAGAACCATAGGTGAATATTAATAAAGTGGGATTTGGGTTATTAAAAACAAATGAATTAATAAAACTATCGGGGGGGGTATTTATAAGGAATTAATAAAATAAATTAAAGTTAAATATGAAAATGAATGTGATGAGTGAAAATATACATAAATGTACTAAGTAAAAGTGTGTTTTAAGTTTTTTGGTATATTTTTCATAATGATGGTGTCGTACTTAACTTTTTATACTTAATAATTAGGATAATACATATTTTTTGGTTTTATGAATTTTTTTGCATGAAATGAGATTATTCGGAGGGGCTTTTACTTTCCCTCAGAAAAAAGGTTCTTTAACTTAGGAAAAGGGATTTTATCTTAGGAAAAGGGTGATAATGTTGAGGGAAAGAGTTTTATAAAGGAAATCTAATACTTATTACCAATCCGTCATTAAGCCTTGGGTTCGGTCCCAAAAAAAGTTAGAGAAATTATCTGAACCTTTTTAACTGAAGGTTTTGAATACTGGAATACTTTGAGGGAAGAGGAATTAGTCATTTTCTAGATGATGTTTTATTACATGCCTTGTGAAGCTTCTTTCTACCTACCCATCATTTATCCTACCATTTTTTCATTATTTTCATGGGTGCATTTGAGCTTGAAACCGTAAATCCATTTTTTTTCAAAGCAAGAAACTATCTAATTCTAACCTTATTTCATCTAAGGGCTTAGATCAAACTGTTGAGCTCCTCATTTACTCTCTAACTATCTACTAATTTTTCAAGTTCAAACTGTTTGACAGATCTTTATTCTCTATCTACAAGCATGAGATTTGAAGCATGAAAAAGTTAAGATTAAACTATTTAACTTATCATGGATTATGGCATTTTGAACAAGCTGCACATAATCATTATTTTTGATGTAAAAGGTAACTAGTAGTGTCATTTTGACTTGTATCAATTTCAGGTATTATTCTTATCCCTTTTGGATTTTTGGGGTTCATTTTTTATTCTTCTGGATCTTTTATTTTTAACTCTGATATTTATTTGAGGACTTTTACCCTCTTTTAATTTTTTTATTATTTTCAAATATGGGAAAACAACTTGCAGAAATTAAGGTATGTACATATTTACAAGACTAATCATTGTTAATTCAAAAATTATGTACCCTATTATTATAGGACCCTAACAGACCCCATCCCAATAATGCTAAAAATGGAACATTACTGCTTCAATCAACTATCATATTCCATGTCATGTTCAATAATATTTGAAATTTAAATCAAGGTGTCCATGGATTTACATTTTCATTACAAAAAGACATTTTTCAACAGTTTTGCAGCATGGGATTTTTTTCCCAAATTTTGGAAATTGATTCATGATGCTATGACACATCATTTAGAGTTTCATAAGCCATCACCCTCTTACTAATATTGTCAGAGGCTCATTAAATATCAATTTCAAGGGTATACTAACAATATGTAATACTAAATTCGTAATCAAAATCAAGACCATACCTTGGAACATATCATCCTCACTTCGTCAGATAACTGTCAAATATGGACAAATATAAATTGGGTAGCTTGCATCATGTTATGCAAGCATAATTACTTATAAAGTAAGCATAATAAACCTTACATAAATCAATGATGTGTCGAAAAAATCATCTCATCTGAGTTTAGAATCCGGACAGAAAAAAAAATAAAAATAAATAAATAAAATAAAATAAAATAAAATAAAATAAAATAAATAAATAAAAATTATTAAATACATTGATGTCATCATATCAATTCTTTCAACTAGGTGATAGGTAGAGCTCATATCAAGTCTTGAATTCATTCACTGTCAAGCCATGAAGTGTGTCATTTAAAATTCCATTACATGTCATTGCCACCACTAGATGAAAGTGGATACATCAAGGTTAAGTCATGCATGTTCCTTCTTCATACTAAGTCACAACAACCATTGCGCTAGGAACAAGGAGGCTAATGAAAAACCATAAATTTGAATACTCACATAAGAGATTAAATTTCAGTATGCCCACATGGCAGTGTCATCAGAAAAAATAAAAAAATCAACATATCAAGTCCAAATAAATAGATTTATAATCCAAATACATGTCTCAATCATCAATTCAAAGTTATAACACATCATATCGAAGTTCCGAACACAACTCATCTATATTAATTAGCTAGAACACATAGCACAATATTCAAACATAATGACATATTCATATGAATGTATTGGTAACCTGCAAACATAATTTTGATTCAAAGATATGAAAATTTTCTACTGACACATCTTACTGCTATCTGCAACACATCTGTAGAATGGACATCTTTGAGGTGACCATCTTATTTCATGCCTAATCCTTTATTTACATTTATCTGCAATTTAACTAGAAACTTTAGAAAATAGTTTAGAATGTCAAGACATGTCATAGATCCCTTAATTCGAAGTACAAACTGATTTAATGTACAAAACTTCAATTCCGTGTCTATAAGCCATAGTCACATCTATGGGCCTTCCTTTGTGCGAGTGAGGCTCATGCCTCTATTATAGATCAACCATGGCAGATACCCATAAATCATAGAAGAGCGCGTAATTTTAACTTGTATTTACTAGAGTCATGCAACAAAAGATATGTTAGATCATAAACACATATCTATCATGATCATCAACATCATGTCATCAATATTTCATCAAGGGTTGAACTTGAAATATCATTGTAGCAGGAAAATGTGACGACATAATATTATGAACCCAATAAAAATAGATGGCAAGTTACAACATTAAATTTCACCATATGACATCAACACGGGTAATAAGAGATATAGAACATCAATCTCATAGATATATCAATAGCATTCTTATCATGATGAATAGGATCAAGTTAGGTTATTTAATAAACGAATAGAGTGAAATCCCTCTTTCCATGAGCTTTCATCATACTTATCACAAGCATTATCAATACAATGTGGTAACCTTCTATAAGAGATCCAATAGGTCATATGCATATCACGAGTCAAGAGTACCATTTACTAGAATTAGGATTAGGATCTCAAAACAATATAAGTTAGTCGAACATAAAGTTATGTCAATATATCCAACATCAACAATAAGTGGCCTCACATAATCAATAAGATAATCATGATCAAATATTCAATACCAGGTGCACAATTTCATCATAGGAAACATAAATCCCAATCACTTTCATATGAAATAATGAGCCATTTTTGAAGGAAAAATTTTCAACATACCATAGGGCTTACCTATCCATAAATGTTATGACTGGAATACAATATACCATGCATACCTAGTGGTATTACCTGTGCATATTCACATAGGAAACTTGTGGTGGTCAAGTTCCTCTTTACCTCTTCCATATCTAACCATCTTTCTTGCATTTCAAAATATACTCAAAATGGATTCACTTATCACATCTCATAAATAAGGCTAGAAACATCCAGGTACTCAAAACATACATGCAGGAGGTATAAGAAATGATCAAAATAGTAATTATAATAATGATATCCATACAAAGAAACATCAAGAGTCTAGGAGTACTTATCACCAGTGAGAGGTGATCCTCTGCCTCTTGACCCAACCTTCAAGAGCCATCTATAGACCACTTGGTAGTGATGTATTCAATCAACTAGGTGATCTGTCGAATAGATTCCAAGTGTTTCGTAGACCATGTTTGTTAGAAAATTATATATTACATAGCAATGGAACACATAAAATATGCTGAAACACAAACACATAAATAATATATAAAACAAGAGACACAGATATATGTGGTTCACCCAACTTGGGCAAAATGAAGAGACACAACGTACAACAGATCCATTATAATCTCATCTAGTCTCTCACACATTCCCCTTTTCAATTTATTTCTTAGAATATACACACAATACACAGCCGCAATACAATACTCTCATATGAACTGAGGCATTTGTTGGCAATATGATGCAGAGTGTTGTCCTTGATGGCAACCCACTTGATGAAGATGATGGCAACCTACTTGATGAAGTGTTCCTTAATGCTTGATGAGTTTATTAATGATGAATGAAATATCAATAAGGGCCAGAACAATGATGAAAAGTGTGTGTCACAAAGCATACGGGGGTTTTTTTAGGAGAAGTAGCGTATGCACGCAGAAAATTACGTGCCAAGTCACGTATGCCCTTTTGCGCTCCAAATTTAGAATACCAAGGGGTGTTACCATGGTATTGACCCACTGTATTGAGCGCTTGATTCTCTATTTGGTCCTGTCCAGGAATACCATCGGAAGTGGTGTGGTTTTGACTTATGGTATTGATAAAGGCTAAACCTATATAAGGAGAAGAAGATCATTGTGCAAAGGTGTGCATGTGTCTGGGATTTAAATGAATACTTCACTCTGAAGTTTATCTGGATGGTTGAACTCTATTCTTAATCGATAGATCTGAATCTATGATGCACCTATGAGTATGATGAAGGTTCAAAATCTCTAGATTTGGAAATGATGAATCTCTAGGATGATCTGAAAAGAAGTATTGAAGACCTGGCGCAAATCTGTTGTAGAAATTGAAGAAATCTGGGTAAGTTCATCGATCTGTTCTTTTCTGCAAAGTCTATCTTTTATAGATCTATACGCAGGTTCATTTCATAAAAATCGCGTGTATACGCGGATCTATGTAAACAAAGGCATGTATGAGCAGTTAGGATTGTTTTAAAAAATGCACAGATGTATACGCGGGTTCGCTTGATGAAAAGCACGTGTATACGTGGATTTGTTTAAACAAAGGCGCGTATGGTATCTGAACTTATAGTTTCTCAAGGTTGAATGTGATTCTACATATCTATTCTGAATTCTGGGTTATCTCTGATATTCTGGTTACAGTGGTTTCACTATTCTGTTGGAAGTAATGGGAAAAGTATGATTGTTGATTAGTGAAGGGTTGTATTGAAGCTATTTGATCCAGTGTGAAAATTGATGGCAATGATACCAGGTGGTCACGAGGTCGGGAAACCTTGATCGAGGTTCTGTCCCTTCCGGGAGAGGTACAGTAGAAGCGAGAGAGAGGTTGTATACAAAGGGTGGGTGCTCGTGTTTAGTTTCGAGTACGCGGTACATGGTTGTAGAAGTTTTCTTGTAATAAAAATATTGAGCGAGACAATGACGGCGGGTAGTTTTCTCCCGAATTGGGTTTCCACCTAAAATCCTGGTGTTCATGTGTGTTGCTTATGTGTGATGATTATTCTGTTCTTTCTGCACCTGTTTACTATTTTCTAAAACATCTGATGTATGAATAATGCAATGATCTAAGTTAAGAATTAAATGCATAATTAGATCTCTGGACATACGCAAGTTCTGTAAAGGATATCCCTGTATATACGCGAGTCGGCTTCAAGAAAGTAGCGTATGGGTTTAGAAGAAGAAATGCATTGTTGTATGGCATAAATACAATTACTTTACCTCTCAGTATTTTTCCCAATAATTGGTATCAGAGCAGGTCCTTCTGAAAAAGCTTACCCGCTAGAAGGAAGATCAAGCAAGATGATCAATCAAGATGGAACAACATCTATCAAGCCTTCGATCTTTAATGGAAGCAATTTAATATTTTGGAAAACAAGGATGAGGTCCTATCTTCAGTCTATAGGAACGGATGTATGGGCCATTGTTGTACAAGGATATCAATATCCAGCTATAATACCAACAGATCCGAATGAAATGAAGAATTATGAATCAAGTGCAAAGGCGGTCAATGCTATAATAGGAATTTTGACTGAATCTAAATTTTTCAAAGTCATGTAGCTAAATACATCAAAGGAAATGTGGGACAAAATCATTCTAAGTTATGAAGGTGATGCAAAGTTAAAAAGTACAAAACTCCAAACTCTCAAAATTGAATATGAAAATTTGAAGATGCATAGTGATGAGAGTATTTCCAGTTTCTTTTTACGTGTTGATGATGTTGTAAATCGTATGAAAAATCTAGGAGAAAAAATTAAGATCACTAACAGCAAAATTTGAGTCAAAAGTTTATGCTCTTGAAGAAAAACAGGATCTTCAAAATCTTACTATGGTACAACTTCATGGCATACTAACCGCATATGAAATGAGAAGAGGAGGACCATCTGAAGTCAAAGAGGTTGTCTTCAGAGCTTCTACAAAAGGGAAAGAAGTACAAGAACCAGAAGGATCAGGATATATCTCAGAAGAAGATGAGGCAAATTTTGTAAATAAACTCGAACTTGGCACAGGACGATTCAGAGGTAAGCTCCCTTTCAAATGTTTTGAGTGTGGAAGAATTGGTCATTATGCTGCTAAGTGTCCTCATAAAGAAACACCTGCAAAAGGGAAGGAAGTAGCAAGAAGGAATAAGAATCGGTTTAACACTAGAAAAAGTTATTATATTCATGAAGACAATGATGGGCTATCTGATAGTGAAGAAGAATGTGAACAAGATCTTAGACTACTCATGGCATTTGAATCTAGAGAAGAAAAGGATATTTTTGTGGATGCTCTAGAGGACAATGACTTTCTTGAAGAAAACAACCAACTCAAAATACGCTTAAAAGAAAGTAAAATACTCTTAGAATAAAGGAAAATAACAATAGAGACTCTGGAAAAGCAGGTTGAAGAAGCAAAGAAACACATTGAGAAATTAGAATGTGAAGTGGTAAGTCTAAGAAAAGATTCTGAGAAAGTAAAAAAATTGAATCTTAGATTTGCTAAAGGATCTGAAACGTTAGATGAGATTATCAAGGTACAACGTTCCCCTCTTATAAAAACGGTTCTTGAATATACCGGAGAATCCTCTCAAACTTCAGCACCAAATTATCTAAAAACAATTGCAGCTAGTTTACAAAATTCTGCCACTTAGCAAGGGAATAAAGAGTCATTGCAGGTAAAGCATGATCACCTCAATTCAAAGAATACTAACAGAAATATCTCTCAAATAAACACCAATCAACAGGTAAATCCAAGTATAAGATTTCATGATCGCAAAAATTTCTTCCTCAATGGAAAATGTTTCTCATGTCACAATTTTGGTCATAAAGTTGTTCAATGTGTTGCATATAAAACTATCATGACCAGAGAAGCAAGAAAGAAAAGGATTGAATTTCAGAGGAATACCTATACCAACTTTTCTCCTCTTCTAAATGAAGTTGAATGTGCTTATTGCAATAACTTTGGGCATGAAGAATCTGAATGCAGGTGTAACACCCCCAATTCATGTGCTTGAATTTCAAAGTTAGACATTTGAACTTTGATCCTAAGGGGAGTGGACCCCAAAGGATAAATATTTTGTGAATGTAATTAAATATTTAATTGAGGAAATGAATAAAATGATGTGGTGCAGATTGACCAAAATGAGATTTTGAGATCACTTGCTAAATCTATGAGGATGGAAGAGGCAAATATTTCCCCACAATCTTTCAAAAATCCTTGAAAGACATTTATTTTTAAATTTGGATTTTTGAGGAAAAATCTGAATTTCCCCAATGATGAGGAAAGTAGTTGGGAAGAGGTAAAAAGAGCTGGAAAAGCTGAGGAAAAGCATAAAACAGCTTTAAAGAATCCCTAAAATGGGAAGCCTAGGCAAACAGGAAGAAAAGCATCCTGAGATTCTGGACGCAGAATTAGAAACATGCTTTGGGGAACAATAGCTTAAATAAGCTGCTCTTGTACAGATTAGGGGTTGATCTATTACAGGGAGGTGATCTCAGCTCGGGGGTGAGTTCTGGGAGACAGAAGGACTCTAAGGTTGGGATTTTGGTCAATTGCATGAGTGGTATGTCTTTAAGTTTATTGTTGTTCATTTTATATAGCACGAATTCGCTACATATAAAATTTTACTTTAGATTAGAACATAAATTCTACATTTAACAGAATTGATCAAAAGGAAGTTACCCTTTGAAATCCTGTATGGTTGTAGAATTTAAATCTATGAAGTAGAATCTTACAGAGTCTCTAAACCAATGATTGGTTTAAATCTGTAGATACTTATTCTTCACAGGAAAAATTTGTGAACTAGTTTTAATCTGCTTCTGTTTCTAGAATGACTTTAATATACACATACATGAGAGAGAAAATTTGAAGTTATGCATTATATTGGAAAATAATAGAAAAAGAATGGTAATTGACACTGTGCATGTAAGCAACATATAGTATAGTAGAGGAAAGAAACAAATCATCTATAGAGACTGATCATAGAAAATTACCTTAGGAAACCATTCATCTATTTTAGCATCGAATGGAAGTACACAAGAAAGTTAAGAAAATGTCCAACATGCATACTCATCACACCCTGGCATATAGAAACATATATGTATCCTAGTCTATCCCGACAACCTGAATTAAGAGGGTAAGTGATAGATTATAAATCCCAATGTCTTTTAAACATAAAGATAGGGTTACAGATGCATTAATCCCTATAGATAAATTGGATATATATGCTGTGCAAATTTATAACAACTTACTTCTTCAAATTTCTGCATGGAGCTATTGTGCCATTTTGTTATAGATAATTATAGCACTCTGGTTATTTAAAATAACAAGAAAAAGGCAGTTGAACTTTAGGGTCAGCTCAATAAACTGATGAAAGGAATTTAACTAAGATACTGATTTCCCTTAGACATTTAAATGTTACTGTCACCGAAGCTATGGTTTCCTGAAATAGGAAAATCTATTCTACAGTATATTATTCATTCAACTATCACCACATTATAAATATAGTTACCCATGGTATGGCCTGGGAGCCTGAAAGTAATAAACTACACAAAATGATGAATATGTGTATATGTCATACTTATATATATATAACAAAAAAATAAAAATTTAAAATGCCAATGATTAAGCATGTAGTTCCAGCCAAGTCAGAAGAGACAAGGAGAGAGTACTGTTGGAACATACTCTTAATAATAATAACTGAAATCAAAGAAATTGGGTATTATGAAAACCCAACAAGACAGAGGCATATATGGATGTATTGAACAAATCCGAGCGCATTCTTATAATGTCCCATGAACAGAGATGTATAAATGTTCAGAGCGGGAATTAAATTGTTGCTGTCCAATAATTACAATTTCATTATTATAAATTTTACTGTCAAAGATAAAATATATATCCAGGAGAGAAGAACGAATTCTTCCGGAAGAGTGTGCTTAGTACCGACCTGCAATTAGCACGAGGAACCCAATGTTAATGTCTGGGAAAGTCTCGTATTTTTGTAGGAGAAAAGGAGAACACGGCGCAAGTCGAAATTACCTGTGACACAAAATCAATACAAGTCAGACGCCGAACATGGAGAATAAAAACAACATTGAACCTAGAAAAATAATAACTGAGAAGGGTATCGTACCTCGTAAGGGAGAAACCCTTAAACCCTCCTTAACCTGCTTCATAAAAATATACAATTCTCATGAATAGAGGTTGACAGGAAGAAGTCGAATAATAATTATAAACCTCCGGAGAATGAATAGTATCCATTGCGTCCTACGCTTGGTCAAAAGAAACACTTACCAACTCGTGAAGCCGAGAATCATAGTCCCCGTATAGAGCCGAATGTATACCCTCACAAACCCCTTTCAGTTGAGGAGAGGGTTGGGCTACGACGCCAGAACAGCCTGTGTTCAGAATATTCACAAGAAAATGTGAAGGCTAGGGAAGAAAACCAAGCCATTCTAACCCCTGAAGCAAAGCACACGCACTCTCTGCAAAACAAAATTAGCCATTCATCATATATATTACAACCTAGACCGGAGACATAACACGATAATCCAAAATCGTAGCACTGGTGTGAAAAAATAAGCCAAATTCTCAAGCAGAGATGGGAAGCCTGCAAAATAATATTAGAACGAAAACTTACAAAACGCATATGGAAGGTCTTACCAATCAAGAGAATTAACGCACTGTCAAGCGATGAACCAAACGAACAGGGAGGTAAAAGAACCACCGTGACAATACCAAGCTTGATTTATATCAATGAGTCTGGATCAAACAACGAAACCCTAACGATCCAAAGACATCGGAAGCATACACCTGGCGAGATCCGGAGAGCAAAGCCACGGATCGAATAGTTAATAGGACCTATACACTATCCGTCCCAAAAAATTTAATATGACAAGTATGGAAATAAATGAATATCGACCTGGCCACGCTGTGGATATTGCATTGGGAACGCAGTAAAATGGTAGAATGAATTCAGTGTTACATGGAACCAACAGCACGTGATAACAAATGAAGCGTGATCACCATAACCCATACGACGAGATCAGGACTGGCTTAATGCACAGCGTGGAAGACAGATAGACGTCAAATTTCCAAATTTGATTGCACAGAAGTTTAAATTGATAATTATGTGGAGGTTAAATTTAACACGCCCAACTTCAAATAAATGTTGACAAGATGAAATTATGAATGGCGGACGAATGCCAGACTCGCATGATTAGTGAGTCGAATTACGCCAAGGTTATAAGGTTATCAACAAAGGGTAAGAGTGAACGATCGCATAGATGTACACACGACCGTGGAACCATAATCACATGAGACCAATGTAGAACCAAATCAAACCCACTTCTATATATGTATATGAAAATCGAATTCGAATTCAAAGGCATGCGATAGAAAACGAAGATTAAATATGTAAGTAGGGGGGGGGGGGAATAGGATTATAATTATATTGATGTAATTTTAATTAATATAATTATAATTATTCCAGAAAAAACTACCTTGCAAATGTGGTAATATAAAGGGTAGATATGAATGGAAATTGAAAAGAACAGTAGTGAAAAACTACAACGAAATTAATTATGTAAACCTGCAACGAATTGACCGAATGCATCATTAGCATTAAACGGGAACGGATGCAACCCAACAGAAAAGAAAATAAAATAAAATTGTGTCGTAAAGTGGGAGGTGTGACAAATGGTATCAGAGCCCAAGTTATAAAACTGGGCTGGTGACATTATGCTCACTGTTGCTGTGTATTCACTGTATCAATTAAATTTTGTGGAAAAAAAATAAATTGTATTTTATTTTTTTTTATTTTCACTGATCTGTGTTGAGTATGTACAGTGGTGCTGAAATGGAACAAGGTGGCGAAATTTATGTCTATCTGCGTGGTGAGCCAGATCCCAATGCGGCCATGATGGATATGTTGCGGGAATTGCAACAAGAGTTGGCTGAGATAAAAATCCAGAATGACAGATTGTCATTAGCCAGTGAGGAGCAGGAAAAGCTCATCAGGGAATTAACTTCGCGGAACAGCTAGGAAGGCGAAGGTTCCGGAAAGAGGAAAACTGATGAGTCTGAAGATGAGGATGCAGTAAGGCATAAATACAAATAGGAAAAGGAATTACAGGGGGAATTCCGAAAAATCAAGCCTCCCTCCTATGATGGGGAGAAGGAGGAAGATGCGGAAGCTTGGTTATTAAACATGATCAAGTATTTCCAGGTTTATGAATATGAAAGTAATCTGAAGGCCAGATTAGCTGTCTACCAGCTACAAGGTAAGGCTACCTTGTGGTGGGAGGAGACAAAGATGGTGCATGCCATTGATGAAAAGACAGTCACCTGGGAAGATTTTCATGTTAAGTTCAAGAACCGCTACTTAAATGAACGTTACTATGATGATAAAGCCAAATAATTCCATGAACTTAGACTGGGACAACTCACTATTGATGAGTTTGTTACTAGGTTTACAAATCTGTTGAGATATGTACCCTACATAAGGGAAGAGAAGGCAAAAGTTCAGAGATTTATGAATTGCTTGCATGCTATATACAAAGAGAAAATCGAGTTTGACAACCCAAAAATAATGGATGAAGCTGTTAGAAAGGCCAGATTATGTTACCAACAATTCAAAGGAAAAACTGAACAAGGAAAAAGTTGGATAAATAAAAATGAGTTCAAAGGAAGGAAACAGAAACCAGCCTATTTGAAAAATTTTGGCAGAGACCATCAGCGGAAAAAGTTTAATAAACCCAAAGAAAGCCAAACTGCTCAGTCCCAAGTAGCTTCCAAACAAATAGATGGAGACAGTAAAAAGGAAGGGACAATCAAAATGAGAGAACCCTTGAAATGTTGGGGCTGTGGAGAACCCCATCTTTTGAGGGACTGTCCTCATCGAAACGTGCATATGATCATGAGAGATCGAGAAGCAACAACAGTAAATGATATAGCCAGAAATATACCAACTATCAGTGCAGCGCTGGAAAATCGGCAAGAAGAACATCAAGCAACCATGGTGGAAATGGAGGGTAAGATTTCTGACCTATCTATTATCGTTCTGATTGATCCAGGTGCTTCTTTGAGTTACATTAGTCCAAGGATTGTAGAAAAATGTAACTAAAAAACTAAAAAAATTCCACAGTCATGGTTGGTACAGCTTGCCACTGGAACTAAGAGAAAGGTAACCCATAAACTGCCCAGAACAGTAATCAAATTAAATGAGTTTCAAACAGAAGTAAATTTGAATATTCTGCCCTTGGGGTCATATGATCTATTGATAGGAATGGATTGGATCGAAAAGAAGAAAGCCTTGATGAACTACTGGGATAAGACTTTGCATTGTGTAGATGAGGAAGGGAAACCTTTTATTCTTAAAGGTAAACCAAAACCTATTTCTGTAAGACAAATTTCAGCATTACAATTAAAAAGAACAGCTAGAAAAGGATACCAAGTTTATGTAGTGCATGTGGAAGAACCAGAACCGAAAACAGAAGAAGAATTACTGGATGATGTACCAGTAATAAGAGAATTTAAGGAAGTGTTTCCAAAGGAAATCCCTCATCTTCCCCCCAAAAGAGAGATTGATTTCTCAATCGATCTGGTGCCGGGAGCAACCCCTGTTTCCCGAGCACCTTATCGAATGAGTCCTCCCGAACTAATGGAAATGAAAATGCAATTACAAGAAATGTTAGACAAAGGGTATATTAGACCGAGTGTATCTCATTGGGGAGCACTGGTGCTGTTCGTGAAAAAGAAAGATGGAACTTTTAGGATGTGCATTGATTATCGTCAACTGAATAAGTTGACCATTAAAAATAGATACCCTTTTCCTAGAATTCATGATATTTTTGATCAAGTGAGAGGAGATTCAGTATTTTCGAAAATTGACTTAAGGACTGGTTATCACCAGCTTAGAATTAAAGAAGAAGACATCAGCAAAACAACTTTTCGAACCAGGTATGGTCACTACGAATTTGTAGTCCTACCTTTTGGTTTGAAAAATGCCCCTACCACATTTATGTGCCTAATGAACAATGTGTTAAACAATTACTTGGATAAATTTGTCCTTGTATTCATAGATGATATCTTAGTTTATTCAAAAAGTGAGGAGGAACATAAAGAACACTTGAGGATAGTATTGCAAACACTAAAGGAAAATCAGCTATATGCCAAGTTTAGAAAATGTGATTTTTTTATAGATAAGATCCAGTATTTGAGACATATTATTTCTGAACAAGGCCTTACTATAGACCCTGAGAAGATAAAGGCTATGAAGGAATGGCCTGTACCAACTGATGTTTCAGCAGTGAGATCATTCATGGGGAATGCAGGCTACTATCGCAGATTTGTAGAAAGGTTTTCAGCCATAGCACATCCCATCACATCACTACAAAGGAAAGGTGTCAAATTTGAATGGACTGAAAAATGCCAAAACAGTTTTGACCAATTCAAACTGAAACTTACTACTGCCCCTATACTAAAGATTGCAGATCCTGACCAAGAATTTGTGGTATGTACGGATGCCTGTAGAGAAGGATTGGGAGGAGTTCTTTTACAGGAAAATTCAGTTATTGCCTATGAATCTAGGAAATTGAAGATACATGAACAAAATTATAGTGCCTATGACTTGGAATTAGCAGCCGATATCCATGCTTTAAAAAGGTGGCGGCACTATCTCCTTGGAAAAAAATTTACATTGATGACTGATCATATTAGTCTCAAATACTTCTTTTCCCAAACTGATTTGAATGCTAGACAGGCGAGATGGTTTTCTTTTTTAAGTGAATTTGATATGGATATAAAACATATTAGAGGGAAAGAAAATAAAGTTGCTAATGCATTGAACATAAATGGTTGTCAGAATATCAATAGCATTGGAAGTAGTGCTCATATTGATGTAGAAGATTTGGTGAATAAGGCAGCAACCCAAGACCCAAATTATGAAACACTTCTGGTGAAATTACATAAGAAGGAGAAAACTGATTTCACTCAAAACCAAAAAGGACTGATCTGTTATAAAAACAGATTGTATATTCCCAATGTAGCGGCTCTTAAAAGGGAAATTTTGGATGAGTACCACAAGCAGCCATATGCAGGACATCCAAGATATCAGAAGATGTTAACAGCCTTGAAAAAAAAGTTGTTCTGGCCAGGAATGAAGAGATATGTAGCAGAATATTTAAATAGATGCATGGAATGTCAACTAGTCAAAGTTGAACATCAGCATCCTACTGGTCTGCTAAATCCTTTACCGATTGCAGAATGGAAATGGGATACAGTTTCCATTGATTTCATAACAGGATTACCCAAAACCAAACATCAACATGACCCAGTAATGGTGGTAGTGGACACCTTAACCAAAGTGGCACACTTCATACCTGTTAAGTCTACTTTTGGAATAGCTCAAGTAGCAGATGTGTTTTTAAAAGAAATAGTAAGATTACATGGCGTCCCAAAAGTCATTGTTTCTGACCGAGATGCTAAGTTTACAGCAACATTTTGGAAAGGGCTATTTGGAGGGATGGGGACTAAATTGAATTTTAGTACTGCTTACCACCCTCAGACAGACGGCCAAACAGAGAGAACTAATCAAATTTTGGAGGATATGCTGAGAATGTATGTGATGGATAGGCCTTCAAAATGGGAAGACTACTTTCATTTAGCTGAATTTGCCTATAATAACAGCTACCAATCCTCCATCAAAATGAGTCCGTTTGAGGCACTTTATGGAAGGAAGTGTCGTACTCCTTTGAGCTGGAGTCAGCTAGAAGATAAACTAATGTTGGGACCAGATGCTTTACAAGAGATGGAAAGAATTGTTAAACAGATAAAAAGAAACATCAAGACAGCCCAATATCGCCAAAAGAACTATGCTGATAAGAAAAGAGTGCACCGAGAATTTAAAGTGGGGGAGCAGGTGTATTTGCGTATTAAACCCAAAAAGAGCACCCTTTATGTTAGAAGTTGTGCAAAACTGGCCCCTAGATACTGTGGTCCTTTTGAAGTATTAGAAAGGGTGGGACCAATGGCTTACAAGCTGGCCTTACCACCCCATGTTAGAGTTCATGATTTATTTCATGTTTCATTGTTAAAAAGATATGTGCATGATGCTTCTCACATAGTTGATTGGAATGTTGTACAGGTGGAACTAGAAGGCGAGTTTCTACTAGAACCGCTTCAAATATTGGAGCGGGAATAAATTGAATTGAGAAGCAGAACAGTAGCAAGAGTAAAAGTGCAGTGGAAGCACTTTACTGCTGAAGAAGCTACCTGGGAAAGGGAAGCTGAGATGATGGAAAAATATCCATTTTTATTTTCCAAATGAACTCTAGTAGTTGAATAATAACACCGAGGAAGGTGTTTATTTTCAGAGGGGGAATATGTAACACCCCCAATTCATGTGCTTGAATTTCAAAGTTAGACATTTGAACTTTGATCCTAAGGGGAGTGGACCCCAAAGGATAAATATTTTGTGAATGTAATTAAATATTTAATTGAGGAAATGAATAAAATGATGTGGTGCAGATTTTGAGATGGAAGAGGCAAATATTTCCCCACAATCTTTCAAAAATCCTTGAAAGAAATTTATTTTTAAATTTGGATTTTTGAGGAAAAATATGAATTTCCCCAATGATGAGGAAAGTAGTTGGGAAGAGGTAAAAAGAGCTGGAAAAGCTGAGGAAAAGCATAAAATAGCTTTAAAGAATCCCTAAAATGGGAAGCCTAGGCAAACAGGAAGAAAAGCATCCTGAGATTCTGGACGCAGAATTAGAAACATGCTTTGGGGAAAAATAGCTTAAACAAGCTGCTCTTGTACATATTAGGGGTTGATCTATTACAGTGAGGTGATCTCAGCTCGAGGGTGAGTTCTGGGAGACAGAAGGACTCTAAGGTTGGGAGGTTGGTCAATTGCATGAGTGGTATGTCTTTAAGTTTATTGTTGTTCATTTTATATAGCATGAATTGGCTACATATAAAATTTTACTTTAGATTAGAACATAAATTCTACATTTAATAGAATTGATCAAAAGGAAGTTACCCTTTGAAATCCTGTATGGTTGTAGAATTTAAATCTATGAAGTAGAATCTTACAGAGTCTCTAAACCAGTGATTGGTTTAAATCTGTAGATACTTATTATTCACAGGAAAAATTTGTGAACTGGTTTTAATCTGCTTCTGTTTCTAGAATGACTTTAATATACACATACATGAGAGAGAAAATTTGAAGTTCTGCATTATATTGGAAAATAATAGAAAAACAATGGTAATTTACACTATGAATGTAAGCAACATATAGTATAGCAGAGGAAAGAAACAAATAATCTATATAGACTTATCATAGACAATTACCTTAGGAAACCATTAATCTATTATAGCATCGAATGGAAGCACACAAGAAAGTTAAGAAAATTTCCAACAGGCATACTCATCACAGCCTGGCATATAGAAACATATATGTATCCTAGTCTATCTCGACAACCTAAACTAAGAGGGTAAGTGATAGATTATAAATTCCAATGTCTTTTAAACATAAAGATAGGGTTACAGATGCATTCATCCCTGCAGATAAATTGGATACATATGCTGTGCAAATTTATAACAACTTACTTCTTCAAATTTCTGCATGGAGCTACTGTGCCATTTTGTTATAGATAATTATAGCACTCTGGTTATTTAAAATAACATTAAAAAGGCAGTTGAACTTTAGGGTCAGCTCAATAAACTGATGAAAGGAATTTAACTGAGATACCGATTTGCCTTACACATTTAAATGTTACTGTCACCGAAGCTATGGTTTCCTGAAATACGAAAATCTATTCTACAGTATATTATTCATTCAACTATCACCACATTATAAATATAGTTACCCATGGTATGGCCCGGGAGCCTGAAAGCAATAAACTACACAAAATGATGAATATGTGTATATGTCATACTTATATATATATATCAACAAAAGAAAATTTTAAAATGCCAACGATTAAGCATGTAGTTCCAGCCAAGTCAGAAGAGACAAGGAGAGAGTACTGCTGGAACATACTCTTAATAATAATAACTGAAATCAAAGAAATTGGGTATTATGAAAACCCAACAAGAAAGAGGCATATATGGATGTATTGAACAAATCCGAGAGCATTCTTATAATGTCCCATGAACAGAGATGTATAAATGTTCAGAGCGGGAATTAAATTGTAGCTGTCCAATAATTACAATTTCATTAATATAAATTTTACTGTCAAAGATAAAATATATATCCAGGAGAGAAAAACGAATTCTTCTGGCAGAGTGCGGTTAGTACCGACCTGCAATTAGCACGAGGAAACCAATGTTAATGTCTGGGAAAGTCTCGTATCTGTGTAGGAGAAAAGGAGAACACGACGCAAGTAGAAATTACTTGTGACACAAAATCAATACAAGTCAGACGCCGAACATGGAGAATAAAAACAACATTGAACCCAGAAAAATAATAACTGAGAAGGGTATCGTACCTAGTAAGGGAGAAACCCTTAAATCCTGCCTAACCTGCCTCATAAAAATATACAATTCTCATGAATAGAGGTTGACAGGAAGAAGTCAAATAATAATTATAAACCTCCGGAGAATGAATAGTATCCATTGGGACCTACGCTTGCTCAAAAGAAACACTTACCAACTCGTGAAGCCGAGAATCATAGTCCCCGTATAGAGCCAAATGTATACCCTCACAAAACCCTTTCAGTTGAGGAGAGGGTTGGGCTACGACGCCGGAACATCCTGTGTTCAGAATATTCATAAGAAAATTTGAAGGCTAGGGAAGAAAACCAAGCCATTCGAGCCCCTGAAGCAAAGCACACGCACTCTCTGGAAAACGAAATTAGCCATTCATCATATATATTACAACCTAGACCGGAGACATAACACGATAATCCAAAATCGTAGCACTGGTGTGAAGAAATGAGCCAAATTCTCAAGCAGAGATGGGAAGCCTGCGAAATAATATTAGAACGAAAACTTACAAAACGCATATGGAAGGTCTTACCAATCATGCGAATTAACGCACTGTCAAGCGATGAACCAAACGAACAGGGAGGTAAAAGAACCACCGTGACAATACCAAGCTTGATTTATATCAATGTGTCTGGATCAAACAACGAAACCCTAATGATCCAAAGACATCTGAAGCGTACACCTGGCGAGATCCGGAGAGCAAAGCCACGGATCGAATAGTTAATAGGACCTGTACACTATCCGTCCCAAAAAATTTAATATGACAAGTATGGAAGTAAATGAATATCGACCTGGCCACGCTGCGGATATTGCATTGGGAACGCAGTAAAATGGTAGAATGAATTTAGTGTTACGTGGAACCAACACCACGTGATCACAAATGAAGTGTGATCACCATAACCCATACGATGAGATCAAGACCGGTTTAATGCACAACGTGCAAGACAGATAGACGTCGAATTTCCAAATTTGATTGCACAGAAGTTTAAATTGATAATTATGTGGAGGTTAAATTTAACACGCACAACTTCAAATAAATGTTGACAAGATGAAATTAAGAATGCCGGACGAATGCCAGACTCGCATGATTAGTGAGTCGAATTCTGCCAAGGTTATAAGGTTATCAACAAAGGGTAAGAGTGAACGATCGCATAGATGTCCACACGACCATGGAACCATAATCACATGAGACCAATGTAGAACCAAATCGAACCCACTTCTATATATGTATATGAAAATCGAATTCAAATTCAAAGGCATGCGATAGAAAATGAAGATTAAATATGGAAGTAGGGGGGGAATAGGATTATAATTATATTGATGTAATTTTAATTAATATAATTATAATTATTCCAGAAACAACTACCTTGCAAATGTGGTAAGATAAAGGGTAGATATGAATGGTAATTGAAAAGAACAGTAGTGAAAAACTACAACGAAATTAATTATATAAACCTACAACGAATTGACTGAATGCATCATTAGCATTAAACGGGAATGGATGCAACCCAACAGAAAAAAAAAATTGTGTTGTAAAGTGGGAGGTGTGATAGCAGGAGTAAAGTTCAGCCAAAAGAGCATTTTCCTTCAAGATCCAAAGTATGGAAAAAGAAGGAATTACAGGTAGAAAATTGTGGCATAGCATTATTCACAGAAGGTGAAGAAAATCAATGGTACATTGATAGTGGATGCTCAAGACACATGACAGGTGACAAACACAAACTTCTTGCATATAGTGCTCTAGAAAAGGAAAAGAAAGTTACATTTGGAAATGATAATCTTGTTGTAATTAAAGGAAAAGGGTCTGTGTTTCTAAAGGAAAAGGTGAAGGCTAATGATGTCATGTATGTGTATGGCTTAAGGCATAACCTGCTAAGTGTAAGTCAAATGTGTGATCAAGGAACTGAAGTTGTCTTTAGTTCAAAATAATGCGTGGTTCGTGATCTTGATACAGGAAAAACAATTATAAAAGGGAAAAGAACTCCAAGCAACCTGTATGTATTGAAGAACTGCAAAGAACAATGTTACTTGAGTCAATCTTCAGAAAATTGGCTATGGCATAGAAGGTTGGGGCATCTAAGCTTCTCTCAAATCAACAAATCAAGCAGACTTAATGATGTTCGTGGTCTTCCCAATATTACTCTACCTGAAAGTATCATATGAAAATCTTGCCAATTCGGCAAGTAGACCATAGTGCAATTTAATGCCAAAGAAGGATCATCAAGTAGACCTCTTGAACTCATTCATACTGACATATGTGGACCTACGAGGAAAAATTCACCACATGGTGAACAATACTATATCTTATTTATTGATGATTTCTCTAGAATGTGTTGGATTGGGTTTCTTAAACACAAAGACGAAGCCTTTGAGAAATTTCAGATCTTCAAGGCTCTGGTTGAAAATTAATTAGATCTAAAACTCAAATGTCTTAGATCTGATCGAGGAGGAGAATATAGTTCAGATAAATTCCTTGAATTTTGTGAACAACAAGGCATAAAAAGATAGTTCTCTGTAGCTGGCACTCCACAACAAAATGGCGTAGAAGAAAGAATGAATAGAACAGTTCAACAAATGGCTAGATCTATGCTTGATGATTCTAGAACACCCAACACATTTTGGGGAGAAGCAGCACATATAGCGGTAAACATTCTCAAGAAAGCACATGTTCGTGTAAATAGTGACAAAACTCCATATGAACTCTGGTATGGTAATTCTACCTCTGTGAAGCATTTTAGAGTTTTTTTAAGTAAATGATCTATCAAAAATAATGATGAAAAACTTGGAAAGTTTGAACCTAGAGCAGATGAAGGAATACTTCTTGGTTACTCCTCCACGAGTAGATCTTATAAATGTTACAATAAAAGACTTCAGAAAATTCTTGAATGTATTGATGTGGTTATTGATGAGTCTCCTGCAGCTCCAGAAGAAGAAAAACAGATAACAAATGAAGACGATGGTGACTTATGCCCTTCCACATCAAATAGAAATGATATAAACAGTGAACCCAATGAAGAACTTGAGGATGATTTATCTGAAAAAGATCCATCCATATATGTTCAAAAGAATCATCCAGAATCTCAAATTTTGGGAGATAAGGGAGCAGGAGTACAAACCAGAAGGACTCTTGTGGGATCTTCTAGCTACCTGGCATTTTTATCCACTATTGAACCACACAATGTCAATCAAGCTAGCAAAGATGAATGTTGGGTTCAAGCCATGAATGAAGAGCTTGATCAAATTGAGAAGAATCACACTTGGGAATTAGTACCAAGACCTCATAACAAAAATGTCATTGGAACTAAATGGATATTCAAAAACAAGTTAAATGAGAATGGGGATGTTGTAAGAAACAAAGGTAGACTTGTTTTCAAGGGGTATACTCAACAAGAAGGTATAGACTTTCAAGAAAATTTTGCTCCTGTAGCTAGACTTGAAGCCATAAGAATGTTTCTTGCTTTTTCAATTTTTCAACAAATCAAAGTTTATCAAATGGATGTTAAATCTGCCTTTCTCAATGGTGATCTAGAAGAAGAAGTTTATATAGAACAACCGGAAGGATTCATTTTGGGAAATGATGAAAATATTGTTTGTAGACTTAAAAAGGCTCTATATGGTCTCAAACAAGCTCCAAGGGCATGGTATTATCGTCTTGACAAATATCTTCATCAACAAGGATTTTCAAAGGGGTCTGCTGATAGTAACTTATACACAAAAATTGAAAATGATAAACTATCGATTGTGGTTGTATATGTTGATGATATCATTTTTGGAAGTAATGAAGAATCTATGAGTTAGAAATTTGCTTCTGTCATGCAGCAAGAATTTGAAATGTCTTTACTTGGGGAACTAACATTATTTCTTGGCTTGCAAGTGCATCAAACTACAGATGGTATATTCTTGTCACAAGAAAAATACCTTAAGCAAATTCTGAAGAAGTATGGCATGGAAGAGTGCAAACCTGTAAGTACACCAATGATAACCGGATGTAATCTTAGTTCTCATGATGATTCTCCCACGGTAAATGAAACAGAATACAGATATATGATAGGAAGTCTTTTGTATCTCACTGGGACTAGACCGGACATTATGCATGCAATTGGGATTGTTGGACAATTCCAAGCTAATCCAAAAGAGACTCACCTTCAGGCTGTCAAAAGAATATTCAAATATCTACAAGGAACTCAAGACTTTGGACTATGGTATCCAAAGAATGCTGATCTTACTCTTCATGCTTACACTGATGCAGATTGGGCTAGAAATGTTGATGATCAGAAAATCACTAGTGGTGGTGCATTCTATATGGGGCCCCGACTAGTATCTTGGTTCAGCAAGAAGCAAAACTCTATTGCCTTATCTACAGGAGAATCAGAATATGTGGCTGCCACATCATGTTGCACTCAACTTCTTTGGATGATGAAAACCTTACAAGATTTTCAAATCAAATTTTCACCTCCTATCTCCATTATGTGTGATAATACAAGCGCCATCAATATCTCAAAGAATCATGTTATGCATTCTAAGACCAAGCACATTCCCATCAAGTATCACTTCTTACATGAACAAGTGCTTGAACAAAAGGTGAAGTTGGAGTATGTTCCCTCGAAAGAACAAGTTGCTGATATATTTACCAAACCTCTGCCTAGGGAAGCATTTGAATATCTTAGATAGAAGCTGGGAGTAGTCTCTGCCTTGCAGAAAATTAGAACTGCTTAAATACAGAAGATTAAATTGGGTACGCAGGTTTCCTGAAAGACAGTCGCGTATATACGCAGGTTTATACACAGAAAACCACGTATGGTTAGTTGCTGACAAACCTTGTTTTGGGTCAGCATTTTTTAGCACAGTTGCAGTACTGTTTGGTATCTATGATGATGTTTCAGCTCTTATATTTCTGTTTCATTCTCTGATATTGGGGAAATATTACTTGATGATTGGTTGTTGAAAGTGTTCAGGGGGAGCAATGTATGATGATTCCCATGGTTGGTTTTGGTAATTCTAGTTATGTTTATTTCTGACAGTGCATCTAATGTGACAAAAGAAGACAGGTACAAGTGGTATAGTTTTAGGGGGAGAAGAAGGAGTGTGAAATTTTTAGTTTTTCACTTTCCATACGCGGGTTTCATGAAGCAAAGTCGCGTATACACGCGAGTTCCAATGGAGACAGAAGCGTATGCTTTTCTGTTAAGGAAAACATTGAGATGACTCAAGAACAGCAGCACAATTTCAGGGGAAGCATTAGCCTTGCTGAGTGTAATACATTGTTGGCATTATGATGATTCTAAAATGTGATCTCCTTCTTGAGGTCTTTTTGGTAGTGGTCATAGAAAGTCATATTTGTAATTTGATGAAAAGTTCATGATGAGACCTATGATGTAAAATTGTAATATTCAGACATGTAAGGACTTGTTCAAATTTGTAAACCCACTTGGTTGGGTAGTTGAGTCAAAATATGTAAACCCACTTGGTTGGGTACTTGAGTCTCATATGTAAATCCACTTGGTTGGATATTTGATGTAAGTATGAGTCCTTGGTGATAGGAAGGTCATAGAGTCATTTAATTCATTGAAAAATATGTTTGAACATTCAGCATGAATTCAGGGGGAGCATGGTAAATTCAGTGCACATCAGATCTACAACGCTCTTCTATCTACATGAGGAGAACCTTGTGTTGGTTTTGATTCGCCCTTTGCCCTTGATGTCAAAGGGGGAGACTGACATGGTGTTTGAATAGGGAGAGAATATCATTATGCTTAATGTATCTATCTGTTGTGGTAAAACACCATTGTGGTTGCCATCAAGTCCAAAGGGGGAGATTGTTGGCAATATGATGCGGACTGTTGTCCTTGATGACAACCCACTTGATGAAGATGATGGTAACCTACTTGATGAAGTTTTCCTTAATGCTTGATGAGTTTATTAATGATGAAAGAAATATCAGTAAGGGCCAGAACAATGATGAAAAGTGTGTGTCACAAAGCATACGTGGGTTTGTTTAGGAGAAGTAGCGTATGCACGCGGAAAAGTATGTGCCAAGTCGTGTATGCCCTTTTGCGCTCCAAATTTAGAATACTAAGGGGTGTTACCATGGTATTGACCCATTGTATTGAGCGCTTGATTATCTATTTGGTCCCGTCCAGGAATACCATCAGAAGTGGTGTGGTTTTCACTCATGGTATTTATAAAGGCTAAACCTATATAAGGAGAAGAAGATCATTGTGCAAATGTGTGCATGTGTCTGGGCTTTAAATGAATACTTCACTCTGAAGTTTATCTGGATGGTTGAACTCTATTATTAATCGATAGATCTGAATCTATGATGCACCTATGAATATGATGAAGGTTCAAAATCTCTAGATCTGGAAATGATGAATCTCTAGGATGATCTGAAAAGAAGTATTGAAGACCTGGTGCAAATATGTCGTAGAAATTGAAGAAATTAGGGTAAGTTCATAGATCTGGTCTGTTCTGCAAATTTTATGTTTTATAGATCTATATGCAGGTTCATTTCATAAAAAGCACGTGTATACGCGGATCTGTTTAAACAAAGGCGCATATGGGCAGTTAGGATTGTTCTGAAAAATGCACAGATGTATACGCGGGTTCGCTTCGTGAAAGCGCGTGTATACGTGGATCTGTTTAAACAAAGGCGTGTATGGTATCTGAACTTATAGTTGCTCAAGGTTGAACGTGATTCTACATATCTATTCTGAAGTCTGGGTTATCTTTGATATTCTGGTTACAGTGGTTTCACTGTTCTGTTGGAAGCAATGGGCAATGTATGATTGTTGATAAGTGAAGGGTTGTATTGAAGTTGTTTGATCCAGTGTGAAAATTGATGAAACGTGGTCTGCAGTGGTGCTAATGGTCGAAGCCTTCAGTCAGGGGGTTGTAGCTCCCATCCACGAGAGGCTGGTAAACGAGAGCAGGGGTTTTTAGCTCCCTTCCAGGAGAGGCTGGTAAACGAGTACAGGGGGTTGTAGCTACCTTCCAGGAGAGGCTGGTAAACGAGAGAAGGTTGTAGCCTTCTGCAGGTGGGTGCCTGCATGCTGGTTTGAGTTTGCGCCAGTACATGGTTGTAAGAAGTTTTCTTTATAATAAATATTGAAGACTGACATGACGGCAGCGGTGGCTTTCTCCCGAATTGGGTTTCCACCTAAAATCCTGGTGTTCATGTGTGTTGCTTATGTGTGATGATTATTCTATTCTTTCTGCACCTATTTACTGTTTTCTAAAAAATCTGATGAATGAATAATGCAATGATCTAAGTTAAGAATTAAATGCATAATTAGATCTCTAGACATACGTGAGTTTTGTAAAGGATATCTGCGTATGTACGTGAGTCGGCTTCAAGAAAGTAGCGTATGGGTTTTTAGAAACGAAAAAGCAAAAAGTTTTATTGTCTACACTAAATACCGATTCACCCCTTCCCTCTCAGTATTTTTCCCAACAGCATTGCCTTCTATGGAAAAAAACACTAAATTAAACATAACTTATACCATCAGAAGATTTGCCTAAGGACGACCCAGATTGACTATGAAATTACAATATTTTACAAGGAAATTTTACATTTGTTTTTAGCTTCACGGGCACTGCCCGTAAAACCCCCCACCAGGGGCGACTCCAGAAGGTCGTCGTCCCCCCCCGAACCCCCCTAACAGGGATCAAACGATGGGAAAAATTGCCGCCCCATTAAGAACATGGTTCCAACAGAACGATACATCTAAATAAAGAAGATAATCATGCTTCACACCCAAAAATTTTGGAGTTTCATACAGAATCTTAACATTTCACCATAAACCAAGGTTTCTCTCACCTCACCATAAAAAATGTATGCAATAATTACATAGGGTTTTCTTCTTACCATACAATTTTTTTAGGTCTCTACCATTCTCTTCTTCCTTCCATAAAATGTGTCTCCATGGGGGTGATCTCCTTGTATTTTATTGAGCCCAGCTCCGATACCACGCTAATTTTTTCTATGACTACAATGTTCTTTGCTTTAATAGATGAATTTCTTAAATAACATGATAATTTCACCCCATATCATTATATTGTTATCCATATCAACATTTTTAACCATATACATGTGTAACTATGTAGAAATAATAATAAAATCATCATATATGTAGTGGAAAATAAATAAAAAAATGGAAGAAAAGCATGCACACATAAAGACACCAGGATTTGTTCAAGACTAAGGAAAATCCCACTATGGGGAAAACCCTTGAAAATTCTTCTTCTTAGATTGCCATCAAATGATTTAGCAAACAATATTACAATGATCCACTAATCCATATCTTCATAAGGTAGCAAAACAACTATAATATGCATAATAAAACCTTAAACATACTTCTACTGAAGGATTATGATTCTGAGAACTGTAAAGCACCGTCACTGCCTAAAGCATTGTTGAACACAATTGTCACTGAACGAAAAATTTGGAGAACCGAATATACATAGTTGAAGGCCTAATCTACATCATAAATATAATAACTGTTGGCTTGAGGGGTCTTGATCCAAGTTCAAAGTGTTTTGTGCAACCAACAAAACCCTCTTGCCACTAGACCTTTCAGCAGTGATCTACTTGTGCAGACCAAAGTCTCACCCAAAGTAGTAGGGGGGAGGTCTTGGAACCAAGGTTTTGCACCCTAAATGATCATTTGATGTGGGTATGACCCTTACTTATAAAATCTGATTCTTATCGATCTACGCAAGACCTCACATAAAACCAAATCTAAATACAGATAAAAACCCTGAACATATATGTGTAAAACATATTATTATACGTCAGTTAGATCTAGCTTATCAAAGTAGAAACAACACTTGCGCAACCACACAGATAATCTTCTGTAAGCACCTTAACATAGAGATCTTTCGCATATAATTAATTATAATAAATGTGCATTCAACAGAAACATATCTATAACTTGCACTAATCAACAATTAATTAACACATTCATCCATAAACATAGAAATTACGACAGAGTTCACCAAAAAATCTTCTTTATTAATAAGTCTTCAATCTAGTACAAATATTTCCATTTACGCACATAACAACGGATTCCTTGCACATAGCTCAGGACTAGGTCTCTACACACACATATAGTAGGATCCTTTCTACGTAGACTGAACAAAAACTATCCCAAAACTTCAATCAAAACATAAAAAATTGAAAGAACATGACTAAACTTAAATTTTATTACTCAACTCAACTTCTTACATATTTATATGAATTTGGATGCACACATTCCATGGTATCAAACCATGGTTTGAGACTCATGGTTTCTCTTTTCGCCCATTACAATTATAAAGGAGCTTTGACCCACCCCAAATCCCTTTGACTTCTATGCGTAGAGAATTTCAACAAAATTTAACCAAAATTATACAAAAAACATGACCTTAGGGTACCCCATCCCAACAGGTCCTAAATAGAATCTACTGATTCATCCCCAGTCACTTTGGTCCTGGTTCCACTATCTTATATTTTAGTGCTTGAATGGAAGTTGTAAGTGATTGAATGAATTTTGTACTCAGTGCTACATCATTTTGTGTTTCTGTGACCAATTTATCTATAGTTGTCCCCTCATATGTGAGGCTGATACTTATCTAGGTCTGTTGTAGGCCTTTGAGGGCACCATCAATGTTTTGGGAAAGGTGTAATGCCTCCTCAGCCCAATGCTACATTCTGTACTCAAGAAACTACTCCCTTTGGCACAGTGTGTTGATTTATTCTTGAATAGCATGACTTTCCTCCAATCGGTCCAATCTTTGGGCCGACACCAACGTCAGTGTAGCGACCCGGATCTCATTAAACAACTTCTCATTGGCTCGTAGATCCGTCTTCAGCTCCTGTGCAACAACTTCATCTTGGATGAAGGTAAAAATTCACATGACCTCCTCTATCAATTATATAGAAGAATCCACAACATTCATGATGATAGCAGTTGTTTCTTGGACTACTTTGGCACACTGCGCATGAACTTCCAGAGGCATCTCTAGCTACAATTTCATTTATAAATCTGTTATCTTCTGCTTTATCTTTACATGCATTGTGGCTACTTCTAATCTGGAGGATTTTAGTGTATCTACCAAAATTTCCATCTCGACAGTGGGTGTTGTAGTAGTTGGAACTATGACTTCAGGGAGGCAAGAGCATAATTGATCGATCATGGTTTCCAAATGGGAATGTTGTCTTTCAGTAGCACGATGCACATTCTCTACTAACTACTATCCCTTAAGCATTGTGGTGGATTTATGCTGAGCCAATGCAGTGTCCAAAAATTCCTTGTACTCTTTTTAATACAACCCATCTATGATCATAATATGTATAGCATGCAACATTATTTTGGGGAAAATAGCCAAATCAATCCTGACCTCCGATCCTTCAGGAATGACTACGCGTATATCGAAACTAGAAATCTAAAGTGTTGCGCCTGAAACTTGAAATATGTGACTTTCTTAACTAGATGGGTTCAAAATGTCCAACTCACACACCTGTCCCACACTCACTTGATGCACGCTAATTTTCTATGCACTCACTTGTATCACGCTCACTCGCACTCTGATATGTTGGAGTCCCTCCTATACATCATTCAGGACCAATTTGTATTGTGAATCTACCTTTATCCCTACATATTAGGTCACTACCTGTACTGTTTCACTGATTTGGCCAAAATCCTCCTCTTTCACCATAATTGGGTTAGTCTTGGTCTTCTTAGAAGCCTTCATTTTTGTGTGCAACCTGAGCGTGGTCTGAGGCCCTCTCTTGGTTCCTCATCATGTGTCTTCCTGCATCAATAGTCCATCAACACTGTCTACATCCTTTTCTTCTATTTCATCATCGTTGCACATGTCAATGGAATCTGTCGTTGTGGTTAGGTCTAGGTCCTTATGTGCATATTTTTGTTGGTTTGTTGGCATGCACAACTTTGTAGGAGTATTAGGTTGTAATGATGATGACACACCACTAGTTGTACTTGCTTATAGCGATAAGGGGGGCCACTTGGTCGTAATGTGTGCAAGGTCATCCTTAGTAACCATATATGGTAGCTCATATCGGATGCTTGCCATGTCCCTATTTGCACAGACATGCACATTGTGAAAGGTGGCCTTAAATTCAGTAATATGTTTTTATTATTCGTACAGTGTAGGTGATAGTCGTAGCTTGGACTGCACCACTTGAAATATTTATGCATAAAAAAAACATAGAAGACCTTATTTTGTCACTAAGGAAGGAAGTTTTTAGTTCCATAATGATGTATACTTGGTGGCCTCGTAGATATTTGGCTCAATATCTCGTAACTAGGATTGCGATGGCAGTCTCCACCCAATCAGTGCAACCAAAAATAATAGCCAAGCATAGTAAAAAAAATTTCCATCTACTTGCAGCCCTCGAAAATTTTCTAAAAGCTTAGTGCAGAGGGGCTTCAACCAATTATAACACACTCTTTTCATGCACTACACAACCAGCCTAATGTTTTACATAGGAAATTTTGTTGTACAAAAATTCCTTATCAATTTTCACCTGAGGATAAGCGTAGCAAATTTAACTGCCAGAGAAATAATTTCTTGGACAACGAAGACTCTGGCGAACTTGTTTACCACATAAGTCTCCTTAACCTCATCAGCAATCATTTTCTCCAGTCTCTTCCCTTCGAAGGTCACCCTTGTATCCTCTCCTTGGTAAGGAAACCCTATGATTCGATGAATTATTATGTCACTGATTGGGATGGGCTCTCCTATGTAGAGATAATTATCATGCACTAGGGCGAGCAGATGGCACAGGAAAAAATCATTTCTAGTGTTGTGCCCAAAGTATGAAATTTTTAGAAGGTCAGCCGCTTAGACTGATACAATTCTAAATCCCATGTCTTAGGCTCAACCTTACTTACCACTCCGTCATAGGGCACCTGCTCTAAGTACTTCGAGGGTGCATGTTTAGGAAATTTCGTGCAGTCATCTAAGTCCCAATTTTCCAGCTTTAGTAAAGGTACGTTCTCCAACATTTCCCCTTCAAATGACACATTCTCCGGGATCAGTGGCATGTTGATATGGGAATTGAACTTATCCAGGTCCCTTGTGAGTTCAACATATGGCTTGCACAACACCATATACTTGGGCAACCAAGACAATGAGTCTCCTCGAAAACGTCTTCCCCTATGATCACTTCAGATTCCTCAGCTATTGGTCTCTTTTGTTATTTAGCTCGGGTTGACTTATGCTTCGAAGTATTCTTGCACGGAGACTTCTAAGCCTCTGAGGTTTGTCCTTTATTCATCATCTGAGGTTGAAGTTCTAGCACAGGTGTTTCATTACTGGGTGTCACAAAGGGGGTAGGCTTTGTACCAGTTGTTATGCTCCTATACCAATAGGTGTCATATATCATGATTGACTTGATGGGCTATGTAATATGTTCATACCTTCCCTTGTTGCAAAGGTTTTCCATATTGTCAAAAAAAAAAAATCAAAAAAATTTAAAAAATGTAAAGAGGGTATACCCTAAAAGAAAAATCAAAGGGTGAAAAAAATAAAAATGGCCAAAAAAGTAAATTAAAAATGAACCCCACCAAAAGAAAGGCCAAGGAAAGTGTGCAAGTCTAAATCCCACTACTTTTTTCTCTTATGTAAATAAACAAATTGTGTGCAGCTTGTATTTTATGCCACAATTGATGAACAGTCAAACAATTTAAGCTTGGCTTGTTCATATTTGAATTTTATGTTTTAGAGATAGAGAATAAAATATGACAAAGCTGTTTAATCTTGGTAGATAAGTAGATAGGTAGAGTAAATAAAAGGAGATCAACAGTTTAATCTGAGCCCTTGCATGTAATAAGGTTAGACTTAGATAGATTTCTACATGTAAAAGAAAAGAAAGTGTGATAAGGGTTTGCCAGTCTAAGTGCACCCTAATAAAGAAGAATAAATGGTAGGTTAAAGTAGGTAGGGTAGGTAGATGATGTTGCAAAATTACGTGTGATTAAAAATGGCTCTAAATGTGTTAATATTTACTTTCATCACAAGTGCAAGGCAGACATTACACTGGAAGAATTTCAAGCAAAACAAGGTCAAATGATTAACTTCCCTTATCATTTTCCCTAAAAATTTCACTAATTTTCCCTAATTTCTAAGGCATTTGAAAATTAGAGGGGCTCAAGGAATTTCCTTGAATTTTGGAGGGACTAGACCCTCGACCCAATAATTGAAAAGCCTAAGTGCTTAAAATCATCCATAAATCATTCATTTACTTCCATAAATATTTTCCTAAGTAAAATGCTATTTACTTAGGGAACTTGCACAATATCTCACTAAAAACCCTTTTTCACTCAAGCATAAGTTAAATACATAATTTTAATGATTTTATACTTAGCACTTTTCATTTTCACATATTAAATTTTAAATTTATTATTTAATTCCTTATATAGATCAACCGGTTCCCATATTATTTTAACTATATAAAACTCCAAAATATTATATATCCTGCCCTTTGGTTGAAATATAACCATAATACTGTGTTAATTGAGATTAATTAGTTAAATCTCCAACTCATTAAGAGCCTGACTCCCTGCTGTATTAAAAAAGGATTAATTAACCCTCACGATTAATTAACAACTTATTCCTCCAATCATATTCCTCCCGATATGATTAAATAATAGTTAATTATGTTGGGCCTGCCCTTTTAAACACCTTGTCATCTCACCTCCCTGACAACCGTTCGATCTACCCCTTTGCATCCAATGGTTGTTGTCCATATCGCATCACTCCTATGTCTAAACGATAAAGCGTGATCGCGTAGCGGTTTTCCAAACAGTGCCTTGCCACGTGTCATGATATGTATGGAATCACTGGCTCTCGATTCAAAACCACCTGTCCCCAAAAGAAGTGTGATAGATACCGCTTACTGCCCTCCACCTATGACAAACATCCTTTCCTACTTATGCCATCCGCCCAAAAAATAAAACCCTGCCAACTTGGACTTTGCGAATAAAACAAACAAACGTGCATCATTTTCATTATCCTGTGCAGCGACCAGTGTTCCCATGAAAAAAAATTCGAAGGCAACTATCGAAGATTTTCAACCGCTACCTTGCTAAGAATCTTACATCCGATTAGTCCAGAACCTGTCAGCAATCACCCAGACCTGTTTTCATCACTATTCACTTCCCGAAAACAGGTATTTATCCAATTCCTGTCGAACCCTACAAGTCTTGTTTTTTTACTCTGATTCCACAGGAAAAGACTAAAACATAGTACAATTTGGTCTTTATATCACTTCTAAGTTCCCAGACCTGTAATTTTGCCTGTTTTTCCATCAAAAACCCAAATTCCTTTCTGAATCCACAAGAACCAGAAATGGAAACTCCTGTGGCTTTGAATGTTGCACCTCTGAATGCCCCCCATAAATATTTAGAGTATCTGCCTCTAGCAGATAGGGATTTCCAGATAAAAGACCTCATTCTTAGTGAAAATCCTCTTATAATCTTTTGCCAATGCAGAGATAATTACCTAAATGGCTCTGATATTTTTGGACTATGGGAATCCAATCTTCCCATGTATCTTTTACCCTCAGTTCATGTTTTTCCTGAAATAATTTATTACTGCCATGCCAATTATGATCCCAATCAATGAGCAGTCATGTCCCCAAGTCAAACCATTATTTTCCTAGTAACTACTCAATCCATAAATGGAATGTTACAATTTCATCCCAGTCAAGCCTTGACTCCCCTTTCCATGGGAGATTTACTTTAAAAATCCACAAATCTATCCCAAGAAGAGTTGAATCACCTATGTCATACTTTTATGCTTCAAGAACATCAACCCAAAGGCCCTCCTCCTTATGGATATACTTTTTTCACAGATATGGGTAGAATCATATTGAGTATGATATCTTCTATAATGGGTTTCAACATTAGTGAATACATTGATAATTTAACCCTAGTGCTGTTGTCAATTTTTACTCCTGGATAGCCCCCTGCAGTCAAATATGATTTTTCTTCCTTTATTTCTGATAAAATTCATGACCAATTCATGAGATTGGAAAATGAAAAAGTTTTCAAATATTCCACTTTTATATACCATCTCATGCTCTATTATCAATCATAGCATTTCCCCTTCCATGTCATGAAACTTGATGCCAAAGGAAATCTAAGGTCTATAATTTTTTGGTCTGCAATCTTTCATAATTCCTCTTAGTCTCCTTATTCTTACAATGAGTTCATTGACCTATTTGTACAACCTAAAACTACCTTATTAACAGGAATTTCCCATCCTAGGGTCAATAATGATATGAGGAAAATTCTCCAACTTTCCAAGCAATAGAGGATAGGTGATTGGTACCTATACAAGAATCATATAGAAATTAGAATATGTGGGTGTGAGCTTTGTCCTTTCAAGCTACCAAAGTATGTTCCAATGAGGCTCTTTGTCTTAGAATATTTCAGATAAAAGATAAATTCAGACATAGTCCATTTTTGTAATGCTAAGAAGAAAGCTCGACTCAGAATCAAGAGCCAATTAGGCCCTTTTGTTTGTAATATTAGGGATGCAGGGAAAGAAGCTGGAAGAATTCTATAAGATTATCTCAAATTGCAAAAAAAATTCCACTGGGTACCTTATGATCCCAACAACTTTATTTGTGATAGGAGAATGAAAAATATATTTTCACCATACCTTCACCATAGAATTCCAGAGATTGAACAATTTTCAAATATGGATGAATGGATGGAAGGGACCTTAGTAGAACAAGGTAGGGAATAGGTCAATGTTGAGAATGTTATGAAAGATCTTGAGAAAATACTTGACCTAGATTCTTTTGGGCAGGTACATAGACCAGGAATTGCTCCTTCCTCTGCTGGAACCTCTCAGCAAAATTTGCAGGAAATCAGTGCACCATCCACAGTAGCATCCAACGGGAAGGAAAAGGAGACTGATACATAGGTCACAGAGCAATTAAAAATGTCAGAGCAGCCTGGAACTTCCAAGGAAGAGGCCCAAATACAGACTTCTCCTACTTAGATCAATGTGGCAAAAATTTCAATTTTTCAAACTCCTCTCAATGAAGAAAAATGTAAAAAGAGAGATGCAGAAACAACTACCCCTATCAGTGGATCTTCAGAAAAACCTGGTATCAAAAGAAAAAGATTAAATCCACTCTCAGAAGTAGAATTTGTTCAAGAAACCACTGATATCCAGAGGAGAGAATAGTTAGATAGTCAACAAACATTCACAATCAGTGGGACATCAACATACTCACAGAGAAAAGAGCTACAAAGACAGCAAAGTGTAGAAGTATCTTCCTTCAAACCACTAGTGAAGGATGCCTGGGATATTAAGAAGACATTTATAAATATAAAGGCCAGAAATGATCCATTAAGACTTCAACTCTATAATCAATATTTAAATAAGGCTTTCAAAAATCAAGAGAGATTGATGTCAGCCTATGACATCTAATAGGGTAAAATGGTGATGAGTCATTTCAAGCCCAAAGTGTAGCAGCCTCAAATAACTGCAGACTATGTCAGAACCAATTTTGAAGTCATGGCAAAGGATATTCATCCTTTGGATTAGATTGAGCTGCACAAACAAACTGGAGAGATGATTTAATCAACTTTGATTGATAAGTCAATGATGGCCCAATGATTACAGAATTCCTTGGATAACACTACTGCTCAATTGCATTTTGAAAAAGCCTCTTCCTAGGCTAAGGATAACATAATAAAAAATTTGGAAGAAATAATTATTGGATTGGGGCATAATCCCAAAGATGTTAAGGTTACAGAAGCCTTGATTAAAAAGAAAGATGATGATATTGTAGCCTTAAGAAAAAAACTAAAGCTACCATATTCAAGGCATCCATAGACTACTAAGGTAATAAAGAAAAAATCAGAAGAAGAATTAATGGATTTGCTTTTAAAACTTAATGAGAAACTAAATGAGACTGAAAAAGAACTTGAAAAGGCATTAAAGGAAAAGCATCCAAACATTCTAGCATCTACAACAGAAGTAATTACAGGTACAACAATGATAGGTCAGACGACAGGACTATCACAGGGCAACATTTCCAATTTAAGCACTGAAGAATTAATAAAATCAATGGAGGAATTGAAACTCCAAGTGACAGAGCTCCAGAAAACAAAGGTACAATTTACCACCTTAAAGAAAAAGTATGATCTCTCAAAAATTAGTGTTGCGGAAAGACAAGAGAGATTAACAGATTAGAAAAATTGGTAAAATCATTGGAAAAGTATCTCACATTGGAGAAACCTTTGAAAGAAATCAAAGAAATTATTTGGGCCAACATAACTCAATCAATAGATGATGTTTGGCCATCAATCCAAATAATGTATGAGCAAAATTATTTAGTTAAATTGGCTCTGGAAGAAGTTCAAAAGGCAAGAGAAGAATTAGGAAATATGCCTGAAGAAGCCAATAAGATCATACAGTTTTTAAATACCAAGAACATATATCATCTTGAAGAGCTGGGCATCCAAGACAGAACAGGAACAATTTTGGAGGTAAAAAGGGTTTTTACTAAAAGAACTCTGATGCAGAACCTAGAAAGAAGATGCTATGATATGCAGGAAGAAATCAATGCTTTTACAAAGAGATTGGATATTTTGCAGAGTAAAGGATTGCCAAGTCCTTTAGTTTCAGACGATAAACCAATGAGCCATGAAATCTATGTTGAGAAATTAAATAAGTATGCAGAAAACCATGCCATTTCATCGACAAGTTCAGCAGTGGCAAAAGCATTGCCTACAGGAAAAATTCTTCATGACAGTCTGGAAAATTTGTTTTATCTCGAACACGAGGTAAAGCATTTATTTCCAATTCAGCCTACTTTTTTCAGATATATAGAGACCGATGAGACTCTGAGAAAGCTTCAAAGAACCAGAATACCATAAGCACAATGGTGGATGTTAGACATTTTGTAAAAATTATCCTTGCATGATTTTTGATTATTTACTACAGTAAGCCATGATAAAAGGATAATTAGAGATCAAACAGGTCAAAGTGTATCAATATAGGTAAAGAGTATCAGTAAAATAGAGCAACCAGCATAGAGTTACTGAAGAGGACAACAAAAATCCTAATCATAGGGCCGGCCTCCAACACATTCATAAAACAAAGGAACAACACAACATCGGTTATCTTTTCTCTTATCTACGAGACCATCTGTCTTTATTTTCTTGTAACATATTCATGAGTCATCCTAAATTATATCTCACTTTCTTAGGAGATATTTTTTATAATTTTTTGTATGAATAGTCCCTAAAATGGAGTATTGAGAGGTGGATTCTTATGCATTGCTGTAATACTAATTATTTTGGAATAAAGTGCTGTTGGACAAATTTCGCATGGCTAGCTGGATAAAGAATTGATGCAAAGGACTTTCACAGGATTCTAGAGTCAGACAAAGGATCAATAAGTCTTCTATCTCATTTGTTCTAAAGTCTTATACTTGTTTATTATACCATCTATGTTTCATATCTAAATTATAAATGAAGAAGAATAATTCAAAAAGTGTTTAAGTGCAATCTATTTTCAATCGTTGTTATTCTTAATGTTTTCTTCTGAACTAGTATGAACAGTGAATTCTTAATTGCTCCTATTTTCTAGTTTATTCATTTTCATTATTTAGTAAAGAATTCTTAATTGCTCCTTATTAATAATCATTCAAGTTCCCTCTTTCAAATATGTTGAAGGATTCTTAATTCCCCTTCATCCATTTTGAAGCCCATTCCATCTATTTTAGATCTTTAATTGTTCCCTATTTAATTACCTTGCCCTGTGAAGCCATCCCTTGTTAAGAAACTAAATCCAGTTAAGCTATATTCTTTGACTCCATTAGCCCAATGGTTTAAAACTACTTATTCCTATCCCTCTGCTATTGAATTCCATCACCCAAACACAATCAAAATCCCTAAACTTTCATAACTAGCCTAATATATTTCAAAAACAAAGCTAAAACTTAAAGAGAGAGCCCTCTTTGGGTACAGATTGGCTAGATTCTATACCTAAAAGTTGGTTTGTGGTTACCTCAGACCTCTTTCCTCTTCCCAACAACTTCAAAGAAAATCTGAGTGATAACATAGTGGCAACTCCACTGGGGATCTGAATAATTTTCTTGTTACTATTGTTTATTTTATAAACTATAGAAGGAGCCTGAATTTAGCCAGGTAGCCTTTTAAATGCTCTTTCTCTGCAATTGCATAAGTAAATAAATGCTACTTCAGTCTATCTTTGGTCTAGTTTATGAACTGAACATCCGGTTTCAAAGACTTGATCAGTTACTCTAGCCAAATAAATCTTTAAGAAAATCTAAATCCGATATCTAAAACATCTTAAAGAAATTGTTGAAGTTGTATTGTTCATTCCATTTAGACAAAAAACCAAAAAAAAAATTACCTAGAAACCTAGCTTCAGAAAGGACTCATTACACCAGGGCGAATCCTGATCCAAATCAACCGCTTGTGTTTGAAAATCCTAATCTAATCCCTAGAATTCTTAAGAGACAAGAGAGCCAAGAAAGTTCTAGTAGTTCTTGGCCTCTCTATAGATGAATATCCTGTCCTGTAAAGTGGATTTACCTTGAGGACGAACCTTTTGAGGAGCAATTTGAAACCTCTTTATTTGTAAATTTTTTTGAATATGAGTTGTCCCACTTGGTTAAAGACCCAGTATTTATTGAAGATTTACAATTTGAATTTTTCACTTCACATATTGAAAAACATTTGAAGAACTCTGTAAAATATGAACTTTCCTCTGAAGGAACACCAAACCTTTCCGCGTTTACTTCAGCCTCTCCAAGTTCATCAACATTTCCTCAAACATCTCAACCTCAAACCACCCCTTCTACCCCTCCATCCACGACTCCCAGACAAACCTCAACTGTTATTTCATCACTACCTCCTGCAACGGAAAATAGATATGCTCCCTTTGTATTACTAGGAAATCCAGGGGTTATGCCCCAAGAATACCAAAGTAAAATCACTCCCTTTGACGGTTTTGGTACCTACACTGCACAACAACATACTAAAAAGATGACCGATTATTTTGAAATTTATGAAATAGATGCTGATGATGTAAGAATGAGAATATTATTTCAAAGTCTCACTAAAGAAGTTAGAACCTGGTTTAGAGCCCTTCCTACAAATAGTATCGCTGACCCAGAAGCTATTTATAGAACATTTTTAAACAGATGGGAAAAGAAGAAATATCCTCTTCAAATCTTATGAGAATATGAAAATCTAAAGAGAGGAACATAAGAAACTGTGCAATATTATTACACTAGGTTCAATAATTTTTACAATACTTTTCCCCAAAACCTTAGACCTCCTCCATATTTAGCATTAATCAAATTCCCTGATGGATTTGATTCTGGTATGGTGTATCAGCTTAGGGAAAGATCTCCTCGGACTTTAGAAGATATGGAAAGTATAGCTGTCAGTGTTGAAGCCAACATGGTATCTAAACAAGATAAAGACAGTAGTGAAAGGAGAATACCTTTAAAAGAAGAACCCCCAGCTTTTGAATAGAAACTGGATGCTATTTTTAAAGGGATGGAAAGGCTAGGAGATAGAGTATAAACAATTGAAAGGAAATATCCTTGGGATGGTCAACCAAGAAATACTGGGAGAAATCCAAATTTCAGAAAAAATCAAAACATTGGAAAGACTGGTCCTGACCAAAATATTAGGCCCCCATTCCAGGAAAATTATGCTGAAGCCTCAAGTTCTGATGAACCACCAGAAGATACTCAAATAAACAACTTATCTGGATGCAATAATGAACAGGAAGTTTTCTTGACCCAAGAGGATCAAGAATCTCACATTCTTAAACAATTCCAAACTCATTCAGGAGAATCATTTGAATTCAAGGAGGGATATGATACAACCATTTATGAAGTCCACAAGCAATATAATCTGAGGAGCAAAAGAATTGATGTCCCTGAAACAAATAAACAGAAAGCTACAAAACAACCCCTCAAAGGTAAAACCAATACTACCCCTGTACATATTCTTTCTAGATTAGATCCTAATCCTGATAATCCGATCATTGAAGATGTATCTGATAATCAACTTAACAACAGACAAATTTCCAATACTCTTCCTCCCAAAGGAAATGTAGCGGAACCTCCAGAAGTTGATTCGGAAACAACCTCATCTTACAACTCCACTCTTGAGAAAGAGAAAAATACTGAAAACATAGAAGATAAAGAGAATCCAATTTTCTGAAATACAAGAACTCAAACTGAAAAACCTTTTAATCTAGAGGCTGAAGTAGGAAAATTAAAAATAGATGTTCCGTTTTCTGAATTAGCTAAACATGATGTCTACCAAAGTCAAATCAATAGATCACTCAAGATCACTGGATGTGAAGACTCAGTAAACCTTTTTGATGACCAACCCAAATTACTCTTTGGCCCTGAAGTAAATGGAAAACCAATTAATGGAGGAACTCCTGCATTCTATGTAAGTTTAAACATACATGATAAAATACTTCATAACGCCATGCTTTATTCCAGGGCATCTCACAATATAATTCCCAAGTCTGTAATGGAGAAATTAAACCTAGATATCACCAAGCCATACAAAGATCTCTTTTCTTTTGATTCAAATCAGGTGAGATGTTTAGGATTAATCAAAGACTTTTGTGTTTAATTGGCTCAATACCCTACAAAAACAATTTCGATGGACATAGTAGTTGTAGATATTCCTCCAAAATATCGCATGTTATTGTCCAGATCTTGGGGCGCAAAGCTTTAAGGATCCCTTCAATTGGACATGCCATATGCTACTATTTCATTGTTCGAACACCTAAAGAAACTATACAGAGAAACTTTAATGAAATATGTAGTCAGTATTCAGGAGAAACCTGAAAATTTCCCCATCTACTCAGTACTCTCTGATATGGATTCATTTATTCTTTATAGTGCTGAAATTGATCCTCCCACTGAGTTAGAAGTTCCAGCAGCAGAACCAAAAGAAATTACAAATGAAAAATGTAGTGTTCAAATCCAGGAAATCTCTGATAACAATGAAACATCAGATACCCAAGAGAAACCAGAAGAAAGTAAAAAAGCAAATCTCACTGTTAAAAAAGTTCCTAAAACTCCTGATACCAATTATGAACATGAAATTCTTTGGCATTTAGAATTTCATGGTTTAGTTAACAAATTAGGAGTAAGAGCTGGAGTTTGGGTGCACAACCTTGAAAATGATCATGCTGAAGGCCATGCCTACAGATTAAACTTTAAATGCACCAATAATATGGCAGAATATGAAGCTCTTTTGCTAGGTCTTAAACTTGTCAAAAGATTAGGGGAAATTAGAGTATCTGTCATAGGAGATTTTGATTTAATCATTCAACAAATCAAAGGGCACTTTCTAAAAAACAATCCCAGACTGAGAGAATATAGAGGAACAGTTGTAGAGATACTCAATAATTTTCTACAAGCTCAGCTTGCTAAAATCCCAAGAAAACAAAATTTGCATGCCCATAGTCTAGCAATGTTTTCCAGCACCTGCAAATTGTTGTTTGATCCTAATCATCAGTTCACAGCTGAGATTAGACATAGACCAGCCATACCTGACAATTTTAAGAAATGTCAAGTGTTTGCAAGTGATGAGCAAATTAACAATTTCCTCACTTTAGAGAAAGATTTTTCTAACAGTAACATAGATGAAGATGCAGCCATTGAATCTGATCAAATGAATGAGAAAGAAACAGAAATTTCAGAAGAGAATGCAATTCAAATGCTTCATCCAACAAAATTCACCAAAAAAGAAATACATAACCTTAAACAAATGGATGTTGATGATATTATTGAAGAAGAATCTAAGGTCATTAATTTAAAAGACAATCATTTTCCTAAAGTATTAACTCCTCTGGAAGATATTTTTTATTCTAACGATATTCCAAAGAAACCAAAAATGGAACCATTAAAAGAAGATATTGAGGAATATAACTTGGGAACTGAAGAAAATCCGAAAAATGAGAAAGTTATCTAAATCTTTGCCTCCTGATCAAAAACTAAAATATGTTGAACTAGTGAGAGAATTCAAGGATGTCTTTGCCTGGAGTTATGAAGACTTGAAATCATATGACACCTCTATAATTTAGCATACAATAACTCTAAAATAAAATAAAAAACCATTCAAACAGAAACTCAGAAGAATTAACCCTGTACTGCTGCCCTTAATTGAAAAATAAATCAAACAAATGTATGAAGCAGGGATAATTGCTCCCATTAGGTTTTCAGAGTGGGTGTCTAATTTAGTACCTACTCAGAAGAAAAATGGAGAGATCAGATTATGCGTTGATTTAAGAAATGTAAATAAGGTTTCTTTGAATGATAATTACCCTTTGCCCAAAATGGATCACATTTTACAAAGGGTAGTAGGTGCTTCTAGGATTTCTCTTCTAGATGGGTTCTCAGGATACAACCAGATTCTGGTTCATCCTGATGACCAGGAAAAAAAGCTTTTACAACACCATGGGGCACATTCAAATACGCTAAAATGCCATTTGGACTTAAAAATGCAGGAGCAACCTTCCAAAGAGCAATGGACATCGCATTTTCAAAAGAAATTCATGTTTTTCTTGTTATATATTTGGATGATTTAAATATTTTTTCTAAATCAGATCAGCAACATTTAGACCATCTCAGACAAGTATTCATAAAATGCAGAAAATATTATATCTCTTTGAATCTAAAGAAGTCCTTATTTGGTCTTGAAGAAGGTAAAATTTTGGGCCATATCATCTCCAAAGATGGCATTAGAATTGATCCTACTAGAATAGAAGCTATACTCCAGATACCTAATCCTAGAAATTTTAAAGAACTTCAAGCTTTCCTAGGAAAAATCAATTTTTTGAGAAGATTCATATCTAGCTTAGCTGAACTAATTAGATTTCTTAATAACATGTTAAGAAAGGATTCAAGTATTAAATGGACAGTAGAAGCCAAACAATCATTTGAAGAAATTAAAATGGCTTTGACCAGAACACCGATTCTTACAAGTCCACAATTTGATAGAGATAATATTTTCATTTGCATCAGAACACACTGTAGCAGCTATTTTATTACAAAAGGATGATCAAGGATGTGAAAAAACTATAGCCTTTTTTAGTAAAACAGTAAGGGATGCATCATTAAAATACAACATCATTGAAAAACAAGCTTTTTCACTTGTAAAAGCCATTAAATATTTTAGAATCTACATATTGTATTCCCATGTGATAGCCTATGTACCAAATGCTGTCGTCAAACACATCCTAACTTAGGATGGAATTGATGGCAAAATAGGTAAATGGATTGCTACCATATTACAGTATGATATTGAAATAAAACCTACAAAGCTTATAAAAGGATGGGGATTGGCCAAACTCATGACAAAAACAAATTGTCAAGTCTTGGATATTAATGAACTGGATAACGAACAGGATATGGTGACTCCATAAATCAGCCATGCCTTCTTAGAATCACCTTGGTATGCTGATATCATTTATGTATTGTTAAACCTGTAAGCTCCTCCAGGGTTATCCAGAACAAAGAAAAGGTTTTTAAATATTAGATCTTCAAAGTTTTGTATTTTAGATAATGTTCTTTTTTGGAAAAATCATGAAGGTATTCTACTGAATTTTTTAGTAGAATATGAAGCTAACAAGGCTCTCCATGAATTTCATGCAGGAGACTGTGGTGGACACCTTTACTGGAAGTCAACTGTAGACAAGATCCTAAGGGCTGGATTTTATTGGCCAACCTTGTTCTCTGATGTAAATAAATTTGTGACTGCTTGCCATAAATGTCAAATTTTTGAAGGCAAGAGAAAATTATTACCTTTACCCCTTAAACCAATTTCCACTAAAAAACCTTTCTGACAATGGGGCCTGGACTTCATTGGAGAAATCCATCCTCCCTCTTTCGGCCAACATAAATGGATCCTTACTGCCACGGACTATTTTACCGAATGGATAGAGGCAATTCCTTCCAGATAAGTTAATGACACCATGATCACAGGATTCTTAGAAACCAACATATTATCTAGATTTGGCTGTCCTGATAAAATCATAACTGATAATGCTACTACCTTCAAATCCAAGAAGATGATAAGTTTCTATAATAAAGATCATATCACCTTTAGCCATTCCACAACCTATTACCCTCAAGGTAATGGACTCGCTGAGTCTTCCAACAAGAGTCTCATCAATATTATTAAGAAATTATTGGAAGAAAACAAGAAAATTTGGCACAAGAAGCTTACAAATGCGTTGTGGGAAGATAGACTCACCACCAAAAAATCTATTGGGACCAGTCCTTATGAGTTAGTCTATTGCATTGAGGCTGTATTTCCTTCATCTTTAGGATTTCCTGTAATGAAATTAATTCAAGAAGCTCAAATTGAACCTAATGATATTCAGAGGATAAATCAGACCATCAATCTCCAGCAGACCAGAGAGGAGGTATATCAGAGATCCCAAGTATTGCAGGAGAAAATAAAGAAGATCTTTGATAAAAGAACCAAGGAAGAATATTTCCAAATTAGAAACAAAGTGTTAAGATGGGATTCCATAAGAGAGGATAAGGGAAAACATGGGAAGTTTGACTTCCTGTGGAAAGGACCTTATATTATCCATGCCTTACAAGGAAACAATACTTATTTTTTGAAAAAATTGGATGGTACAGAAACTGAAGATGGGCCAGTTAATGGTTGAATGTTGAAACATTACTTTGATCCTAATTTTTAATGTTTCCTTATTTTTAAATGTACATATTATATCCTTTGTAAGGTCACAGTTTTGATTGGATAGTAGCTTGCTGGAGTTGAAGCCCGAAGAGAAGGCCCTAAGCATCAGAAGTATTACTGTCATACATACAATAAAGCAGCAAGCAGAAGAAGATTTCATAGTTCAATAAAAATCATTCTGAGGCCAACTGATCTGTTGTTCTTGACTTTTCACCAGGAAAAGCCATCTCCAAGTGGAGCCAGTGTTATGCTACTATACCAATAGGTGTCATATATCATAATCGACTTGATGGGCTATGTAATATGCTCGTACCTTCCCTTGTTGCAAAGGTTTTCCATATTGTCAAAAAAAAATCAAAAAATTTTAAAAAATGTAAAGAGGGTATACCCTAAAACAAAAATCAAAGGGTAAAAAAAATAAAAATGGCCAAAAAGTTAAAAGAAAAATGAATCCCACCAAAATAAAGGCCAAGGAAAGTGTGCAAGTCTAAATGCCACTACTTTTTTCTCTTATGTAAATAAACAAATTGTGTGCAGCTTGCATTTTATGCCACAATTGATGAACAGTCAAACAGTTTAAGATTGGCTTGTTCATATTTGAATTTTATGTTTTAGAGATAGAGAATAAAATCTGACCAAACTATTTAATCTTGGCAGATAAGTAGATAGGTAGAGTAAATAAAAGGAGCTCAACAATTTAATCTAAGCCCTTGGATGTAATAAGGTTAGACTTAGATAGATTTCTACATGTAAAAGAAAATAAAGTGTGATAAGGGTTTGCCTGTCTAAGTGCACCCTAATAAAGAAGAAAAAATGGTCGGTTAAAGTAGGTAGGGTAGGTAGATGATGTTGCAAAATTACATGTGATGAATAACGGCTCTAAATGTGTTAATATTTACTTTCATCACAAGTGCAAGGCAAACATTACACTGGAAGAATTTCAAGCAAAACAAGGTCAAATGATTAACTTCCCTTCTCATTTTCCCTAAAAATTTCACTAATTTGCCCTAAGTACTAAGGCATTTGAAAATTAGAGGGGCTCAAGGCATTTCTTTGACTTTTGGAGAGACCAGACCATCGGCCCAATAATTTAAAAGCCTAAGTACTTAAAATCATCCATGAATCATTCATTTACTTCCATAAATCTTTTCCTAAGTAAAATCCTATTTTACTTAGGGAAATTGCACAATATCTCATTAAAAACCCTTTTTCACTCAAGCATAAGTTAAATACATAATTTTAATGTTTTTATACTTAGTGCTTTTCATTCTCACATATTAACTTTTAACTTTATTATTTAATTCCCTATATAAATCAACCCGTTCCTGTATTATTTTAACTATATAAAACTCCCAAATATTATATATCCCGCCCTTTGGTTGAAATATAACCATAATACTATGTTAAATGAGATTAATTAGTTAAATCTCCAACTAATTAAGAGCCCGACTCCCCGCTGTATTAAAAAAGGATTAATTAACCCTCATTATTAATTAAGAACTTATTCCACCAATCATATTCCTCCCGATATGATTAAATAATAGTTAATTATGTTGGGCCCGCCCTTTTAAACACCCCGTCATCTCACCTCCCTGACAACCGTTCGATATACTCCTTTGCATCCAATGGCTGTCGTCCATATAGCATCACTCCCAGGTCTAAACGATAAAGCACGATCGCGCAACGGTTTTCCAAATAGTGCCTCGCCACACATCATGATATGTATTGAATCACTGGCTCTCGGCTGAAAACCGCCTATCCCCAAAAGTGGTGCGATAGATAACACTTACCGTCCTCTTCCTATGAAAAAACAACCTTTCCTGCTTACGTCATCCACCCGAAAAACAAAACCCTGCCAAATTTGACTTTGCGAATAAAAAAAACAAACGCGCATCATTTTCATTATCCCGTGCAGCGACTAGTGTTACCATGCAAAAAAATTCAAAGCCAACTATCGAAGATTTTCAACCGCCACCTTGCTAATAAACTTACAGTCGATCAATGCAGAACCTGTCAGCAATCGCCCACACATATTTTCATCACTATTCACTTCTTGGAAATAGGTATTTATCCAATTCCCATCGAGCCCTACAAGTCTTGGTTTTTTACTCTGATTCCATAGGAAAAGACTAAAACATAGTACAATTTGGTCTTTATATCACTTCTAAGTTCCCAGACCTGTAATTTTGCCTGTTTTTCCATCAAAAACCTAAATTCCTTTTTGAATCCACAAGAACCAGAAATGGAAACTCCTGTGGCTTTGAATGTTGCACATCTGAATGCCCACCATAAAGATTTAGACTATCTGCCTCTAGTAGATAGGGATTTCCAGATAAAAGACCTCATTTTTAGTGAAAATCCTCTTAGAATATTTTTCCAATGCAGAGATAATTACCTAAACAGCTTTGATATTTTTGGACTATGGGAATCCAATATTCCCATGTATCTTTTACCCTCAGTTCATGTTTTTCCTGAAATAATTCATCACTGCCATGCCAATTATGATCCCAATCAGCGAGCAGTCATGTCCCCGATTCAAACCATTCTTTTCCCAATAACTACTCAATCCATAAATGAGATGTTACAATTTCATCCCGGTCAAGCCTTGACTCCCCTTTCCATGGGATATTTACTTGAAAAATCCACAAATTTATCCCAAGAAGAGTTGAATCGCCTCTGTCAGACTTTTATGCTTCAAGAACATCAACCCAAAGGACCTCCTCCTTATGGATATACTTTTTTCACAGCTATGGGCAGACTCATATTGAATATGATATCTTCTGTAATGGGTTTCAACAATAGTGAATACATTGATAATTTAACCCTAGTGTTGTTGTCAAGTTTTACTCCTGGACAGCCCCCTACTGTCAAATATTATTTTTCTTCCTTTATTACGGATACAATTCATGACCAGTTCATGAGATTGGAAAATGAAAAAGTTTTTAGCTATTCCACTTTTATATACCATCTCATGCTCTATTATCAATCAGAGAGTTTCCCCTTCCATGTCATGAAACTTGATTCCAAAGGAAATCCAAGGTCTGTAATTTTTTGGTCTGAAATCTTCCATAATTCCTATGAGTCTCCTTATTCTTACAATGAGTTCATTGACCTATTTGTACATCCTGCAACTACCTTATTAACAGGAGTTTCCCCTCCTAGGGTCAATAATGATATGAAGAAAATTATCCAACTTTCCAAGAAATACAGGATAGGTGATTGGTACCTATACAAGAATCATATAGAAATTAGAATATATGGGTGTGAGCTCTATCCTTTCAATCTACCAAAGTATGTTCCAATGAGGCTCTTTGCCTTAGAATATTACAGACATAGTCCATTTTTGTAATGATAAGAAGAATTTAAGCTCAACTCTGAATCAAGAGCCAATTAGGGCCTTTTTTCTGTAATACTAGGGATGGAAGGAAAGAATATGAAAGAATTCTAGAAGATTATCTCAAATTGAAAAAAAAATTCCACTAGGTACCTTATCATCCCAACATCTTTATTTGTGATAGGAGAATGAAAAATAGATTGTGACCATACCTTCACCATAGAATTCCAGAGATTGAACAATTTGCAAATATGGATGAATGGATGGAAGGGATCTTAGTAAAACAAGATAGTGAACAGGTCAATGTTGAGAATGCTATGAAAGATCTTGAGAAAATACTTGACCTGGATTCTTTTGGGTACGTACATAAACCAGGAATTGGTCCTTCCTCTGATGGAACCTCTCAGCAAAATTTGCAGGAAATCAGTGCACCATCCATAGTAGCATCCGAAGGGAAGGAAAAGGAGACTGATGCATAGGTCACATAGCAATTCACAATGTCACAACAGCCTGAAACTTCCAAGGAAAAGGCCCAAATACAGACTTCTCCTACTCAGATCAATGTGGCAAAAATTTCAATTTTGCAAACTCCTCTTAATGAAGAAAAAGGTAATAAGAGAGATGCAGAAACAGCGACCCCTATCAGTGGATCTTTAGAAAAACGTGGTATCAAAATACAAAGATTAAATCCTCTCTCAGAAGTATAATTTGTTCAATAAACCACTGATAGTCATAGGAGAGAATAGTTAGATAGTCAGCAAACATTCAAAATCAGTGGGACATCCACTGACTCACAGAGAAAAGAGCTACAAAGACATCAAAGTGTAGAAGTATCTTCCTTCAAACCACCAGTGAAGGATGCATGGGATATTAATAAGACATTGATAAATATAAAGGCCAGAAATCATCCATTAATACTTCAAGTCTATAATAAATATTTAAATATGGCTCCCAAAAATAAACAGAGATTGATGTTAGCCTATGACATCCAGCAGGGTAAAATGGTGATGAGTCATTTCAAGCCCAAAGTGCAGCAGCCTCAAACAGCTGCAGACTATGTCAGAACCAATTTTGAAGTCATGGTAAAGGATATTCATCCTTTGGATCAGATTGAGCTGAACAAACAAACTGGAGAGATGATTTACTCAACTTTGACTGATAAGTCAATGATGGCCCAAAGATTGCAAAATTCCTTGGATAATACGACTACTCAATTGCATTTTGAAAAATCTTCTTCCCAGGCTAAGGATAATAGAATAAAATATTTGGAAGAAATAATTATTGGATTGGGGCATAATCCCAAAAATGTTAAGGCTACAGAAGCCTTGATTAAATATAAAGATGATGATATTGCAGCCTTAAGAAAATAGCTAAAGCTACCATCTTCAAGGCATCCACAGACTACTGAGGTAATAAAGAAAATGTATGAAGAAGAATTAATGGATTTTCTTTTGAAACTTAATGATAAACTAAATGAGATTGAAAAAGAACTTGAAAATGCATTAAAGGACAAGCAGCCAAACATTCCAGCATCTACAACAGAAGTAATTATAGGTACAACAATGACAGGTCAGACGGCAGGACTATCATAGGGCAACATTTCCAATTCAAGAACTGAAGAATTAATAAAATCAATGGAGGAATTGAAACTCCAAGTGACAGAGCTTGAGAAAACAAAGGTACAATTTACCACCTTAGAAGAAAAGTATGATCTCTCAAAAATAAGTGTTGCAGAAAAGACAAGAGAGATTAACAGATTAGAAAAATTGGTAAAATCATTGGAAAAGGATCTCACATTGGAGAAATATTTGAAATAAATAAAAGAAATTCTTTGGGCGAACATAACTCAATCAATATATGATGTCTGGCCATCAATCCAAATAATTTATGAGAAAAATGATTCAGTTAAATTGGCTCTGGAAGAAGTTTAAAAGGAAAGAGAAGAATTAGGAAATACGCCTGAAGAATCTAATAAGCTCATATAGTTTTAAATACCAAGAACAGATATAAGCTTGAAGAGCTAGGCATCCAAGACAAAACAAGAAAAATTTTGGAGGTAAAAAGGGTTTTTACTAAAAGAACTCTGATGCAGAACCTAGAAAGAAGATGCTATGATATGCAGGAAGAAATCAATGCTTTTACAAAGAGATTGGATATTTTGCAGGGTAAAGGATTTCCAAGTCCTTTAGTTTCAGATGATAAACTAATGAGCCATGAAATATATGTTGAGAAATTAAATAAGTATGCAGACAACCATGCCAGTTCATCAACAAGTTCATCAGTGGAAAAATCATTGCTTACAGGAAAAATTCTTCATGACAGTCTGGAAAATTTGTTTTATCTTGAACATGAGGTAAAGCACTTATTTCCAATTCAGCCTACTTTTTTCAGATATAAAGAGACTCATGAGACTCCGAGAAAGCTTCAAAGAACCAGAATACCAGAAGCACAATGGTGGGAAGAGATGTTATAAATTTTGTAAAAATTATCCTTGCATGAATTTTGATTATTTACTACAGTAAGTCATGATAAAAAGGATAATCAAAGATCAAACAGGTCAAAGTGTATCAGTACAGGTAAAGAGTATCAGTAAAATAGAGCATCCAACATAGAGTTACTAAAGAGGAGATCAACAAGCCTAATCATAGGGCCTACCTCCAACACATTCATAAAACAAAGGAACAACACAACATCAGTTATCTTTTCTCTTATCTACGAGACCATCTGTCTGTATTTTCTTGTAACATATTCATGAGTCATCCTAAATTATATCTCACTTTGTTAGGAGATATTCTTTATAATTTTTTGTATAAATACTCCCTCAATTGGAGTATTGAGAGGTGGATTCTTAGACATTGCTGTAATACTAATTATTTTGGAATAAAGTGCGATTGGAAAAATTTCACATGGCTAGTTGGATAAAGAATTGATGCAAATGATTTTTCATAGGATTCTTGAGTCAGACAAAGGATCAATAGGTATTCTATCTCATTTGTTCTAAAGTTTTATACTTGTTTATTATACCATCTATATTTCATATCTGATTGATAAACGAAGAAGAATAATTCAGAAAGTGCTTAAGTGCAATCTGTTTCCAATCGTTGTTATTCTTAATGTTTTCTTCTGAACTAGTATGAACAGTAAATTCTTAATTGCTCCTGTTTTCTAGTTTATTCATTTTGATTATTTAGTAAATAATTGTTAATTGATCTTTATTAATAATCATTCAGATTCTCTCTTTTGAATATGTTGAAGGATTTTTAATTTCCCTTCATCCATTTTGAATCCCATTCCATATATTTTAGATCTTTAACTGTTCCCTATTTGATTACCTTGCCCTGTGATGCCATCCCTTGTTAAGAAACTAAATCCAGTTAAGCTATCTTCTTTGACTCCATTAGCCCAATGGTTTAAAACTACTCAGTCCTACCCCTCTGCTATTGAATTCCATCACCCAAACACAATCAAAATCCCTAAAAATTCATAACTAGCCTAATATATTTCAAAAATAAAGCTAAAACTTAAAGAGAGTGCCCTCTCTGGGTACATATTGGCTAGATTATGTACCTAAAATTTGGTTTGTGGTTACCTCAGACCTCTTTCCTCTCCCCAACAACTTCAAGGAAAATCCGAGTGATAACAGAAGTAATACATGGAGGGATAAAATGACCTAACCCTCTTTGGTACAACATGTTGAAGAATTTTTCTAATTTCTCAAAGATAAAATCAAATAAGCACAATGATAAAAATTGACACAGATATCTTGGAAATAAAAGGGAGCTAATGCGACCCTTCCTGCCATATTTATAATGATGGTGCGGCCTAAACGACTTGATTTCTGTTGAAGCAGCCTCATAAATGCTAAAAGAACTCCAAATATGGAATAATATCCTCAATAAATGTAAGTTACTCGCTCCTCCAAATAGTAATAAAGTTGTCTTGTCCAGTTTAACTATTCAAATGGCTATATTTTGGCACATCTATGACTCGGTCACCCTTTTGGCATAACCTTTGTGTTTTTGTCACAAATACCTTCATTTTCTCAATCTTCATTTCACATGCATACTTCTCCAACACTTGAAAAAATTCTTTATGGTCCTACACCCTTTCATAACTGTTCGAGGCACTAAGACACTTCATTGGCCATATAGTCATTTGGCGCATATTTTTGTGTAGGCAAATCCCATCTGTGGACAGAGGTGATCCCTATAACTCTAGGGTGGTTCTAGCAACAAGGGAACATGTTGGTTTCTAAATTCCTAGCTCATAAATGAAATGCAGATTGGAATATATGTCCTACCTCAATCCAATGCTCTTGACGTAATACGTTGTGGTGATCCCTCAAACTTTTTCCTTCAACCCTTGCACTCTATTGGTGGCGATATCCACACACTTGCACAAATATCAAGCAAACACCAAAAGCATAAGTGCATACATATTCATTTACAACTATGTAACTAGTCAAGGAGAGTCAGAAACTTTGAATATTAAGATAGACAAAGATGGAACTAGAAATCAGTCATGTCATATTAATGTATAAAAGGGAGTTTAAACATTTTTCCTTGATGTTGTAGACGTCCTTTGATGGGTTTAGTTGGGCAAGTCTCCAAATCATTCATTTGTTGATTCGCCTCAAAGAGGTGATAGGCTCAAACTCTCTCTTACAACTATGAACTATTCTCTTCTATATTTTGCACACCAGATCTTGGTTTATTCTAGCAAGAAGAATCAATGGGATAAAGAGGAATTTATAAGAGTGCAGGAAGAGCATTGGGATCCACTTATGGTGGAGGAAATTCCTATCCCTTTGGGAAGTTTCATTTTTGTAGGAACTAGAAGGCCAAAGGGAGAAACTCAACCACATCTAGTCGAACAAACATCCATGATTCCACCCATGAAGATGTTAGATATTAGAAGCTTCGTTTCCATATTAAAAAACCTTCTAAAAGTAGCTCATTGTAGGTCTTATTCAAAGACATAGCGATCATGATGCGAAGCCTAGTGCAAATCCATCCATAGGCATGAGGACATAACCACAACACAACGCCAACCCAAAATTACATGTTTTTAATGGTCTACTTCAGGAATGGTCCACGGATATTTTGTTCCTGGCATGTTAAGGGAGGAAATGAAATTCATTATGATGTGTGACAGTACAAAAGGGTCACTATGATAGTCCTCCAGTATTCGGAAAAGGGAATGTAGGGATGGTGACAAAATTCTATGTAAAAGATGCCCCCTACAGCATGAAGTCTGAGAGAGAGGGAAGGGTGAAATGCTTTAAGAGAACATGCCCAAAACAGAACTCCATCATCAAAGTAACTATAAGATCAAGTATGACTGATATCTCTGATACATGAGTATGAGGTATGGGCACAACCATCCATAATAGAGAAAATGTAATAATATCCATGGTATGGACACAAACATCTAGTGAGAAGGATCATAAAATACACTCAGGTACTGTCACAGCCATCCAATTAGAAAAATATTGTATAAAGTCATGACAAAACAAATCATCCCACAGCCTATATTTTATCAAACAAAACCCAGGCTCTTGTGCTCTGTCCTGACTCGAACAAGTAAAAATTTAGGCATGTGAATAAATGAGCTGAAGTTGAACATGCAAGAAAGTTACCTGATGACCAGGCGATGATGGAAGTTGTTAACATGCATGAGAGAGACCACTAATAATGAAAATGGTTCTCAAGGTACTACTAGTACAATCCACAGAATGTGAAAACTTAACTGGAGTCGAACATCTGTGAAATCACTCGATCAAAGGCTAATGTTGAAACCTGTCGTCGAATGCGAAGAACTTTCCATTGAGGCATGCAAGCTCTAAGGTACAAGAAGGGAGTATCTACATCAGCTTCCTGGATAATGAGTTGAAGTTAACAGGAAGTGATCGGTCGAAGGAGGGCCATAATGTTTCCCACATCATCGACACAAGACAGAGGAATAAGATGATAGTGAATCAAGACTAAAAAAAGGATCATGGGTTTAAAACTGGAGAAGGGACTTATCTTGAACATATTGGTGACACGACTCTAAAATCTGGCAGTATTTGACATCAAGTGATCTGAATCCATGTTGATGAGGCAAAGAGAATATGAGAGGTTAAAATGGATAACCCAAACCCATGGAATAAAAATGAAAAATGTGGGATGTTTCCAACTTGATACGAACTGCAGACATGTGTCATGTTCAAGAGCGACATACTACTGATGCAACTGACAGCTAGTTCCATTTCCCCCCTCCATTTCTAGTGAGTACCCCAATTATTTTTGGAAACAAGCTTGAAGGGGAGAGAATATTCTTGTCATGTAAGTTTGACCTTTGGACAAATCCATCCTAGTACATTATATGAGCCCTAGGAAGGAGGAACTCGGTAACGTCATGATGATGCCTTCCAATATCATTTAGATTTAACGAGTCTGAAAAAGGGAAAAATTGGTGTCTTTTCATGTTTAGAGAGTTTGAAAAGAGGTAGAAAAGAAAAATTCAAAAGGTCCCTTTTCGTAGGTTTTCTGTCAGACCCGAGAAGGTAGAAAACAATATCTGAGAGAACCTCTTAGCCATGTTTGACTAAGGTATTCATTTTTTTGTAAATTATTTATCCCAGCCTGGAAAAGGGGTAAACATATACTGGGGAGATGACGTTTCACGGCCTTTAGCAAGTTTAAAATGACAAGAGCTCAAAAATATTTTCATATTTTGATAGCCAGAAAATATTTGAAACATAACTCCATGGGGTGAATTTTTCATTTTTTTACCGAGCCCGAAAAAGTAATAAAATACAATTTGTTTCCTCATCGCTACCAGTTTAAGGACATGTTGCTCCACAAGAAACAAAAGTAGAACCCATTTTCGAGAAAAATAATAAGAATAACAGAAAACGTGTCTAGAAACCTAATTAGGGTTAGAAAAGGTTATAAAATATCTCAATAGTAAAAATCAATTCACTTTTTCCTTTTCACTTTCTTGTGAAAATTTTCACCAGTTTTCACTGTGAATGTGGGGAGCTGACTGCGGGTAATCGAGCAAGAGTTTTAAAAACTCACATCCGCGGCGGTCAGCGCTAGTTCTCGGCATGGAGATGCATCGAACACTTCAATGTTTATACAGGGAAAGCATCGCTCTGTGCTATTGTTTGAAAAATAGCTGCACCGAGTGCCGTGCAAAAAGAATTTCAAAGCCTTTTAAATTTTTTTTGTCAAAATTGATTTATTTTTTAACAATATGGCTTATGAAGTCTTGATTTTTTTTTTGTAGGAAGAATCAACAATTGTAATGGAAATAGAATGGAAAGAGCTATAGCATGGTGAAGAATATGCACAGGCCATGGGGGATAGTGCATCCTTATATGCTATGAGGAACTGTGGGATCCTTAAATTTTTCATGGTCCCATGTCTGAGAGCTCAATTAGAGCTGCTGAAATACTTGATTAGTGTATGTTACATTGACCAAGAGAAATTCATCATCCATGACAAGGAATAACAGATAGAAGTATTTGATATATACTTTTTGACATGATTGTCCCAGAGGGGAGAGCGAGCATGAATGACAGGTACTCAGATCCTTGGAGAGAACATGGCCATGTTGATAGAGAAAGCTTGTCTTGAAGCAAGGAAATCACATAACAATGGTAAACTAGACATCCAGAGAGTGCACAACTTATATTTGAAGGTAGTGCTACTACCATTACTCGGGCTACCGGATCTCAGGATCCTCATGACGCCACAAATACTCAACTCCAATTATCCATATATTTCATTTCTCTGACAATATTCAATTGGGCAGAAGCGGTGATGATAAATATGAAACGTTTGCTGACCAAGTGTAAAAATGGTAAGCTAAAGCAGTTTGGGTATGGGTCCATTTTGATACCGTTCATCCTGGAACAATTACCAATATTCCAACGTCAGGATGTATTTGTACCTAGGCCACTATCATGAGAGACACAGATGTTCTGTTGGGCTCTGATAATGCCTCGATTGAGGGATGGGAAACATATGTCATGGAGACCAGAGTTCTTTGTGTAATATTCCCAAAAGGGAGAATGTTGTAATACTTAAACACAATATAAGAACTGTAGAAAAGTAAACAATAAATCTATATACACATCAGAATGTACAAATAATATGATCCATTTTATTATGTGGAGATGGATCACAGTTACAACAATGTAAAAATAGAGGTACTCTAGTCAAAGAAGTGGCCTAGAATGACCCCGAAAACATGCCAAAGCAAGCACTGCATAACTAGTGAGATATAGGAAGCAATATTGCATTGTCCCTTCAGTTGATGATGTGCATATAGTTGCTGAAAATGGAAATGTATATATATGGATATCAGGAGCTCTGATGATGCAGAGATTCAATATCTGGCCAATGTGATGGGAACCCAAGATAACCCAGAAAGGATTTTTCAAATCTATGACTTTGGAAAATCACCCTCCTAGTGTTTGATTGTTTGATTGCCGGGTTATGTAGATCTAAAGCTAAATCTAAAAAATAGATGTCTGAAATATGTCACAAGATCAGATCTAAGATTGAATGGCTAATGCCTTCACTAGATCCTAAAGCTCAAAGCTCAAGATCTAGCTCCTCAATCCTCCTCTAAGATTGCAGTTGCTGCTACACAACTGCTCACATAAAATGCACTCTAAAGGAAGGAGGCTCTCTAGCCTTTTGTAAAATATGGCTATGAAGCTCAATTCTAATGGAAATAATGGATACAATTTGAAGGAATGGTCCTCCACTGGATTACTAGATGAAATGCTAGAAACTTCCCTTCTCCCTTGGATCTAAATGACAAGACTACACAATTCTTGATGGAAATGTTGCTTCTAGGGGATGAATAATAAATGGCATGATGCCTGATATAGATCTGAATCACTGTAAGGCTGATATTGAAGCTCAAGGTGATAGGATGAATCCTTCATTGGTTCCTCAACTGAAATATTGAAGGACAACCTCCTCCTCTCAAACTGATCTTCAGAAATGTGAAATTTCTAAATATGGATGTTCTGCAAAAAGTATGAACAATATGGCACATATGCTTGATGATGAATGTAGTGAAAAAACTCTTCCTTATAGGTCACTCAAGGAAAGAGATGGGATTCCTGCTCGGGAACACCCTGTGCTAAACAACACTGCAGACTTAGCTAAACATCATAAGAGTGCATGGAATGTCAAAATACAACTCCAGATCTAAACAGACCATACATCAATAATAATATAAATCATACCTTCTATGTTGCCTTCATCTTCATTATATAGTTTGTGAACCTTCTCATGGTTTGGCCCGCCACATAAGTACATTGTACATTCGGACATAGGTCTCCATGTTTACTGCGTTGTCTCTCCATGATCTCCATCATGTGTAAATGTAATGATCACCCCCTCCATCATGTGTGCATTAAATGAATTACTTCTCCATCATCTCATCATGAATGCTCTATGATATTACATTTGATTCCTTCCATGATCTTAGTTGACTGCTTCAACCTCCATGATCTTTCTCATTAATGATACATGATCTCCACTCCTTTCACATTTAAGTAGCTGCTCCACTACTCCATTATGTAGATCTAGATCTGAAATATCCACATACGCACATCAAAAGTGGATTTTATTTACCTTTGGGGTTTGTGGGTCCCTCCACCCTCTTATTTAATTAATTAATTATGAAAATTAAGAACTGTAATATTCCAATTATCTTGTGCAAAAATTGGGAATATTACAGTTTTACTAGTTGAGCCGACAGCTCATCGTAGTGGAGGACTGGCCATAAAATAGTATTGATTTCAAGGGTTATTTCGATCTTCCACTTTTGGAGGGGGACCACTGGGATGAGGATAGAGGTAGAGACTCATTTTTTGGATTTTTATGAGTATTACATTTTTTTTTGGTTTTTATATATATGTGTTCTGATATTTTCTCATGTGTTGTAGATGTTGGATTAGAGAGAACCACGGTGATGTCTCCGATAGCTTGGAGGGTCGAAAGAGATTTCAAAGTGGCCCCTCATGGCAAGGGAGGTGATAACAACAAAGAAATTGCACGTAACTTGGAGGGACTTACGAGCAGGATCCTAGAGTACATGAGATTTGAGGAAATTCCTCGTCCTTACCAGTGACACAATGTGGGGGTTTCTAGCCGCATTCATCGACTACTGAGAAGTGTCGTTTGGGAAGTGATATGCTATCATGAGGACCATGCTGATTAGGCTCCTAGGCTTTATTTCTGCATTTTTTGAGAGAAATGGCATCTTAGGATGTAATTGAAACACATACATATTTTTTGAACTATGATGTACAAGCCGAAGCAAACAAACGATATATATATATATATATATATATATATATATATATATATATATATATATATATATATGCTCATTTTCCTGTCTAAATCTTATTACGTAATAATGGTTACTTTTACCAATTCTACAAATATCTATCTAACACAAGTTTAGCTACTCCATCAATTAACGTATTCATTCTTCTGGGAATATGTTGATATGTAATAGAGTCAAAATTCCTTTCTAACAAATGACCACGTAAATAAATCCTTAAAATTGGAGGGTTTCTCACAGAAGAACGCCCATTGAGTTGGAGAAGAACAAGTTGAGAGTCTAGGTTTATAATTAATGTGTGAATTTCCAGGGAAATAGCTTCAGTTGGAAGTTCGATAACTACACTATATTAAGTGAAATTTTTAGTTGTACATCATAGAAAAATGCCTTGAAGGTCTACTAACTCACTGTTAGGATCATAAATTACCCAAGCCGTGGAGAATAGGTTCCGGGTATTACAAGAGGCCCCGTTAGTGAAACTGACATAAGGAGTGACGAACATTTACACAGTAAGTAAATACATGATAAGAAACAAAATACTCACAGAGCACACCAAGACAAAAATGTACAGAAGTTAAAAAACACACTTATGTACTGAAGAAATACACGAGGAAATTCATGCATAATAGTTTTTGAGATACAGCTCATTTCGGGGTTGATCTAGGGGATCGCCTTGATAATCAATAATTTCATAGGCCCCTTTTTGCAAAATAGATTTAACGATGTAGGGCCCATGCCACATGGGTTCGAATTTACCTGCCCCTAGCTTATCATGGGCTTGGTCATATAATAGGACCAAGTCTCCTTCCACAAAGATATGAGGGGAAATTGTCTGGTCAAAGTGGGCTTTTACTTGGTTTTTATGTGCTTCTATTACTAGAGTAGTGAAGCAGCAAGTTTCATCAAGCCTCTCCAAATATAGAAGATGTTCTTCCTTTGGAGAATTATTTGGCATTAATTCGAAAGCTATCTTGAGTGAAGGAATTTCACATTCAATCAAAGGGTAGCTTCTAGACCATAAACAAGTTGAAACAGTGTGAATCCGATTGCATCTGTCACTGAGGTTTGGTAAGCCCAAAGAGATGAGAAAAACAGGAGATGCCAATTGGACTTGTACATCCCAATAGTACACTAAAACATCTAACTAAAACTTTGTTCACATCTTCGACCTGACCATTAGCTTGGGGGTAGTATGGTGTTGAGTTGTCGTGACATAGACCCAACTGAGTAGTCATCTCAGCCATCATATAATGGAGAAAATGGGAGCCATGTTGAGTGGCAATGGCTTGAGGGACTCCAAACCTGGAAATCACGTGATTGAAGAGAAATTGAGCGGTCGTCTTACTGTCAGATTTGAATGTAGGCATTGCTTCAGCCCATTTAGTTAAGTAGTCTACAGCTACAATAAAATAAACATGCCCCCCATCTGAGGAAGTGTTACATGTCATAAAATCGATACCCCACTTCAAAAAATGACCAACGGTAATGACGAGATGGAGGTGAGTGTGTGGCGTGTGCATCTTACACTGTAGATCTAGCACTCATGACATTTACGGACAACGAGGATACAGTCTTTGAAATTGGTAGGCCAGAAATACTCGACATGAATAATTTTTTGAGCAGGAGCATACCCAGACATGTGACTGCCACATCTGCCATAGTGGCAATCATTAAGGAATTTTTCAGCTTCCTCGAGGGTTAAAAATTGAACAAGGATAGAATTAGCTCCAACATGGTATAAAGTATCTCTAACTATGAAATATGGTTGCGAATGATGATAGATACATCGACGAGCATCATTCTTCAACTCAAACCAAAAAGTAGAAGTCTGGAGATAAATGATGATATCATTGTACCATGGATCGAGGGTGCTTATCAGGAAAAGAGTATCATCTGGAATGTGTTCCTCAGAACTAGAAGGATCAGAGGCAGAGAGTAAGGAGTAGATCAATTCAACAAAAACTAATGATTTCTTCGATTTTGCGGCAGTGAACTCCAAATCGAACTCTTCGATCATAAATATGCACTTAGATTACTTTCCCCCAACAACTGTCGAGTTAAAATATAGGTCATGGAGTTGCAATCAGAAATCACGGTCATGGTGTGGGGTAAAACATAATGGCGAAAACACTATACATCTTGAAAAACCACCAATGCCAATTTTTCTACACAAGCGTAATGTGTTTCAGTGTCAAGAAGATTGTGGCTGAGATAATAGATGACATTCTCATTATCGTTGTCATTTTCTTCTACCAGAACCATGGAAATAGTTCTAAAAGCACCAGCGAGATAGAGTAAATAATTGCAATGATAATTTGGGGGATGCAAAAGAGGAGCATTGAAAAGAATGGTCTTTAGTGCATTGAAAGATTTTCGGGAAATCTCATCCCATAGGAACGGGACACCTTTCTTAAGAAATCGTGTAAAACCTTTGGTTACCTCGATATAGTTTAGTATGAAATGACACAGGAAATTATCTTTCCCTTGAAAAATTTTCAATTTCTTTAAAGAGGAAGGGGAGAGGAGATTAATGATAGCTTCAAGCTTAAGAGGATCAAGACAAATATCGTCTCTATAAACAAAAAAAACCATGGATTCTGTAGGATTTTACACAGAAGACACATTTATGCAGATTAAGCTTAATGTTGTAGTGTCTACAATGAAGAAAAACTTGATGGAGGTCTTCGGGGTGGTCTTGACGCTTAGCGGAATGAGCTGGGAGGTCATCCAGGTAAGGTTGAACAATGTGCTTAATATTGTGAAAATCATATGCCATTGTTAGTTGTAATGTGGCACTAGAATTTTGCAAGCCAAAAGGGATCTTTTTATACGTGAAAGTGCCCCATGGAAAGATGAAGGTAGTTTTATGTTCATCAACGGGTAGTATATTAATCTAGTTATAACCAGAGAACCCATTGATAAGGGAAAAAAATATCACTCCCAGCACAGTTATCAATAATCTGGTCGATGAAGGGAGTGGGATAGTTATCCTTGGGACAAGCATGATTGATATCGCAGTAATCCATGAAAAATAGAATGGTGCCCTATGTTTTCGTCACATGGACAATGTTAGAGACCCAATCTGTCAACGGAATTAGATAAATGAAACGTGCGTTGAGAAGTTTTTCAACTTCTCCCTTTATGCCAAATGCCTTTATAGGGTGCATGGGACGAAGACATTGGCATACAAGTTTCACATCATGGTAAGTCGATGTCTTGTGCATGACTATAATCGAATCAATGTCAGGCGTTTCTTCATAGGACCAAGAAAAAATGTCGCAAAATTCGTGGAAGAGGCTAGTATAGACCTTAATCTCATCAGGAGAATAGTTCACCCCAATATGGATGTTCTCGACAATTGTTGGTTTAAAGGAGATGTCAATAGGCATCATCAGAGTGATATTACCCATGTTTCCCTCCGCAAAAACTTCATGTGTCAAAATAGGCATTTAAAGTGGTTTGGAAGGAGTTCGGGAAGAAAAATTCTCAATACAGGAGAACATTATCCCAAGACTAAGTAAAAACAAGGAACAATGATGATTATCATCCCAGGGAGGATCCTTGAGAGGCATGGTTTATGATGGCTTCATCAGTTGGAAACATATAATTCAAGGGATTGGGAGAATCTGAAGCAACAAGCCAAGGGGATTGATAATACATGTTGAGAGGCATACTTAAAGAAGTATGATCAGAAGGAGAAGATGAAGTTGAGACAATTTCAGCGTAGTTGATTTTGATGAGGCTTAACGGCATAACGACGCCAAAGGAATCCATTTGATTGGGGGAAGGAACAAGCCAAAGATCCGATTTGACGAATATCATATTGACAGAGGTAATGTTGGGAGGAGGGAGGTCGATAATACCCATTAAGGAAGAATATTTAAAAATCCATAGTCCCACACTCTCATATGGAATATCAGTATGATCTACATAAGGATAACCACATTCAGAGGGAGTAGCAGCGAAGAAAGACAACTGGTCGATCGTGACTATCTTCCCTTGGTGGACCTTGGTCGATATGGTTGCTTCTTTATTTTTTTTCTCCTACATCATACAGAAGCCTTCTCAACTAGATAGCTTCACATGTGCCTTTACACAATTCTTGGTACTCGGTTTCAGTTGAAGAAAATGCCATAGGACTCTGATTTTTACTGCTCCAAGCCATGACCCCGGATCCAATACTAAATGCATAACCTATGATGGATCTTCATTCATCTAGATCACCTGCCCAATCCGAGTCTGAAATACCTACTAAAGTAACATCATATGTGTTAGTGTATAAAATACCATAATCACTAGTACCATGAAGATACCTCAACACACTTTTTGTTGCCATCCAATGAATTTCGAGAGGATTAGACACGAACTGGCTTAACACACTAACATAGTATGCTAAGTCTGGTATAGTTGTAGTGAGATATATCAGACTACCAACTAGTTGTCTATACAAGGTGGCATCCACCTCCTTAGAGTCATCGTCACTGCATAACTTCGGATTTTACTGCAAAGGTGTTGATGTTGTCTTACACTGCTCTATCCTGAACCTTGTGAGCAAACCTCTGACATACTTCCCTTGAGTAGTAAAATACTTTCCATAGTATCACTATACTTCCAGACCCAAGAAATAATGTAGACTTCTCAGATATTTCATTTCAAAAAATTGTAACATCTACAATTTGATTTCTTTGATCAAAGCATCTGCATTACCTATTATAATCATATCATCCACATACATATAAATCAAAATAATGGCATACAGATTTGGATCATTCATGCTCCTATAAAAACCATGTTTTAAAAAGAATGAATCAATCTTCTCATACCAAGACCTGGATGCTTGTTTTAAACCATATAGTGCCCTTTTCAACCTACACACTAGATGTTCCTTCCCTTGTTTAAAAAACCCTTCAGGATGGACTAAGTAAACATCTTCCTATAAATCACCATTTTGAAATGCAGACTTAACATCTAGTTGGTGTAGCTTCCATTGATATTTTTTTGCTAAAATTAACATTTTAATGGTATTCAATTTGGCTACACAAGCAAAGGTTTCTCCAAAGTCTATTCCCTCTTGCTCTGAATAACATTTTGTTACTGTTCTAGCTTTAAAATTTTCTATATTCCCATCTGCATTAAATTTAGGTTTGTAGAGCCACTTACAACCTATGGTTGTTTTTCCTTCATGTAGTTCAACTAGATCCCAAGTATGGTTTCTAGTACTTGATTCAATTTCTTCATTCATTGCAGCCCTCCATTCATCATATTAACTTGTTTCTTTATAGTTTGTGGGCTCTATAATATTTAAAAAATTTGAAATTAAAGAATAGTATTTCAATCTGACTCGTAATTGACTCTGCCTACCTAATCTTCTCAATAGACGACTCACCTCAAATCTGTCAGTTTCAAACCTGTGCAAGCTTGCCTTGTCGACTACGTCACCTGTTTCTTCATCTTTTTGATCCTGATACTGATTATCCTTAGTGCTTTCTTCCATCAATAATGGAATGTTCCATTATTTATGACTACCTTCCTTTCCTTCCTCAACCTGGTCATTAAATATAACATATCGACTTGTAAATATTTTATGAGTCACAATATTACACAACTTGTAGGATTTAAACTGAATGCAATATCCTACAAAGATGCATTGCATGGCCTTAGGATCTAATTTATTTATATCCTCCTTGGGTATATGGGCAAAGGATTTTGACCCAAAAACTCTTAAATGACTTACTGTTGGCTTAAATCCATAAATTGCTTCAAAAATAGTCTTAAAATTAAGAAATTTATTAGGACTCCTATTATTTAAATAAACATCACTATTGATAGATTTAGCCCAAAAACCATTTGATATACCCTTACCTTGAAGCATACTTCATGCACAATCCCCCACGGATTTTTTCTTTCATTCTGCAAATCCATTTTGCTGTGGAGTGTGTGGTACCATGAACTCTTGTACAATCCCATGATATATGCAGAAATTCATGAACTCAACGAACCTATATTCTCCCACTTGATCGGAGAGGATAATTATTGTGGATTTCGATGTCTCCTTGTCAACCAGAGTCTTAAATGATTAAAAGATTGAAAAAATAAAATTAAAAAATATATCCAAGAGAATCTAGTGCAGTCATCAGTAAACAATAGAAAATAATATGCACCACCTAGCAACCTACTCTGCATAGGTCTGCATATGTCTGTATGTACCAGCTCTAGATATCTCTTTCATTCCCATCAGCATGTAAAGGAAATTCTTCTCTATGCATTTTTCTTAATGTACGTCCATCATAATCTAACTGAACACTATGAAAAGGAGGGAGTCCATCGACCATACCTTTTCTTTTACGTAACATGAGGTCTTGTAAATTAAGGTGGCCAAATCTCTCATGCCAGAGATTTTTGACTGTCAATCCTGTTGAAAGCAAAGCTTGGTGTGGCATGCTCTTGACATTCAATCTGTACATGTTTCCCACACACACTCTTGATGCAATTGGTTCCATATTTCTTTCCTTTTTGACATAAAATGTCTTGAAAAATTCAACTTGGAGGTCCTGATGAGTTATCATTGACACAAATATTAAGTTTTTTTTTAATTCCTCACACATACATCACATTCTTAATATGTCTGATGTTCCCACTATGCAAAATTACCAGAATGTTACCATACCCTTTGATCTCATAGCCTCTGTCATCTCCTTGATAAATTTTAGATCCAAAAGATGTTTCTTCAAGAAACTCAAATCAATTTTTCTTACATATCATATGTGAGGATGCGCCATAATCAACATACCGTATGTCAACCGCATCCTCCTCAAAATCTGAAAGGGAAAAATCAGCTACAAATAGTCAAAGATCATGATTGTGACCTTCATCAAAAAAATATCTTATGTGCGTACTCTGCTTATTCATGGCCTCATCTATCTACCTCTTCAAGTAGAAATTATCTTTATGACCATTTTTCCCACAGTAAAAGAATTTAATGCCAAAAAAGTTGTTTACAGACACACCTCTAAATGGTATCTTTTTAAAAGTTCTTCCACCTTTTTGTTCTTGTTGTGGATGTTTCCCTTTGTACAACATTCTCTTCACCATCAGCACAAGATCGACACTGTGAGGTCTCAAGTTCTTCTGCTACTCTTCTTCTTGTAATAAAATTCTTGTCAATTCTTCAAATGCAAGGGATTTATCCCATGCCTCCAAGCCTGTGATGATCATATGATATTCATCCTCCATTCCATTCAACATGATTGTGACTACATCAGAATGAGACACCTTCTCCGCATTGTCACCCAATATGTCCTTCAGGTCTTTAACACTTGTAATGAATCGAGCAGCAAATTCATTCTCCTCCATTGTCATTGAAAAAAACTTTCCCTTGAGTGACAATATGCGATTTTTTTTTCTGTCTCGTATAAGTTCTTGAGTGTCGTCCAGATATTTGGGGATGATTTTCCATCTCTGATGTGTGGGGTAATATTGTCTTCAGTAGACATCTTCAGTAATACTTTTGCCTTTTTCTCCCTTTTATCCTAGTCTTGTATAAATATGGTTATCCTTTTTATAATATTTGGTCTTTGCTCCTCACTATATACAATCGAACAAACATTCGCTCCCTCAAGAAGTGTATGTAGGCTGAATTTTCAATTGGTATAATTGGACCCATCGAGTTTGTAGACTCACTAAGATATGTTTTTGTAAATTTATTCATACTGGACTGATGAGATTGTTGGTCCTCCGACTAATTTTAAACAATTGAATAATTAAAAGCTACACTAAAAAAAAAAACTATGTACATAACAAAACCTAGTCACAGATCTGCCACTGATCCGACACGATCTCTATGACTGCAACTCAGATCCACCAGCAATATGAAGAATTGTTGTGTCTGTGACTCAGATCTAGTACAAAAAAGAAAATCCCAAGTGCACAACCACTAAGAAATGTATTTGTGACTCATATCCACCACAAACATGAAAATCCCATGTGTAGAACCTTCAAGAAATGTGTTTGCGACTGAGTTCCCCCACAAACAGGAAAATCCCATGTGCATAATCGCCAAAAAAAATGTGTCTACGACTCAGATCCACCATAAATGGGCATATCCCATGTGTAGAACCACCAAAAAAATGTGTCTATGACTCAGATCCACCACAAATGGGCAAATCCCATGTGCAGAACCATTAAAAAATGTGTTTGTGACTTAGATCCACCACAAACGGGAAGATCCCATGTGTAGAACTTCCAAAAAGGAGGTCAATGCCTTTTTGAACCAAAAATCCATGTTGATTGCCCTATGGCACTAAAAATCATGAGTATGGCCCTAACATTTCCACTGATTGCACCTATCAATGTGACTGTCATATTGGAAATTGCGCTGACACACCAGTGCTCAGAAAAAAAATTATTCAGACCATGTGAGTGAGGTGTTTCATGCAGTCCACTTACCCTTGTGAGTGTTGAAGATTCTGTGTGCACTGTAGCCACGAAGGTTATGTAGCCATGAAGGCTTTGTATCTGCGAGGGCTCTATATCCACTTAGCGCTCTAAAGGAAATTAGGCTGACCCAGCCTCATCTCTTATACCATGATAAAAAATAAATGGAATAAAATTGCAGCACTCAAGTGAGTACTGCACCTCGAGACTGCACACAAATGGAGAGTACTCTCTCTACACTCTCATGCATTACATGACCGGATGGTACAACAATAAATGCATACAAAGGAGTAGGAAGATGTAAAAAAAATCCTATAACCTAGAAATAATCCTAACTTAAGGAGATACATTACAAAAATGTAACCATTTCTCCATTAATAAAAAATAATATTAATTATTTTCAACTTGGTTGAATTTGTTGGGAAGCTTATAACATGTTATTAGCTATAGTCTCTTGCAATTTTCTTTAATTTAAATATTTAAATTTGTAATAATATATATATATATATATATATATATGAACCAAATAATGAATGACTATACTATTAATGATATGGCCCATACTCTTATCAACATAAAAAATTAACTTAAAATGGCCAACATTGTGATCAATGTTGTTTATCACAACAATTCTATTCATGGTTGATTTTATACTTATTGGAGCAATAAGTTCATAACCAACTTGAACAAGCTTATATTTTTCTTTTATATATTGATATAGGATATATTCATTTTGTTTTCACTAACAAATATTTTTCAAATATTCATTTTTTTAATAAAAATATCAATATACCAAATAACTAATTTCACTTTATTTTCAAGAAGTTTTTTTAATTACTCTATTTCCTAGTAAAATCATGTTGGCTTCATAATATGAAAATATGTCAATATAGCACACATTATTTATTTCAATGAGAAATAAAAAGTCCTTTATTAACAAATTTATTTTTTGACTCTCGTTTAGAATAATTGATAGTTGATTTTATACAACATTTTTGTGATTTTATACAGGATTTTGTTTTAATAATATTTTTTCTTGAAAAATATACTTTAATGCAAAAATTCAATATAAAAAATAAGCTTCATCAAATATGAATAAAATTTCAACATTCATAAAAATATACATAGAACAATAAATCCACAAAAAATGATTTCAAATATATATCCAATTAGTCTAAGCAATCAATCCAACCATATGGAATCTAGATAAACATAGTTTCTACAATTATATATATATATAACAACTTTCTTTCTTTACATATATAAAATAACTACTATATTAAAGTAAACATAATATAATATAATATTAATGTTATAGTATATACTATGAAGTAAGTTGCTATTTCATGAAATATATATGTGATATAATTTTTTTATAAAAATGATTTATTCACTAAAAAAATACATTCCAAAATATATGGAGAAATTTATTTTTTGATTTAATTTCATTTTAATTCTAAATATTTTCATCAAAATTTATATATCAATACAAGAAACTCTTATGTATTAATAATTATGATTGATTAATTTTACCTATTTTTTTCTAGAAAAGTATAATATGTTAATATCCTTCCTTGGAGTCATCGTAGTTTAGTATCACCTAGAATTTGAGTGGATCAATACAAATTCCTTACTTTAATAAAATGAAGTTGAGAAATCAACGCGATTGTACACAAAACATTCACTTGTGTGGATTGTGCCTCATGGTATAATGTTGAAAATATAAAAATATCACCCGAATATGCATCGGATGATCAACACAATCCCTTCGAGTGGGAAGTTATGTCATCCAAATACGATGTACAATGTGCTTAGGGACGTGGAAGGAATAATTCATTTCCCTCTCAAAAGTTGCCCCGATATTTTTCAATCTAAAAGGGAGGTTTCAATATGAAAATGTACCTTCCTTGTTTCTTCATGATAGGTAAAATGTTTGACACCAAATCAGTTAGAGTTACTAGTTTAGGATGGACTCGACATTCGTACTCTCAAACTCGCTTAGCATTGGGATATGTTATGATTTCATCTACAACAATGTTCAGATCTATACATGGCATCTCTTTATAATACGAAGCGAGAAATTATCGAAATTCATGGAAAAGGGCTTTATAGATATTGATCTTATCGAGTGCGTAAGATGTATCAATATGTAAATTCTGGAAAATTCTAGGCTTGATAAAAATATCAAGAGGTAAATTCTCTGCAATATTCGAAAAATTCTTCTCAGAATCGATAGCGTAGATATATACATAATTCATATATATCTAAATGAAATTGGGAGAATATATATCGCTAATATTATCCTCGAAGGAATAAGGAAATGACGAACTATTATAGTTATCATCCCACAACGCATCATATAACATCATGATATCCATAATACTTTCAACATTAGAGAATATAATCAAGAAAGAATGAGAATATGTCCCATAATATAAGGAATGATTAACCATATCGATTTAAGAGAAAAAACTAGAGTGTGTTGAACACGACAAATAAATGGCTTCATATCCATGTTGAATAGGACTAAATGGCATGCTGTCACCAAATGTATCAATTTTAGAGGCATCTGGTACTATGCAAGGATTAGATGGAGTATTACAACAAGCTATCATGTTGATGTAGGAAACCAGGTTTGAGTTCTTAGGAAGAGGATAAGGAAGAGGAGCATGAAAGGAAAAGGTTACCATAAGGAAATAACCTATAATAAATCCCACCTTAATAGGTTAATATGGATGTGCGGTGTATCCCAAAATATGGATGCTTCGAGTAACTTGAGAATTATTGGAAAAGAAGGTTTGTTGATCAATGGATATTATGCCCCCTTAGTGAGTGAAATACATCATTATGAAATAAGTCGAAATGAAAACAACCATATCATAAACCCATGTAGGACCCATTATAATATTACAATCTAACAATGTGTCAATAACTTCAATTTCTACTAAAATTGTCTTCCCACATAACTCAACTTGTAAGAAACTCAAAATTCCATAATGCTTGAAGATTCTTCCATCAAATTCCATGAGTAGTTGGTGATTAGTTTAGCTCAGAAGAAATAATTTCCTTCCAGCAAGAGAGTGACATGATACAGGTTGAATGTCCTTCGTCCATAATGATTTGATGGAAATTCTTAGTGCAAAAAGTCAACTGACTCATTAAATCCAATTGCGTTGGAAGTCTAGGTGTATGATTCTCATGATTAAAGGCTACAAGGTTAGAATCGGAGGGATAAATACATCCAATTCTAGCAATTAAAGCCTTATTTTTTGCAGGATAATTTTTAAACACCTCGAGAATTGACATAGTTGAAGGAGATTGATCCAAATCCTCAACTTTGTTATAATTTTGTGGATCTCCTGAATGAGGGTTGACTGCGGATTTATGAATAATGATTTTGGGAAGTTTAATTGTTAATTTAGTAGGAATAAAACTTGGATTAGGATATGAACTTAATGAGGTAGAACTAGCACGTTGATCAATATAATGAATTGTCAGGGGATTTAAATTTCCATAGTCCTTATTTCTTGTTGCCACCATAACTTCATTTTTTGGCTTCGTGGAGGAAAGTATCATAAGCGAGGAAGAGGAAGCGGGATCCTGAGCAACCATGTTAATATTTGATTAGGAAAGTAATATGTCAAAACCATAAATGTAGAATATGATTTAATAAATTTATTTACTTCCACTCAATGCGGATATTCATGAGTGAAATACTCCTAATTATAGATTAAGCAAGGATAACAAGGTTTCCAATTTTCTTCAGAAAACTTATTATTTTATTTGTCCTACGGAGGATTATATTTCTTTTTATCTTTCCTTTTTTCTTATTCACTCTTCGATAAAATTTTCCTTTGGTGGACTAGATGAAATTTATTTTAAAATCAAAAGCCACTTGATTAGTGGAGGATGGGTTTTGGGCAACCGCAGTAGGCGTTGAACGCGAATGTTTACCTGCTAGTTGTTGGGTAGCAGAACTAGTCGAAAGGTTGTGGAACAATATTTGATGGTTGCATAACATTTGATATTTTATCATAGAGAATCCTAGATTGGGTATACATGAGATCAATATATTGGTCACGAGAAATTACTTTCTCTTGGGTCACAAATATGCCTTTAACAACATATTTTTTTATGGATGGTAGCATAGATTTAACAAAACCATTGAACTAATAAATGGTCAAGAGGGAAATTTTTGACCAAAAAATGGTGACGTGACCACTCATGAATATGATAAAAAATGTGAGTGGAATAATATTGTTTGAAATTTGTAAAAACTTCAATTTTGATTCTATAGCGAATGGGAAACTGAAAATGAGTTAAAAACATGGCTTCTAAGGCAATGAAATTATTGGATGAAGCTTGTGCCAATTTAATATACCACTTTCATGTCGTACTAGTAAGTTTCTACTCGAAAAGACATAATCGAATAGAGTCAACTTTTAAAGAGTTCAAAGAAAACCATAAATGATAAGTCATGACGTGCATAGACGAGTGTTCTCTAGTATTTGCATTCAACTTTGGGATAGAGATGATCACCAAGGAGAGTGAAAAATGGGATCATTTGTAATTCGGCTAATATTTAAAAACTCAAGGGTTTCCATAAATGGAAACTATTGATTAAATTTCAAGGGAGGATATCATCGATAAGTTGGGGTGATTTGAGAAACAAGTATCTACGATCCTCGGTAGGGAGGATTTTGATAGCCTCGATAAAAAAACCTTAATTCTGAGTTATGAGATAACCTTGGTTACAAATTTTAGGATTACCTTGCAAAGGTTAAAATGGATGGGTTTGCATTTGTGGACCTTGGTAAGGCATTTGAGGAATACCTTGATATGCTTTCCCCATGGGATTTTTAATCATCCCTACGTGAGGTGGAATAGGTTGTGCATGTTCCATTCCATATGCATTTTTACCTACTTGAACTTGAGGAATCATATTACCAAGCGATGGAGGTTGTAAGGACCATTGAAGAGTTTGGGTGAGTTGGAATTATAAGGTTAATCGTGGTTAAATTTACCAAAAAATATTTCTAAGGGAAACTCTTGGGTGAGTTGAAAAGAGATGAATGAGACAAATGAGCTTGAACCAAAGTATGAGGAGGAGGGAATTTCTAGAGATGAAGTATTCTCAAGTTATCACAATAATAAGGTTCAGACTTTTCTTTAGGTATTTCCTTGATACATAGAGGACCATGTAGAAGTTTCTCACCATTGGGTCCAAGATATATAGATTGAGTTTGAGTCAAATACAGAGGAAGAGAAGAGGAGCGAATTGAAGTACCAAGTGTTTTTAACTGAGGGTCCTCAAATTGTATAATATTAGGTTGTAATGGGTCTCAGTCTAGAAACTCAGATTCAATGATATTAGGCTACAAAGTATTAGGTGCTTCTAATTTGGCTCTATAAAAATCACCACCAAATAAAGAAGTTATGTGGCATTCACTACTCACAAGAAGAGACAATTCTGGAGGAGTATTTTTGGATGGAGGTTGAGAATGGGTAGCTTTCGAAGTACTGGATTCGGTAGTTGTCATATTTTTTTTTCTTTCGATGTCCACTGGTCTCCTAACATGGAAGAGAAGGAAATATTTTCATCCTAAACAACGGACGAGGTTGAGGAGGTTGCTCTTCCACATTGTATTAATAAATAAAAATTGGGTAACTACGACAAATGGTTTACCAAGAAATTGTGAAAGATAATATACCACCTCGTGGAACCAATTATTTACATGCGAGGATGAAATATACCATAATGATGTATTTGGTGTATCATAGTGTACAAAGAATCTTACTTGGTTACCTAAGGTGAGGATAGCAACCTAGTGCGGAATTTCAAAATAAACCTAAAGTTACATGGAAGAGGAGTCTTTGTTAGTGTTGTCTAATGTGTAACCGTACGATGAGAGTGATCCAATATAGTTTTCATGTGTGGAGTGCCATCCAATATACCTGGAGGTATGTGGATAACGGTCGTATAAACCTACATACCTGTAACGGGATATCAGCCCCTGAATGCAATGCTGGAAAATAATGACAACTCATATGTTTATAGACGTCATAACACATCTCTAGCCTATACCATTAGCTATTTGGGTTTCTGTTTCAAATTCTCCTTAAGATTGACTCAATAAATTTTAAATTTTATCTTGAATTAACTTTTAGTTTTCTAGGTTCACAGTGAATTTCGCCTAAAAATCCTAAACATGAAATATAACATAATAAAATTAAATATTTTCCTTTTTGATTGAAATATATGTATGGAAGGGAAGAAAAAAAGAGCAACGGAACATACAAAATGCAGAAAACATTTTCTTTATGTAAATTTCCCTCATGCAACTGTTCCAATTTCCTTGAAGGCGATATGGGACTGGGTAATTTGATTCGATTAAGATGACATCAAACCAGATATAGATATTTGGGGGATTCAAGGGTGAGAAGGATATCTGAGCACGATGGCTAGGTGTTTTATTATTTTTTCCATATAGATTGCAAGAGCCCTCACTATGCCAGATGACTTGAATGTCTCATAAGGCAGGCGCAAAACTATGTCTGGATTGGATCCGTTCACTCGTGACACAAATATGGATCTGAGGTAAATATCTTGCCCTTTGTTCACCATAGGAGAGGCTTCGAATAGACCAGAAGGTGGGCCACGAGAGGCAGTATAAGACTATACCTATAATTTTATATCTGTAGTAGCATTGATCAAGTTAGAAAGTGGACCACTGAATACAATGGAGGATTATTCCCCTGGAAAAATATCTAAAAAGGATATGTGGTTAAATTTTATGCATTGGGAGTTACTCGCCTCTCTGAATTTTTTTTGTAGATGAAATGGCAGATCATAATTATATCTGCAGTGCATGTTTCTTTGTTCAATAGATCATGATGTTTTTTCAACATATCTAGGGGCATTGGTAGCTCAACCCTCTCTCAACAAGTGATTATTCTCATTTCTCACTTCTCTCTACCTCTCGCATATGACATCCTATATCAATGTGGTTCTTCTAAAATTTATTTCCAAATTTTCATTATAACCCCAACTGGAAAATCAATTCTCATATGGATCTCGACTATATAAAGCATTAAAAATTTGAAACAAAATATCATGTAGATCTTGGGTATTCATAAGTGCTCACAAACCCTGATATACGAAGGAAAGTTTTTAGGATGATTTGAAAATACAAGCTTATAATATTACTTTGACATCAGTTGGGAAAAATACTAAGAGGTGGGGTGAATTAGTATTTACAAAATAACAATATTTTACTTTTCTCTTCCTGATTTCTATATGCCACTTTGATTGACCCAACAAGCATATTTACATGGTTATAATAACAGAAACTTGCATATACTCAAATAACTTTATTGATTATATAAAATTTTAGAAAAAATCTTTAACCTAACTCATCATTTATGCCCACCAATAATTAAGCGAGTAAATATATGTAGGTAGATAGAATAAATCATCACACAATTGCAACACAAATGAACACCAATATTTAAGGTGGAAACCCAATTCGGGAGAAAATCACCATTATGGTCGTCTCCGTCTTCAATATTTATTATATAGAAAATTGTTTACAATATTGTAGTGATGTAAACTCATACCCGATATGTAGGTATCTACCCACGAAAGGCTGCAACCTTCTCTCATTTTCCAGCTTGCTACTAGAAGGAAGCTACAACCCCCTAATCTTGTTTACCGACCACTATCGGAAGGGAGCTTCAACCCCCATGAACAGAACAAGAGCTTTTGCGGCAAGAAGCTTATACTTTCATGCTCAAGGCTTCAACCCTCGGAACTCACTGCAGACCACGTTTCATCAATTTTCATATTGGATCAAACAACATCAACACAACCCTTCATAAGCATCAACAACCATAAAATTTACCCAATACTTCAACCAAAACAATGAGATCATTGTAACCACAACTCGTAAATAACCCACACTTTAGAATAAATATGTACATACAAACTCAACTGTGAACATTAATCAATATAAAATGCATACGCTACTTCATTTCATCGAACTCGTGTGTATGCACACTTTCCTTCACACCAACCTATGTATAGCTCTCTCGAGCACTGACTTTTTTAGAAAAATGATCGGGTCTCGAGATTCAAATCTAAGTCATTCAGTCAGATATCTTTTCGTAATTATAGGAACATTGATTAGTCAATCATCATATACACATATTTTATTACTCATTCATCGAAATTTTTTTCATAGTCATCTTAGTAGCATATACAACAATTTCAAAGCAACCCAAATCTTCATTAAAACTTCATTGATAGAGAGTAGAAAAAATATAGTAGGAATAATCGGAAAGACCTCTACAATAAGCTTCATAAAAACCCTAACTACCATACGTGCCTTTATCGAAGCAAAACCCTGCGTATATACACGCTTTTACATAAACAAACTAGTGTATAGATCATATAAATATAAAATTTTGTTGATTTAACCAGATCCATAGAACTTAGCTCAAATTTCTTCACTTAACATCGAAAAACTTGAATCGGATCATAGATCTAATCATCTCTTCAATGGATCATGCAATAGCATAGCCATTTTAAGTCTAGAGATCTTGATCCATCAATTTACCCAAGGGTGCATCATAGCTTCAAATTTATCAATAAAACATAATTCATCCCATGTAGATCTATAACCGAGAGAAAGTATTTAGTAATCATGCTTACACATGCACACCATTGTACTATGATATTATTCTTCCTTATATAGATTTAGTCTTTATCAATACCATGAGTCAAAACCATACAACGTGCCCAATGGTATTCTTGGATGGAATAAAATAGATGGTATCGCGCTCAATATTGTGGGCTAAAACCATGGTAATGCCCTCCGGAATCATAATTTAAGAGCGTAAAAAGCATACGTGATTTGGCCTCTTGTACCCATGTGTATACGTGACTTATCTCCATAAAAAAGCATGTATGTACTAATTCTAGATGTATACACGGGTTGCATGTATACCAACTAGCATATCTATGTGGGTTACCTTCATCAAACTTGCATATATACATTGTGAAATATTACCTTTTTCATTTCTCTAGTACTGTACTGGAATTCATTTCTCTGTCACAGTCCGAATCGACCGAGAAACACTCTGCTTTTACATATTTAATAAATAAGTTTCTATAAAAAAGGCAAAACTCCTTAGTGTAATACCCCAAGTTCCTATGCTTGATTGACAATTGAATAAGTCCAAAGGGGGAAGTGGACCCTAATGGCGAAAGTAGTCCATGGATTTTTTTTATTTTTTAATTAATAAAAATAAATGGAAAAGTTATGTGTGAAAATGACTAGATTGAGAATTGAGATCTGAAACCTGAATCCATGAGGATGTGGATAAGGTGATGATACTTTCCCAAACCTTTCAAAAATCCTTGGAAAGAATATTACCAAAATTAGATTTGGAGATAAACATCTAATTTCTCCAATCAACAGGAAAGTAATTGGGAAGAGGAAGAAAAAGTTGAAAAAGCAGAAAAGACAGCTTTAAAGTACCTCTATGAGGGAAAGCCTAAGAAAAACAGGAAGAAAGCATCCTGAAATTTATGAATGCAAAAATTGGAAACAGGCTTGCGAAATCATAGTTTAAATAAGCTGCTCCAGGATAGACAAAGGGTTGTCTATCACTGGGAGCTAAGGTCTCAGCTTAGGGGTGAGTTATGGAGAGAAAACTCTACGGTTGGGTGGAACTAGTCAGAAGTATTGGTCTGCACACCTAACTAACATGTTTTCTAAATGGATATGAATTTCATATATATATTACACTATATCTACTGAGGAAATTATTTAGTTTTATGTGTAATGATCGTTAAACATTGTGGTAGTTTTTTTAGTGAGAAATTCTTAGTTTAAATTGTTAATTGTTACAAACAACCATGGAAAGCCATAAATTTAAAAGATTTTGTTACCGTAGTAGCTTAGAATCTATATGATTGCATGGATAAAGGTTGAGTTAGCCCCAAACCCTAGAATGTCTAAATCTGGTTACAGATTTAAATCTGGAATTCAGAAATCTAACCGATACTTCTATTACTCTCAGTAGGAAGTGAACCAGATATCGTTATACAATATAAATATCATTAGACATGTATTTCAAGTTACAGATCTGAAAATTATACTGAACAGTGTAAACCTTATAAACATATGTACATAAATGATTCAGTTCTATCTTTAGGGAAATGTAATGCTGATAGGAAATAAGTACAGTGTATCGAAACAACTATATAAAATATATATGTGTGTTTAAATTAATTCTGTTTAAATTTATTTAAATTTAAATTGCAGAACTTTAAGAGCACAAAAGAACAACATATTGACATGAAGTTCCATTAATATAATACTGCAATTTTAAAGGTATAGGAAACTTCCGATAATAATAAACAGAAAGAAATCTCTAGACTATGTATCAAGGTGTAGCAATATATGTAAAAGAAATTCTTATTCTTGTGAAGACACTTATAGAATTTAACTTCTAACAGAAAATTCTTACATGCATTGAATTAAGATTATAGTGTTAAGAGCATGCAATAATAGAAATAAATCCATACAAATATTTGAACAAGTAGTAAGGCTTATGCTATTAGATTTAAGAGAAAAGATTTATTAGTAGCCTACTAATATTCAGGTATGTCTTACCATACCTCAGCTAAGAAATTGTATTCAACTACGATAGTAAGGTAGTCAGAATATGAAAGAAAAGTCAGTTCTGTACATGAAAAAAAAAATTGGAGAAATTTAATAAATTCCAATAGTCCAGTTTGGGATAAACCATGAAATATCATTTCATATATATATTACAGTTAAAATTTAAATTAAATTCAATTCCATAGTTGTTTCTAAGGTCACGATACAAACATAAAATCGACACAGCTATTGAAATCTGAATAAAGGTTAATTGCTGAATATATCCTTCGAACCATAGTACCAACCTGTTCAAAGGAAAGTACCTGATTAAGAAGAGAAAAAGTTTCTAAAAGAGATTAATGTTTCATAAATGAGTAGAACACACCCAAGTTGAACGCACCTAAAATCAAAATACAAGGAATTAAGACAAGGGTAAACATAAAAATTCAAAACAAAGTAAAATTCGTCCTAAAGTGTATAAGGAAAATTTTACCTTACAAGATTCAGAGTCTTCATGGTCTCGGATACATAAACAATAAACCAGTAAGGATTTGAAACACTACAAAATTTGAGAGCGTATTTTTAAGGGTATGATATAACTAAAGAAATGGGTGTGAGAGACATTTAGTTTAAAAATAAAATAAAATGATACTTGTAGCATTAGATAGAAGAAACGAAGTCTCCACCAACCGTTTCAAAGCATCAAACAGTATTGCAATCCAGGGTTGTGTAAATTCCCATGTCCTCTTTAGGGAGAGGGATTATTGTATCCACTGACGGGGATTGTTCACCCATATGCACACAAAAGTAAAATATGGAAATTAAACTATGATTCAAAATTGATACTGAAATGTCAAGTAAATGAAATGACGAAAAAAAAAAAAACAGAATGGGGAAAGAAAGTTGAAAACATAGTTTAAAACCCGATTATTCTATGAAACTACAAGAACGTAAAACCTGATAAATATCACTACCTTCCTAATCAAAGAAATGAGCACGGTAGGGATTTTATAATTAACCAACTATTCAAATCCTGAATGTAATAGGAAAGAAATATTTTGGCAAGAAAAACTAGTAATTCTAAACACATTCAGTTACAAAGAAAGCACGACTTACTAGATTCAATCATATCCGCAGTAAGGTGTGGTGGATAAATGCCATAAAACTCGCTCCATTCGGTCTTCGTCTTGGAGTATATAAAGTAGAAAAACGAAATCAAATGAGGGAAAAATCAACTTTCAAGTGATAATAAATGCTATATGAAATAAATCTCAAATATATATACAATGTATAGATATAAATAAGAACAAAACTAATGGAAGGACTTACCAGTCAAAGATGAGTTTAAAAATGACACTGGTTCAGTCCATTCGATGGCGAACATTGCTCATAAACTTATTCGGCCAGAAAAACCAGAAATTCATCTCAGAAAATCCAAAGAGAGAAATGAAAGCCGAGGATTGAACCTTTTAATAAAAAAGTATGTCCTGAACCCTAGTCAATCCTGACCTTACAAGTGTTAACACATTTCACCATCTCCCTTGGATTCATAGCTCGAACTTCAGAAACACCAAGCAATCACGTGATTTTGTATGAGGAAGTACGTTGATGGTTGGAGAATTTAATATGCAGGACGTCAAAGTAATGGCCATGTCTACCTCAGAGAAATTGTCGTGGCTCAAGAAATGGTGTCATGATCTAGCCTCGTGAATACAATTCTAAAATACGAAAAGGAGATAGGTGTACAATTAATCAGATTGGGTCGCCATAGTAATTGAATGATAGTGACGTATTAGTTATATGTTTCGATGTTGATGTCGTAGTGTTAATGTACCATCACCCGAAGGTTACAAGGTGAAAAATATTATGTATAAGAGATTTTATGATGGATTATAATATGATAGGATTGTAATATAATATGGTATAAGCTATATTCACAATTATTTTTGTGTGAAGTAATGAAATATGCAAGAGATGGTAAGAGGGAAATTAAATGAGAAAGAGGAGAATATATCATATAATATGTATCTCTCCCATTTAATGATTTTGACCATGGATAATAAATGGGAAAGGGTTGAGAAGGGGTAGAAGTAATATGATGGGTATGTTAAGTATAGAGGCCTACTATATATATAAAAAATTATGCGTAGGTGTTAGTTAAAGGAATTCTATTTTAGGGTGGGAGTAAAAGAGAAAGTTAAAAATAACATAAATGGATGGATGAATGTTCGTGCTTCACATTGGTGACCAGATTTTGTGTCAATTATTAATAATCATATGAAATGAAAAAAAAAATAATTAAGGATAGAAAGTAATACTTTTCATATTGATAATAGAATCTCGCAAAATTGTGACAAAACAAGAAAAGATGAAATTGTGGGATTCAGTTAGTATTTAAATGTGTATTAGAGTATCTTTAAATTGTGACGATTTATTATGGAAAACTGTAAAATAAATCTAGAGAAAAGAAAAGAAAAATTGTTAAAGTGAGGTACATTACAAATGGTATCAGAGCAAAAGCTAAAACACTGGGCAAATTATGTGCCCACACAGAAAATATATGCTACTGTAAAATTTTATGAATTCAAATTTTTCTAATGTTATTTTTCTTCTACAGTGAACAGTACTAAAATATACAGCTGCGAACCATGACTGAAAGGGATGAGTTGTATGTAGATCTGGGTGGTGGAGAAAACACGTCAGATCCAAATGCTCTATTGATGGCTATGTTGCATAGAATGCAACGAGAAATAACACAACTTAAAAGCCACAATGATAGGCTATCTTTAGCCAGTGAGGAGCAAGACAGACTAATAAGGGAATTGACTTCTTAGAATAGCCAAGAGGATGAAGGTTTTGGAAGGAAGAGAAAAGGAAGGGTCAAATTCTCAAAATTTTCTGAGGAAGATGATGCCTCTAAACAACAGTCTGGACAAAAGAAGGAATTATAGGGTAAATTCCAGAAAATTAAACCTCGCTCCTATGATGGAGAAAAAGAAGAATATGCTAAGGCATGTCTTCTGAATATGATAAAGTAATTTCAGGTTTACGAATATGAAAGTAACATAAGAGTCAGGTTTGATATTTATCCGCTGCAAGGTAAGGCTACCTTGTGGTGGGAAGAAACCAAAATGGTTCATGCCATTGATGAGAAAATGGTGACTTGGGAAGATTTTCAAGTCATGTTTAAAAATCGATACTTAAATTAACGCTATTATGAAGACAAGGAAAAAGAGTTTCATGAACTCGAATTGGGACAACCCACGATTGATGATTTTGTAACCAAATTCACAAATCTGTTACAATATGTACCGTATTTCAAAGAGGAGAAAACAAAGGTACAAAGGTTCCTAAACTTTTTGCCCACTATTTATAAAGAGAAGATAGAGTTTGACAACCCAAAAAAAATGGATGAAGTAGTGTGGAAGACCCGATTGTGTTATCAGCAATTCAAAGGGAAGACAGAACAAGGAAAGAATTGGTCAAAAAAAAGTGACTTCAGTGGAAAGAAATTAAAACCAACCTATATGAAAAACTTTGGGAGAAATAACCAAAGAAATAAGTTAAGTAACGTAGGTGAAAATCAAACTGCTCAATCCCAAACCAGATCCAAACCAATGAATGGGAATAACAAGAGGGAAGGGATTGTTAAAATTAAAGAACCTTTGAAGTGTTGGGGTTGTGGAGAACCTCATTTATTGAGGGACTATCCACACATAAATATCTAGATAGTACAAGTTCTGAGAGAGGCCACTACAGTTAATGACGTAACCAAGAGCATCCCCAAAATCAGCGCTGCATTAGAAGATCGTTAAGCAGAACACCAGTCCACCATGGTCAAGATGGAAGGTATGATTGCTGACCAATCTATTATCGTTTTGATAGATCCCAGTGCATCTTTGAGTTATATTAGCCCACAAATGGTAGAAAAATGTAAATTAAAGTCAGAGAATTTTCAACAATCTTAGTTAGTACAGTTAGCCACTAGTACAAAACGGAAAGCAACTCATAAGTTAACTTAGACATCCATAAATCTGAATGGATACCAAACAGAATTAAATTTAAATATTCTGCCATTAGGGACTTATGATGTACTAATAGGGATGGAATAGTTAGAGAAACAAAAGCTATGATGAATTGTTTAGACAAAACTTTACACTGCATTGAGGGAAAGCCTGTCATAATAAAAGGAAAGCCTAAACCCATATCAGTGAGACAGATTACAACCCTTTAGTTAAAGAGAATTGCTAGGAAAGGGTATCAGGTGTATTTTGTGCATGTAGAAGAGTTGTGACAAAAAGAAGATGAAAATTTGTTAGAAACACTACTAGTGATAAGAGAATTTAAAGATGTTTTTCTGGATGAAATTCCTCATTTGCCCCTAGGAGAGAAATTTATTTTTCATTTGATTTAGTGCCTGGAGCAACTCTAGTTTCTAGAGCCCCATACAGAGTGAGCCCTCCATAATTAATGGAGCTGAAAATGCAACTGCAAGAGTCACTAGACAGAGGTTGCATTAGACCGAGTGTATCTCCATGGGGAGCACCAGTGCTTTTTGTGAAAAATAAAGATGATACCTTCCGAATGTGTATTGATTACCGTCAATTAAACAAGATGGAAATAAAAAATAGATATTCATTGCCTAGGATAGATGACCTCTTTGACCAAGGTAGAGGGGCAACAGTGTTTTCCATGATTGATTTAAGGACTGGGTACCATCGGTTAAGAATTAAAGATGATGATATCAGAAAAACAACATTTAGAACTCGGTATGGACACTATGAATTTGTGGTCCTACCATTTGGGTTGACCAATGCACCCACCACTTTTATTTGTTTAATGAATAGTGTCTTAAATAAATACTTGGACAAGTTTGTACTAGTATTTATTGAAAAAATTTTAATCTATTTAAAAAGTGAAGCAGAGCATAAAGAACACCTCAGGATTTTTTTGCAAAATCTCAGAGAAAACAAATTGTATGCTAAGTTTAGCAAATGCGAATTTTTCAAAGATAAAATTCAATACTTAGGACATATTATTTTAGAACAAGGGTTGGTTGTAGACCCCGAAAAGATAAAAGCAATCAGAGAGTGGCCAGTACCTACTGATGTATCAACTGTAAGATCCTTTATGGTTATTGTAGGATACTACTGGAGGTGTGTAGAGAGATTTTCAGCCTTAGCCTACCCCATTATTTCCTTGCAAAGAAAAGGAGTAAAATTTGAATGGACTAAAAAATGTCAAAATAGCTTTGAGCAGTTAAAATAGAAACTTACTACAACACCTATTCTAAAGGTTGCTGACCTAGATCAGGAGTTTGTATTATGCACAGATGCTTGTGGAGGAGGATTAGGGGGAGTATTATTACAAGAAAATTACATTATAGCCTATGAATCTAGAAAACTTAAGAAGCATGAACAGAATTATAGTGTTTATGATTTTGAGTTAGCTGCTGTAATACACGCTCTTAAGATCTGGAGACACTACCTTCTAGGAATGAAATTTGTGTTGATGACAGTTCACATCAGCTTAAAGTATTTCTTCACTCAACCAGAATTGAATGTTAGGCAACCTAGGTGGCTGTCTTTCCTAAGTGAATTCAATATGGAGATAAAACACATCACAGGTAAAGAAAACAAGATTGCAGATGCCTTAAGCAGAAATGCTTGGCAAAGTATATGTAACATTGGAAGTAGTGTTAACTTTGACTTGGAGGGACTGGTTCAAGAGGTAGTGGATCAAGACCAAAACTATGAAAAACTTCAGACTCAAATGGTGAAAAAAGAAATGAAATGGTATACAAAAAATCAGAATGGGCTGATTTATTACAAAGATAGATTGTACATCCCTAATGTTGACTCTTTAAAGAAATAAATTTTGGATGAATATCATAAAAAGCCCTATTATGGACATCCTGGATATCAGTAATTACTCACAGCCTTGAGAAAGAATTTATTTTGGCCTAGAATGAAAAAGAATGTAGCAAGTTATTTGGCTAGGTGCATTGAATGTCAACAAGTAAAAGTTGAACATCAGCATCTAGCCGGGTTACTGAATCCTTTACCTATTGCAGAATGGAAGTGGGACAAGGTTTCTATGGAATTTATTATTGGTTTCCCAAGAACCAAATATCAGCATGATTTTGTGATGGCTGTAGTTGATACATTAACTAAAGATGCTCATTTTATACCTGTTCAGTCTACCTTTGGGACAGATCAAGTAGCAAATGTGTTTATGAAGGAGATTGTAAGGCTGCATGAGGTTCCTAAAATGATAATTTCAGATAGAGACGCAAAGTTCACTGCAGCCTTTTGGAGAAGCTTATTTGGAAGAATGGGCACTAAATTGAATTTTAGTACTACCTATCACCCCAAAACTGATGGCCAAACCGAAAGGAAAAACAAAATTTTGGAGGATATGTTAAGGATGTATGTTATGGATAAACACCGTTACTGATGAAATAGGTAACCTGACCTCAAAACGAGAACTCTAGCCCCAAAAGACTCAAAAAACATGAAAAAACACCAAAAAAAAGAAAAGTGTATTCTAGAATCCACTTGGTTTTTTTTTAAGGTCAAATTTCAACATTTTATAAAATTATGCTAAAAACAAAATTGTTTCTTGAAAAAATGATTGAAAAAACACCCTCAAAACAAAACCAGTTGATGCTAGACTAACAAAAAAAATAATTTGTGTCATATTTTTGACATTTTTAAAAATAGAAATAACATTTTTTAATTTTTAAAATTGAAACATTAAGAAAAACCTAAAATTTAAGAAAAAATTAAATTTAAAAAATAAAAACATTTTAAAGCTTAAAATTTAAAAATATATAGGAATAAAAAAATAAAAATAAAAACAAAATAAAAATTTTAATTCAAACATTAAAAAAAAATCTAAAATTTAAGGGGAAAAAAAATTAGAGATTAAAATTTGAAAATATATAGAAATAAAAAAATAAAAAAAAAACAAAATAAAAATATTAAATTTAAAAAAAACATTTTGAAAAAAGAAAGAAATTATAAAAAATAAAACATAGAAACTAATTTTAAAAAAGAAAAAGAAAATGTTTATTAAATTAAAAATAAAAAATAAAAAAATTATATTTAAAGAAATATATTAAATTTTAATAAATTTAAAACTTTAAAACAAAAATTAAAAAAAAAAAACATTATTTAAATTAAACGTTAAAAAATGAAAAATTAATTAAAAATAAAAAATGAAAAATAAAATACAATAAAAATATTAAATTTGAAAAATATATATATTAAAAAAACAAATAAATTTGAAAAAATAAATTAAATTTAAATTATAAAAAATAAAATATATATTTATGAACTTAAATTAAAAAGATATATACTAGATTTTATTAAATTTAAAAAAAAATGTTAATATTAAAATAACAAATTAAATTAAATTATATATATATATATATATATATATATATATATATATATATATATATAATTTTAATAAATAAACGAATAAAAAAATAAATTTTAAATATAAAGGAAAAAAAAACATTGTTAAATTAAAAAGTTCAAAAACTTTAAAAATCAATTAAAAATGAAAAATTGAAAAATATAAATTAGAAAACATATTTTAAATAAAAAATAAAATAAAAAAACAAATTAATTTCAAAATATTAAGTTTAATTTAAAAAAAAACATAATTTTAATTCAAATAAAAAAAAATATAAAAAAATTTATGTAATTAAAAAAATAATAATAAAAAAAATAAAAATAAAAATAAAAATATTAAATTCAAATAAATTAAAAGAAAATAGAAAATATATTAAATTTTAAAAAATTAAATGAAAAAACTAAACATAAAATTTAATAATAAAAAAAATGAAAAAATTTAAAAAAAAATCAATTAAATAAAAGAAAAATACAAAATTTAATAAAAATTATCAACAAAATTTGGAAAAAAAAAATTAAAAACAAAAAAAAAATGAATAAAATTAAAAATTAAAATAAAAAAATTAAAACAAAAAAATTAAAACAAATTAAATTTAAAATATAAAAATTAAATAAATAAAAAAATTATGTTTTTTGAATTTAAAAAAAAATAAAAAAACAAATCAAATTAAAATAAAATAAAAGTAAAAAAAAAGAATTTTTTTGATCGTGGTGGTGCCGCCATTCGAACTCCCGCCCAGGTGGCGACGGAGGGCGATTTCGGGAATTGGCCTCTCGCAACGGGAGGGCAATTCTGGGAATGGCCTCCCGCGGCGAGAGGCTGATTGACGGTGCCACCATGATCAAAAAATTCTGAATCGGCCTCCCATGGCGGAATGCTGATTGGCGGTGCCACCACGATCAAAAAATTCTTTTTTTTTTATTTTTTTTATTTTTTAATAATTTTTTTTTAATTTGGTTTTTTTTTTGTAAATTTTTTTAAATATTTTTTAATTGGTAACATATTTTTTTTATTTTTATTTTTATTTTTTTAATTTTTAATAATTTTTTTTTTAATTTTTTTTTTTCCCTTTTTGTTTAATTTTTTTTTTTAAATATTTTAATATTTTTTTTATTTTTTTTATTTACTTATTAATTTCAAAAAATTAAAAAATATTTTTTTTTTAATTCAAATTTTTTTATTTTAAATTCAATTTGTTTTAATTTTTTTTGTTTTATTTTTAATTTTGTTTTTAAATTTCATATTTTAGATTAATTATTTTTTAAAATTTAAAATTTATTTATTAAATTTATTAAATTTTTTTTTTTTTTTTTTTTTAATCTTTTAGTTTATTTAGTTTTTCATTTTTAAAATTTATAAATTGTTTCATTTAAAAAAAAAAAATTATGGATATTTGTTTTTTAATTATTTGCAAGTGGTCTTTTTTCTTTTCTTTGTTTTTCAATAATAGTATTTTTTTTTTTTTTTTTTTTTAAATTTATATATTTTTTTCTTATTATTATTATTATTTTAATTCAAATTTTTAAATTTAATTTTTTCTTTTTTGTATTTTATTTTTTTATTTATATTTAAATTTTGTAATTTCAATTATTTTTAAATTTTCTATTTTAAATTTTTTTTTTTTAAATTTTATGGTTTTTTTTAATAACTTGGAAAAAGATGTTTTAGATGTTTTTTTTTTTTAAATTTTTTTTTGTTAATTTTTGTTTTTTTTTTCTTTAAATTATGTGTTTTTTTTTCAAATTTTGTCATTTCTTTTGATATAATTTTCGAATATTTTTGTTTGTTTTTTTTGTTTTTTAATTTTTGTTTTTTTTAATTTTTAATTTTTATGAGTTAATTTTGTTTTTTTTTACTTTTTTGTTGGCTTTTTTATTGTTTTTATATATATATATTATCTATTTTTTTTTGTTTTATTACCAACATGAAAAGCACCAACCTAAAAAAAAAGGTTGATGCTACATCAATACGTTTCAAAATTAACATGAAAATCACTGCTCTAAAAAAAAAAAAGTTGATGCTGCATCAATACGTTTCAAAATTGGCATGAAAATCACTAACATTTAAAAAAAAATATTCATACTTCATAAATAAAAATATTAGAGTCTCAAAAATGTGCACAAAAAAAGGGGTGATTCTGCATCACCCCTTTTCAAAATCAGGGTCTTTTTATGCTACCAAAAAAAAGTAGGTAACAGTGCAGTTACCTATTTCATCGGTAACAGTGTTGATAGACCAACTAAATGGGAAGATTGTTTATAGTTAGTATAATTTTCCTATAACAATAGCTACCAAACATCCATAAGGATGAGCCCTTTTGAAGCACTATATGTCTGAAGGTGACATACTCCTTTAAGTTGGAGTCAACCTGAAGATAAACTAGTACTTGGACCAAAAGCTTTGCAGGAAATGGAAAAAGTTGTAAAACAGATTCAAAAGAATATCAAGACAACTCAAGACAGACAAAAAAGTTATGCAGAAAAAAATAGAGTTCACCAAGAATTCAGTGTGGCTGATCGTGTATATCTAAGAATTAAGCCTAAGAAGAGCATTTTGTAGACCGACAATTATGCAAAATTAGCTTTAGGATACTGTGGACCGTTTGAAGTGTTGGAAAGAGTGGGACTACTGGCCTATAAATGTGCCTTACCCATTCATATTAAGGTTCATGATGTGTTTCATGTTTCATTATTAAAAAAATAAGTACATGAATTTGCTCACGTTATTTATTAGAATCTGATTTAGGTGGAATGAGAAGGGGAATTCCTGCTAGGGCCGCTTCAAATCTTGGAGTGGGAAGAAATTGAACTTTGGAACTAGACAGTAGCCAGAGTAAAAGTGAAGTGGAGGTGCTTTACACCCGAAGAGGCTACTTGGGAATGAGAAGTTGAGATGATGGAAAAATATCTATCACTGTTTACATAGTGAATTGTTTAAATTTCTTTTGTCAACACTGAGGACGGTGTTGGTTTTAAGAGGGGGAATATATAACACCCCAAGTTTCTATGTTTTTTAATTTGACAATTGAATGAGTGCAAAGGGGAAGTGGACCCTAATGGAGAACTAGTGTGTGAATTTATTTTATTTATTAAACAAAATAAATGGGAACGTTATATGTGCAATGACTAGATTGTGAATTGAGATCTGAAACCTAAATCCATGAAGATGTGGATAAAGTGATGAGACTTTCCCACACCTTTCAGAAATCCTTGGAAGGAATATTACCAAAATTAGATTGGAGATAGACATCTAATTTCCCCAATGAAGAGGAAAGTAATTGGGAAGAGGAAGAGAAAGCTGAAAAAGCAGAAAAGACAGCTTTAAAGTACCTCTATGAGGGAAAGCCTAGGAAAAACAAGAAGAAAGCATCCTAAAATTTATGGACGTGGAAATTGGAAACAAGATTGAGAAACCACAGCTTAAATAAGCTGCTCTGGGATAGAAGAAAGGTTGTCTATCACTGGGAGCTAAGGTCTCAGCTCGCGGGTGAGTTACGGAGAGAAAACTCTACGGTTGGGTGGAACTAGTCAGAAGTATTGGTATGGACACCTAACTAACATGTTTTATAAATGGATATGAATTTCATATATATATTACACTATATCTACTGAGGAAATTATTTAGTTTTATGTGTAATGATGGTTAAACATTTTGGTAGTTTGTTTAGTGAGAAATTCTTAGTTTAAATTGTTAATTGTTACAAACATCTATGGAAATCCATATGTTTAACAGATTTTGTTACCGTAGAAACTTAGAATCTGTATGGTTGCATGGATAAAATTTGAGTTAGCCCCAAACCCAAGAATGTGTAAATCTGGTTACAGATTTAAATATGGAGTTTGGAAACCTGACTAATACTTCTGTTACTCTCAGTAGGAAGTGAGCCAGTTATCTCATACAATACAAATATCATTAGACATGTATTTCAAGTTACAGATCTGAAAATTATGCTGAACGGTGTAAATATTATAAACATATGTACATAAACGAGTCAATTCTATCTTTAGAGAAATGTAATGTTGATAGGAAATAAGTACAATGTACCAAAACAACTATATAAAAAATATATATGTGTTTAAATTAATTCTATTTAAATTTATTTAAATTTAAATTGCAGAACTTTAAGAGAAAAAAATAATACCATATTGATAGGAAGTTCCATTAATATAATACTGCAATTTTAAAGGTATAGGAAACTTCTGATAAGAATATACAGAAAGAAATTTCTAGACTATGTATCAAGGTGTAGCAATATATGTAAAAGAAATTCTTATCCTTGTGAAGACACTTATAGAATTTGACTTCTAATAGTAAATTCTTATGTGCATTGAATTAAGATTATAGTGTTAAGAGCATGCAATAATAGAAATAAATCCATATAAATCTTCAAATACGTAGTAAGGCTTATGCTATTAGATTTAAGAGAAAAGATTTGTTAGTAGACTACTAATATTCAGGTATGTCTTACCATACCTCAGCTAAGAACTTTTATTCAAATATGATAGTAAGGTAGTTAGAATATGAAATAAAAGATAGTTATGTACATGAAAAAAAAATTGGAGAAATTTAATAAATTCCGACAGTCCACTTTGGGATAAACCTAGAAATATCAATTCATATGTATTACAGTTAAGCTTTAAATTTAATTTAGTGCCATAGTTGTTGCTAAGGTCATGGTACAAACATAAAATGGACACAACTATTGAAATATGAAGAAAGGTTCATTGCCGAATATATCCTTGGAACCATGGTACCAACCTGTTCAAAGGAAAGTACCCAGTTAAGGAGAGAACAAGTTGCTGAAAGAGATTAATGTGTCATAAATGAGCAGAATACAGCCAAGTTGAATGCACCTGAAATCAAAATACAAGGAATTAGGATGAGGGTAAACATAAAAATTCAAAACAAAGTAAAATTCATCCCAAAGTACATAAGGAAAATTTTACCTTACAAGATTCAGAGTCTTCATGGTCTCGGCTACATACACAATAAACCAGTAAGGATTTGAGAGACTACAAAATTTGAGAGCGTATTTTTAAGGGTATGATATAACTGAAGAAATGGGTGCGAGAGATAATTAGTTAAAATAAAAAATAAAAAAATGATACCTATAGCATTAGATAGAAGAAACGAAGCCTCCACCAACCGTTTCGAAGCATCAAACTGTATTGCAATCCAGGGTTGCGTAAATTCCCATGTCCTTTTTAGGGAGAGGGATTATTGTCTCCATTGCCGGGGATGGTTCACCCATATGCACGCGAAATTAAAATATGGAAATTAAGCTATGATTCAAAATTGATACTGAAATGTCAAGTAAATGGAACAACCCCCAAAAAAAAAAAAAAAACTTAATGGGGAAAGAAAGTTGAAAATGCAGGTTCAAACCCGATTATTCTATGAAATTGCAAGAGCGTAAAACCTTATACATATCACTACCTTCCTAATCAAATAAATGAGAAAAGTAGAGATTTTATAACTACCCAGCTATTCAAACCCTGAATGTAATAGAAAGGAAATATTTTAGCAAGAAAAACTGTTAATTCTAAACACATTTAGTTACAAAGAAATCATGAATTACTAGAGTCAATCATATCCGCACTAAGGTGTGGTGGATAAACGCCATAAAACTCGCTCTGTTTGGTCTTCATATTGGAGTATATAAAGTAGAAAAATGAAATCAATTGAGGGAAAAATAAACTTGCAAGTGATAATGAAACTTATATGAAATAAATCTCAAATATATATATATATATATATATATATATATATATATATATATATATATATAGAGTGTATAGACATAAAGAAGAAGGGAACCAATGGCGAGACTTACCAGTCGAAGATGAGTTTAACAACAGCACTGGTTTGGGCCATTCGATGGTGAACACTGCTCATAAACTTATTCGGCGAGAACAACCACAAATTCATCTCAGAAATTCCAAAGAGAGAAATGAAAGCCGAGGATTGAACCTTTTAATAAAAAAGTATGTATTGAACCCTAGTCAATCTTGACCTTATAGGTGTCAACATATTTCACCATCTCCCTCGGATTCATAGCTCGAAGTTCAAAAACACCAAGCAATCACGTGATTTCATATGAGGAAGTGCATTGAAGGTTGGAGAATTTAATATGTAGGACGGCAAAGTAATGGCCATGTCTACCTTAGAGAAATTGTGGTGGGTCACGAAATGGTGTCATGAGCTGGCCTCATGAATACAGTTCTAAAATTTGAAAAGGAGATAGGTGTACAATTAATGAGATTGGGTCACCATTGTAATTGAATGACAGTGACGTATTAGTTATACGTTTCGATGCAGATGTCGTAGTGTTAATGTACCATCACCTGAAGGTTACAAGGTGAAAGATCTTATGTATAAGATATTTTATGAGGGATTTTAATGTAATATGATTATAATATAATATGGTATAAGTTATATTCACAATTTCTTTTGTGTCAAGTAATGAAATATGTAAGATATGGTAAGAGGGAAATTAAATGGGAAAGAGGAGATTATATCATATAATATGTATCTCTCCCATTTAATTATTTTAACCATGGATAATAAATTAAAAAGGGTTGAGAAGTGGTAAAAGTAATATGATGGGTATTTTAAGTATAGAGACCTACTATATATAAAAAAAATTATGCGTAGGTGTTAGTTAAAGGAATTCTATTATAGGGTGGAAGTAAAAGAGAAAGTTAAAAATAACATAAATGAATTGATGAATGTTTGTGTTTGGGATTGGTGCACCAGATTTTGTGTCAAATATTAATAATCATATGAAATGAATTTTTTTTTTATAAATTAAGGATAGAAAGTAATTCTTTTCATATTGATAAAAGAATCTCACAGAATTGTGGCAAAACAAGAAAAGACGAAATTGTGGGATTGAGTTAGTATTTCATCAAATGTCGATAAGGATTTAAATGTGTATTAGAGTATCGTAAAATTGCAACGATTTCTTATGGAAACTCGTAAAATAAATCTAGAGAAAAGAAAAAAAAATTGTAAAGTGAGGTACATTACAATATTGGACATGTTGAAGATGACGTCATGCCAAACTTACAAAAAACATTACCTTTTTTTTATTGAGCCCTTGGGTTTATAATATTAATCCCAAGTTCCTATAATATTAATTCTTTAGGTTTATAATATTAATCGTATGACTTGTAATGTAAGAACTCTACTTAGCCAAAAAAAAAATTCTATTTATACCTTTTATGCTACTTTGGTCATGATTGACTTTATTAAATTTTGTCGCATTATCATCTCTTAAAACATTTTTATTATCTTTGGTCAACATATTTTATAATCATATACTTATTTCAAAAATTATGTTTAGAATGATATTCATACCACCGCATCATGTTTCCATATTTCCTACATTAAATTTTATTGCTACTTTATTTGATCTTAAGGATCTTCTTACATTTCATAAATGTACATAAATTCATTTATAATAGTTTTTAATTAATTTTATTTTATCCCTTGTTATGTAATATCCCTATTTTTACTGCTTTAACAATCCTAAAGGTTGAGTCAAGGGGGCTTCACTCAATGAATCTTTAACATAGTAAGTGCGTCCATGGCATACTAAACAATACCCTTAATTTGACTACGTATTGGAAAATACCTATAAAAATAATTTTATTTAACCCCCTACCAATACAAACCCGTTACACCTTCCCAATTTAAACAAGCACTAATTTCACTAAATATTGTAAGTATCCATTTTCTCATTAAAAATTTTTATACCCTTTTATATTTATATCTCAAGTATAGTGACATGAAGTATGTCTTATGACACCACATGCATTCTACAGTGCACCTTTCTTCTTTTGACATACATTTTAGATGCATATTAGTTTTCCCAAAATAACTCAATTGGCTCTCAACCACTTCTCGCTATGATTTGTGGCATTTTATGGTCTAAGGCACACAAAGATAAACCATGTTTTAGGAACATTGACTATGTGCATGTATAGAAAATGACATATACATTGATATATATGATGGTGAAAAATAAATTGATGAATTTTTATGAATATGTTTGCACTAAATAAGGCGTTAAAGAAAATTTCTGGGCCCTTAGATGCAATACCACTACTTACAACCAAGGTTTGGGCCCCAAATCTCAAATCCAAATAAATCAATGGGTTTTACTCCCATCACTTAATTAATTACTCACTCACTACCTCTCAAGCAAGGAAAGTTATTACAACCTATTTGGGTCTTTGGAGAGGAATAATGAGAGGAACTTGCTTGTGTGTTATTACAATGCATATCAAAGAATATTGATATACTCATGCATTCATGGTGAATTATGATGGACATGAACAAACACCCTTATTTATAAGTAACAACCTTTATTTTTGTTGTATTTATAAATTACAAGCAATATAAAACAAAGGTACCCTATAAGTAATAGACAATACTTATAGACAATAAAACAAGTAATAGCCAAATTAAAGGTATTGTTTAGTATGCTATGAACACACGTGCTATGTTAGAGGTTAATTGAGTGAAGCCCCTATGCTCAACCTACACCAGCACTCTGCCTCCTTGAGAAGCTTGGTGTCCACCCATGGGAATACAACACTCACCACTAAACATTCTATCATTGCAGTTGCGTTCTCATAATAAACCAGGTGTTGCACCACCTTTTGCATTAAGTTTCCAATTTTCCATTGTCTTCCCCATGCTATCGTATCGCACACATGCACAAACATGATTAGCATAACCAAATACACAACGTGGGAGGGCAGATCCTCTACTTTCCAATCCTTCTATCATATGGCCACTATCATAGCCCACACATCAATTATTTTACCTGTGATTCCTTCGGATCAGAAACCTCCATCACGGAAAGAAAAATAAATAAATTATGTAACATAATTATAATAATTATAGCATAAAATGTGATTACATAGAAAATCATATTTTCAATTTTATTAATTTAAAATAAATCTTATCTAATGTAAAGAAAACATATAAATTATCATAATTATATAACACAATTTGATAATATAACCAACTCATATCTGTCTTAACTGGGGATCTACCAAGCTTCGAGAGGGATCAAATATATTATTAATCTAAAAGAGAGTTGCATATCAAGAGATTTGATCCCTCCTGGGGCTTGGTAGATTCAGAATTAAGATGGATCTAGGATAGTTTAATTTCCCCCTTTAAATAGGCCATATTCCACATGAATACCACACATCTATACTATGGATTGTCAATTCCATTGGTAAAAAATATGAACATTTTTATTTTTATTATTATTTTATTTTTACAGAGTTATTTTTATTTTTATTTTACTTTATTTTATTTTGACCTAGTTAAAATATTTACATTAAATTATATTAATATTTTTATTTTTTATATAATTAGATTTAGTCAAAATATTAAACATTACTTTACAACATCTCTACCGTAGACTGATCAACATAATTAAATTATATAATATAATTAATATTATTATGCCGTAATTATATATAAAAAAAATATTTAAAATTTTGTTAATTTAAAATGCAATATAATGTAATTATATATAAAAGCATATTTACAATTATATTAATTTAAAATAAATACTATTTAAAGTAAAAGAGAAAATATATAAAATTTTATGAAATAGATAAATTTCCATAATTTAAAAATATTATTATTGAATTCAAATATAAATATATATATTTGGCGAAAAAAATCTCATACTACCATACTGATATATTAACAATTATCATAATCAACTAATAATCTTGATTTCTCATTCTTTAGTTTTTAGTGTTTTCTCTTAATATCATTTCCATCCCTAAATATGTTTTCATCACTTACTCATTCAACTTTACCGCCATCAAATATGAAATATTTATGCACTCACAAAAATTAACTACATGTGTCACGACAAGAATGGAAGGCGGTCATTATACCGGAAAGATGAAGATGGCGCACGCGGAAAAAAATTTCTTCTGAACTAGGGTTACAGTCCTTCATCGCCGCTACCGCCAGTTGGAGACCGATGCTTTGGCGGCGCTATCATGGATTGGGTCACTGTGTTACCCTTGCTGCTCCTCGTGCCATTGTTTGGGATGGGGAACCATTCGTGATTGGGAGGTTTTATATTTCTGCTGAGACTGTTACATGGATACCCTGCAGAACCAAAAGTCGGCGCAATACTCTGTTTTTTCTGCTGGTCGCTCACGCTGGGATCTCAGTCTTTTACTGCCATTGGGAGCAAATTTCGGTTGTCTATTATATTTTCTGGCCGGCCTGCTCACCCACGCCCTCGGCCTCGTTGGTGGGTCGCTATTGGGCTTCGGGTAATATCTGTTTTGGGTTAAATGCCTTGTGGCCACCACAGCTGCAGACATTACAGAATCTGCAAGGGCTTTCTATCTCCTCCAGCGCAGCAGATAATGGGGCTACCGATTTTAAGCGAACTCTATGGCTATCCTCAGACTTTCCAAGCCAGGCACAGACCCACGCCATGAATGATGTGCATATTGACAAGATATGCAGCCAACATACCTGCAACATTGACCCTCAGGTAGATTCGAAACCATATCAAGTTTTCATTAAGCCTCCTGTAGGTAAGAGCATCATTCTATGGATTAGAACAACAGACTCTATACTACTTCTAAAGGAAGAAATCCAATCTGCTGCGGGGTACCCATTTCATTCACAGTCACTGATTTTTGGGGGGAAGGCTTTAGCTGACCATCACACTCTTAAAGACTAGGCCATTGTAAATGGGTCTTCTATCTGCCTCAACCTTAGACTGAGGGGTGGAATGATGGGCCAAAACAGAGCACATGGTTCCTCCATGGGAGCAGGGGCATCCAAAATAGTAAACTCTAAAGGTTCATACAGGAATGTCCTATAGGGGGACAAAAACAAAACCACAGTACCTGTAGCCCATGCAGAAAACTCCCCTAAGCCATACATTGTAGAACTGCAGGACAACGTGCCTGAAATAAATATTGACAGTATTGATATTGATATGCATAGATCTGCCTACGAAGACCAAGAAATTATAGGCAGATTCAACTGCTTCTGGCCCAAACCAAAGGAGTTGTTCCATTGGATTTTTACAAACTGGACCATGGATTGTGAAATACACCTATGTTCTAAGGGTTTATTCATTGTAAAATTTGCATCTACTGACGCCAGAGATGCCATTATCAGTCAGGGACCATGGTTCTGGGGCTCCACGGGACTCTTCATTTCACCATGGTTCCCAAATTTTGATGCCAACACCATGGAGGTGACCAAAATTCCGGTCTGGGTTAGGCTCTACAATCACCCGCTAAATTTTTGGAATGAAAATTTTCTTGGCTGCATTGGAAACACCCTTGGTAGATACATTAAAACAGACACTCAACACCTGGAGGAGCGCATATACACCTTCGCACGAATCTGTGTGGAGGTTGACTTGAGCAAAGGACTCCCAGAGTCCATTATGCTGAATAAAAAACAGCAGAGATGGACACAGCTTCTAGACTATGAGAACACAACCTTCAGATGCTGGATATGCAGGTGCACAGGTCACCTACAAAACTCATGCCCGGCAGCCAAAAGGGATAACAGGAAAAACAAGAAAACATGCAAAGCTGCTAAAGGTTGGTAATTTCCCTCTGAAGAGCTAGATCTACAGGAAGAAGAGGAGGAACCAACACCACATGAGAATCAACAAACAGATACCTCCTTGGGCACACAAGAACAAGAAATGCAATATCCTCTCGACACCACCACAAAGACTCAGCAAGATATGGTACCTAGAGCACTAGACAGTGGGGGAAATAAAAGAACGCATACATCAGACACATCAGACTCTGATAAGGATAATGGAGCACAAGCAGAATAAAATCAGCTTGTCCTTATCAAGACCACGCCAACACTTGGTGCTTGGCGAAAGGTTGAAAAGAAGAAGGGGAGAAAATCCTAATTGTAACTCTTTTGATTTTTCATTTGCGGCAACTTGAATGTCTTTGGACATATACCATCTCATACAACATGTAATTTTGTTTTTCTCATAAATAAAATTACGAATTTTTTCTTTGTGAAAAAAAAAAAACTACGTGTGTCACTGTAATTAAACCACCATCAAATATGAAATGGTTATCCAACATTAATTAAAACATCAATATAAAATAGTTATCCAAAGTTAACTGAAACTCAAAACTACGAGACCCACAGTCCACTCATCCCACCATCTAATATTAAATAGTTATCCAAATTAAACTTAAACTCACAACTAAGTGTCCCATTAATCTAAAATAAATTGAAAATCACAACTAAGTTGTAACGCCCCTAGTTTCTATGCTTTTTAAGTTAGACATTTGAAAAAAAATCCAAAGGGGAGTGGACCCCAATGGATAATTATTGTGTGGATTTTATTTAAATATTTATTAATGAAAATAAATGGAATATTGATGTGTGCACTGTGACCAGATGAGATTGGAGATCATAAGCCTAATCCATGAGGATATGGATAAGGCTAAGACTTTCCAAAAACATTTCAAAAATCCTTGAAAGGAATTATTTCTAAATTAGATTTAAGAGGAAAAATCTAAATTTCCACAATGATGAGGAAAGTAGTTGGGAAGAGGTAAAAATTTGGAAAAGTAGAAATCAGCTTTAAAGTCCCTCATTAAGGGAAGCCTAGGCAAACAGGAATCAAAGCATCTTGGAATTTTGGACGCAAAATTAGAAACATGCTTTGGGGAAAGCATAGCTTAAGTAAGCTACTCCAGAACATATTGGGGGTTGGTCTGTTCTGAGAGAGGATCTCAGATTGGGTGTGAATTCTAAAGATAGAGGAATTCTATGGTTGGGAGGATTGGTCATAGAAAAAAAAGGTATGTGCACTAGTATTATAAAATTTTACTATAGATGATGTACTGAATTATTGAAAAATTTATATAGCTGCAGGTATGAATTAATTGTATTTAGATTTTATTATTCTTTACATTTAACAGATTTCATTAGGAGAAATTAATCTCTAAAATATGTATAGTTGTAGGAATAGAAATTATGGGAAATTATCAACCACATTCTCTAAACCAGAAGATGGTCTAAATCTGGAGATATATACATTATTCCCATAATCCAGATTGAATAGTTAACTTAAATATACTTCTAGAATGTACAATTACATGAACAGAACCATACATAGAAATTTTAATATTCCAGATAGGATTTGAATTTAATGGATCTAATTTACTAAACTCTGTATAATCATGCAAAGAAAATATAGTCCAAATACTAAGGGAGGAGCAATGTTTAGTAACTTAGAAATTATAATCTAAGAGCTCCGAGAATCCGTTATAATTGTATGAGTAAAATAAATTATACTGTACAATAATGGCATAATTATTGACAATTCAAATTCTAATATAAATAGAATAAAATTCTATTTCTTCCATGAATGACTGAAAATTCATAGTAAAAAGATAGGTGGCACAGATACGTCTATAGTAGATTTAGTCTATGTTATACACTTATCAATTAAATGGAAAGTTAAAATGAAATGGGTAGTAGTAAAATACAAAATCTGGAAAGTGAAATTAAATCAAGTAACTTCCTATAGTAGACAAAATCTGTGCATAATACAGAAATAACAGAATGTGTTATCAAAAGCTATCAATTATATATGCACGCTGATAGAAATTGTAAGTATTGAAGCATATAAATATTCTATATTATTCCTTCATTCTATTTCGAACTATAATACTGATACAATATAAATCTGTTCTTCGGCATTAGATTTTATATACAAAAATAATAAATGATGGAATTCACAGAAGCATATAAATGTATCATGAAACGAGTCCAGGACACCATACCATTTTATACATAATTATATAGTCTCAGTAGTACTACTTTCGAAGTAGAAACTACTCAGATGTATATAAATGAATAGCAAGAACATGTACAATATATTGCATGACATTAATAAAATTACAATAATAGTTAACTCACTTGTCAGTGAATATAGAAATAATCTCATTTATAATTCAACTTTCTCATAGTTAAAAAGGAGTTATTTACAAATGGAAATTAGATTGAATCATTAACATGCTAAATAAGAATGAAACCCCATATTGGGTTTCTCCTAGGCGTTGATATACCAACCTGGAAAAACATAGATAGTGGATAAGGATAGAGAAGATGCTGAAGGAAAAAGACTCTGTACGAGAATATGGTTAAAAACATAAAATCGAAGAAACAAACCTGAAATTGAGAGCAATAAAATCCTGTCAGTACAGGTAAAAACACAATGAAATTAGATAGAGAAACATAGCAAACTTCATATCCATATCGATTTTGTTACCTTCTCAGGCTCTCGAGGCTGAAGTATACATCTGTAAATAAAAAGGGAATGAAGATGTTAGGTTTTATTAAAGCGTTATTGAAAAACAAAAGTAGATTTATTTACTCTGAAAGATTTATTTCAGAGTTAGAGTTAATACCATTCGTTAGTGATTTGCTCAGAGTTAGCATTATAATTCTCAGTGCAAGTTCATTAGGGTTAGGCGCAATGCGTTTTACATGTGGTGGCAAGCTTAGCACATGCGATAAGAACCCCAACCCGACGTAACAATGGAATGAAGAATAATTCTCCTATACTTCCGAGTTAAAACAAAACAGAGATGCATAGAATATTTAAAGAGAGGAGAACGATATAAATTGATCACAACTCCTATGTGAACTTGAAATACGAGGACAATCAAACATTATACTTGAGTAATAACAATGATGAACAAGAAAGCTTGCCGGAATTCATTTGAACAATTCATAAGAGAAGACAAAAAAAAATTGAAATGAAAATTTCTTCACCCATAATGAAAGTATCCAGCACTGTATATAAACAGAGAAACAAAAGAAAATACATTGAAAATTATTTAAATTATAAAGGGTATCCCTTAAAGAAGTGAAACATATTTAATGTACGCCGAGAAGAAGCTCCATAAAACGCAGAGATTACTACACAAATATTTCACAGAGACACTAACTCATCTACACAGCTACGGAAAAAACTATATAAAAACAAAGAAGATACAAGAATATCAATCAACACTTACCAACGATTTAGGAGCAAAAGTTGGTTGTTGAACTGGTGTGAGAATGGAACAATTTCATGGATAATACATCCGAGCAGTAGGGTTATGGATTCGTTGAAGCGAGTGATAAGTTCGTATGGCAGAAACTAGAGAAGCCATAATATTGAAGTAGATTTTAATAGCCACTAAGAATTCAAAACCCTAATCAAATCCTACCATACAGATGGCGATCACCTATGCATTCTTTCACGAATCTAAGAGATGTCAGTTGTAAAGGACAAGTAGATAAAGGAATTTACATGCTTAATGTACCTTGAAGATTGAAATCATAAATGGGAGATCAAACCTGTCAGACGATATTGACATTTCGAAAGTTGGGTGGCTCGAGGAAATGAAAAATGAGCTGAGTTGGTAGCGATGGTACCAACATGGAAAAACAAGAATATATAACCCTTAAGATTTAAAAATCGTTGTCAGAGTATGCATAGAAATAAGGGTACGATCATTAATTTGGGACATAGAACAAATATGACCCTTTTTCGTTATGTAGTTATATACATATATGAAAATTGTTTATGGTATAGAATAACAAAATATATGTATGTATATAATAATATATCAAGAAAGATATAACTATGAGTATAGTTAGGTGTGATGGAAAATAATTAAGGGTACTAAACTCGATCTATGTAATTAGATATAAGTAAAGGTATGGAAATATAAAAGATAGGTAAAATATGTAAGTAGAAAGCCCTCACATGATATCCAACTATAAGGTAGATTTATCTGCATAATAAATGACAAAAATAATTGTGTTAGTCATGAAATACTTAACAAAAATGAGAGAAAAAAAAAATTGAGGAAAGAGGAGTATTACAAATGGTATCAGAGCCCAAGTTGGAAATTTGGGTTTTTTTTCTGTGCTCACTATTTTAAAATTATTAATATTATTTTTTTTTGAAAAAAAATGTTACTAATGTTATTTTGTTTTAGTGTAAAAGGTACTAAAACTGAAAATTAAATGGCTGAAGAATATGAACGCTATGTCGATCTGGGTGGTAGAGATAATACACCAGATCCCAATGCTACTTTAATGGCTATGTTGCACAGGTTGCAATGGGATATGGCTGAGCTAAGAAGTCAAAATGACAGGCTATCTTTAGCCAGTGAGGAGCAGGAAAAACTGATAAGAGAACTGACTTCGTAGAACAGCCAAGAGGTTGAAGGTTCCAAAAGGAGGAGGAAAGGCAGGCTCTTAGATGATTTTGAGGAAGATGATACTACTAGACACTAGTCTAAACAAAAGAAGGAATTACAGGTTGAATTTCGAAAAATCAAACCTCCCTCTTATGATGGAGAGAAGGAGGAAGATGCTAAGGCATGGCTGTTGAATATGATTAAGTATTTTCAGGTCTACGAGTATGAAAGCAATCTGAAGGCTAGATTAGCTATCTACCAGCTGCAAGGTAAGGCTACCTTGTGGTGGAAGGAGACAAAAATGGTTCATGCCATTGATGAAAAAACTGTGACTTGGGAAGATTTCCAAGTCAAGTTTAAAAACTGGTATTTGAACGAATGCTATTATGATGACAAAGAAAAAGAGTTTCACGAACTCAAATTGGGAAAACTTACCATAGATGATTTTTTAACCAAGTTCAAAAATCTATTAAGATATGTTCCTTATATTCGTGAAGATAAATCAAAGGTGCAAAGGTTTTTGAACTATTTTCCTAATGTATATAAGGAGAAAATAGAGTTTGATAATCTAAAAACCATGGATGAAGTGGTGAGGAAAGCCAGATTATGCTACCAGTAGTTTAAAGGAAATAGTGAACAAGGGAAGAGTTCGACAAAAAAGGGTGAATTCAAAGGAAGGAAATATAAACCAGCTTATTTGAAAACAAACCAAAGGAAAGTCAAACTGATCAATCCCAAGTTGGTTCGAAAAAAATAGATGGGGATAATAAGAAAGAGGGAACTATTAAAATGCGAGAACCTTTGAAGTGTTAGGGTTGCAGAGAACCTCATCTGTTGAGGGACTGTCCACACTGAAATATTCAGATGGTTCTAAGAGATAGATAAGCTACCATTTTGAATGAAATAGCAAGGAATATCCCCACTATTAGTGCAGCCTTCGAGAATTGACAACAAAAACATCAGTCTACTATGGTCGAGATGGAAGGTAAAATTTCTGATCAATCTACTACTATCTTAATTGATCCAAGTGCTTCTTTGAGTTATATTAGTCCACAAGTTGTAGAAAAATGTAAAATCAGAATAGAAAAGTTTCAACAACCTTGGTTGGTACAGTTAGCTACCGGAAATAAACACAAAGTAACTCATAAGCTACCTAAAACATCTATTAAATTGAATGAATATTAGATAGAGGTAGATTTAAACATTCTGCCATTAGGTTCCTATGATTTACTGATAGGAATGGATTGGTTAGAAAATAAAAATACCATGCTGAATTGTTGGGATAAAACTCTGCACTGCATAGATGATGAAGGAAAACAATTTATACTAAAAGGGAAACTGAAACCTATTTCTGTAAGGCAAATCTCACCCCTTCAGCTAAAAAGAATAACTAGGAAGGGATATCAAGTATATGCTGTACATGTTGAAGAATTAGGACAGCAACCTGAAGAAAACTTGTTAGACACTTTACTAGTGATAAAATAATTTAAGGAAGTTTTTCCAGATGAGATTCCTCATCTTCCCCCCAAGAGAGAGATCGATTTTTCAATCGATTTGGTGCCAGGAGCAACACCAGTTTCTAGAGCCCCTTATCGGATGAGCCCCCCTGAACTTATGGAGTTAAAAATGCAATTACAATAATTTCTGGATAAAGGTTACATCAGACCGAGTGTATTTCCTTGGGGAGAACCGGTGTTGTTTGTGAAAAAGAAGGATGGAACCTTCAAAATGTGAATTGATTATCGTCAATTGAATAAGTTGACAATCAAAAACAGGTATCCATTGACCATAATAAATGACCTTTTTGATTAGGTGAGAGGAGCTTCATTTTTATCTAAGATTGACTTGAGGAGTGGGTATCACCAACTCAGAATTAAGGAAGAAGATATCAGCAAAACAACTTTTCAAACCAGGTATCATCACTACGAATTTGCAGTCCTACCTTTTGGTTTGACCAATGCCCCTGCCACTTTTATGTGCTTAATGAATATTCTTCTGAACAAATATTTAGACAAATTTGTACTAGTATTTATAGACAATATTATAGTCTATTCAAAAAGTGAGGCAGAACATAAATAACACCTTATAATTGTGTTGCAGACTCTTAAGGAGAACCAATTATATGCCAATTTTAGCAAATATGAATTTTATAAGGATAAAATTCAATATTGGGGCATATCATTTCTGAACAAGGATTGGCTATTGACACTGAGAAAATAAAGGCTATTAGAGAATGGCCGGTGCTGACTGATGTTTCAGTGGTGAGATCATTTATGGGGATTGTGCGATATTATTGATGGTTTGTAGAAATATTTTTTGCAATAGCATATCCCATAACATCACTACAAAGTAAAGGCACCAAGTTTGAGTTGACGGAAAAATTCCAAAATAGCTTTGAATAACTGAAATTAAAACTTACTACAACACCTATACTGAATATTGCAGATCCTGATAAAGAGTCTGTCGTGTGTACGGATGTGTGTAGAGAGGGATTGGGAGGAGTTTTGTTGCAAGATAATTTTGTTATTGCATATGAATCTATAAAACTTAAGAAACATGAACATAATTACAGTGTATATGATCTTGAGTTAGCCACTGTAATCCATGCCTTGAAGATGTGGCGAAACTATCTTCTCATAAATTTTTTTACATTGATGACAGATCATATTAGTCTCAAGTATTTTTTTACTCAAACAGAATGGAATGCTCGACAAGCCAGATGACTGTCTTTTCTGAGTTAATTTGATATGGACATAAAACATATCAAAGGGAAAGAAAACAAAATTGTTGATGCTCTAAGCAGAAATGCCTGCCAAAACATAAGTAATATTGGGAGTAGTGCCAGTCTTGACTTAGAAGAATTAGTAAAAAGGGTAGCAGATCAAGATCCCAACTATGAGAACCTACAAGTGAAAATGTTGAAAAAGGAAATGGCTAGATACACCCAAAATCAGAAAGGGTTGATCTGTTATAGAAACAAATTATTTATCCCCAATGTAGAGTCCGTGAAAAAAGAAATCCTAGATCAATATCGTAAACAACCATATTCAGGACATCCTAGATATCAGAAAATGCTTACAGCCTTGAAAAAGAAATTATTTTGGCCAGGAATGAAAAAAGACATGGACAATTACTTAGCTAGATGCATGGAATGTCAACTAGTTAAAGTTGAACATCAGTATCCAGCTGGTATTCTAAACCCCTTACCAATTGCAGAATGGAAATGGGACACTATTTCTATGGATATTATAACCGAGTTACCTAGAAAAAAGCACTAGCATGACTCAGTGATGGTAGTGGTAGATACCTTAACAAAGGCTGCACATTTTATACCTGTAAAATCTACTTTTGGGACAACCCAAGTAGAAAATGTGTTCCTAAAAGAAATTGTAAGGCTGCACGGGGTTCCAAAGATGATTGTTTTAGATAGAGACACTAAATTCATAGTAGCCTTATAGAAGGGTCTGTTTGGGGGCATGGGCACTAAATTAAATTTTAGCACAGCTTATCACCCTCAGATGGATGGTCAAACGGAGAGAAAAAATCAAATTTTGGAGGATATGTTGAGAATGTATGTGATGGATAGGGCATCTAAATGGGAAGACTACTTACATTTAGTCGAATTTGCCTATAACAATAGCTACCAATCTTCAATCAAAATGAGTCCATTTGAGGCACTCTATGGAATAAAGTGTCGTACTCCTTTAAGCTAGAGCCAGCCTGAAGATAAGCTAGTGCTTGGGCCAAATTCTCTACAAGAAAAGGAAAGGATTGTAAAAAAAATAGAGAGAAACATCAAAACAGCCCAATATCGACAGAAAATTTATGCCGAAAAGAAGAGGGTGCACCGAGAGTACAAAGTGGGTGACCATGTGTATCTGTGGATTAAACATAAAAAAAGCACTCTTTATGCTGGGAGCTATGCAAAATTGGCTCCTAGATACTATGGGCCTTTTGAGGTCTTAGAAAGGGTGGGACCGGTGGCTTACAAACTGGCCTTACCCCCCCCATGTTAAAGTTCATGATGTGTTTCATGTTTCGTTATTAAAAATATAGGTACATGATGCTTCTCATATTGTTGATTGGAATGTGATACAGGTGGAACCAGAAGGGGAGTTCCCTCCATAATCGCTTCAAATATTGGAGTGGGAAGAAATTGAATTGAGAAATAGAACAGTAACCAGAGTAAAAGTGCAGTGGAACCATTTTACTGCTGAACAGGCTACATGGGAAAGAGAAGATGAGATGATGGAAAATATCCATATTTGTTTTCATAATAAACTTATTATATAGTCTGTAACACTGAGGATGGTGTTTGTTTTCAGAGGGGGAATATGTAACACCCCTATTTTCTATGCTTTTTAAGATGGACATTTGAACAAAAATCCAAAGGGGAGTGGACCCCAATGGATAATTATTGTGTGGATTTTTTTTAATATTTATTAATGAAAATAAATGGAATATTAATGTGTGCACTATGACCAGATGAGATTGGAGATCATAAGCCTAATCCATGAGGATATGGATAAGGCTAAGACTTTCCCAAAACCTTTCAAAAAGCCTTGAAAGGAATTATTTCTAAATTAGATTTAAGAGGAAAAATATACATTTCCCCAATGATGAGGAAAGTAGTTGGGAGGAGGTAAAAAGATGGAAAAGCAGAAAGTAGCTTTAAAGTCCCTCATTAAGGGAAGCCTAGGCAAACAGGAATCAAAGCATCCTGGAATTCTAGACGCCGAATTAGAAACAAGCTTTGGGGAAAGCATAGCTTAAGTAAGCTACTCCAGAACAGATTGGGGGTTGGTCTGTTCTGAGAGAGGATCTTAGCTTGGGGGTGAATTCTAAAGATAGAGGAATTCTATGGTTGGGAGGATTGGTCATAGAAAAAAAAGGTATGCACACTAGTCTTATAAAATTTTACTATAGATGATGTTCTGAATTATTGAAAAGTTTATATAGCTACAAATATGAATTAATTGTATTTATATTTTATTATTCCTTACATTTAACAGATTTTATTAGGAGAAATTAATATCTAAAATCTATATAGTTGTAGGAATAGAAATTATGGGAAATTATCAACCAGAATCTCTAAACCAGAAGATGGTCTAAATCTGGAGATATATACATTATTCCCATAATCCAGATTGAATAGTTAACTTAAATCTACTTCTAGAATGTACAGTTACATGAACAGAACCCTACATAGAAATTTTAATATTCCAGTTAAGATTTGAATTTAATGGATCTGATTTACTAAACTCTATATAATCATGAAAAGAAAATATAGTCCAAATACTAAGGGAGGAGCAATGTTTAGTAACTCGGAAATTATATTCTAAGAGTTCTGGGAATCCATTATAATTGTACAAGTAAAATAAATTCTACTGTACAAAAATGACATAATTATTGACAATTCAAATTCTAATATAAACAGAATAAAATTCTATTGCTTCCATGAATGACTGGAAATTCATAGTAAAAAGATAGGTGGCAGAGATATGTGTATAGAAGATTTAGTCTATGTTATACACTTATCAATTAAATGGAAAGTTAAAACGAAATGGGTAGTAGTAAAATACAAAATCTGGAAAGTGAAATTAAATCAAGTAACTTCCTATAGTAGACAAAATTTGTGCATAATACAGAAATAACAGAATGTGTTATTAACAGGTATCAATTAGATATGCATACTGATAGAAATTGTAAGTATTGAATCATATAAATATTCTATATTATTCCTTCATTCTATTTCAGACTATAGTACTGATACAATATAAATCTGTTCTTCAGCATTAGATTTTATATACAAAAAGAATAAATGTTGGAATTCACAGAAGCATATAAATGTATCATGAAACGAATCTAGGACACCATACCATTTTATCCATAATTATATAGTCTTGTAAGTACTAATTTCGAAGTAGAAACTACTCAGATGTATATAAAAGAACAGAAAGAACATGTACATTATATTGCATGACATTAATAAAATTACAATAAGAGTTAACTCACTGGTCAGTGAATATTGAAAAATTACTGATATGTGTAAATTTTGGGTACTGGAAGTGACCGAAGAGATTTGTTAAAAATAAATTAAATATAAATTTAAACTTCAGCTTTTGTTGCAGAGAGTAAATAGAAAATATACACTTCTATCAAAATAAATAGTAAATCTGGATCATTACAGGTAGATAAAGTTGCATAAGTGAAATTTATAGTTATTCTGAGAAATAATAGATAATGGTAATTGCAGTAAATAAATGAAAGACAACAGAATGCATACTCCTGGGTGATATCTAAAGGATCCTGGTTTTAAGAATTATAAAAACCATAAACGTGTAACTACTGTCAATCTCTTTAGTGCAGTATAAATAGATAGATCTGTAAGGTACATGTTAAATTCCAATTGTATTTAAAATAAGGATTGCAATATTTAAAATGTATATAATATATATATATATATATATATATATATATATATATATATATATATATATATATTCTGGTCAAATATCCACGAAATAATCTCATTTATAATTCAACTGTCTCATAGTTAAAAAGGAGTTATTTACAAATGGAAATTAGATTGAATCGTTAACATGAAAAATAAGAACGAAACCCCATATTGGGTTTCTCCTGGGCGTTGATATACCAACCTAGACAAACATAGAAAGTGGATAAGGATAGAGCAAATGTTGAAGGAAAAAGAATCTGTATGAGAATATGGTTAAAAACATAAAATCGAAGAAACAAACCTAAAATCGAGAGCAAAGAAAATCATGTGAGTACAGGTAAAAACACAAGGAAATTCGATAGAAAAACATAACAAACTTCATAGCCATATCGATTTTGTTACCTTCTCAGGATCTCGAGGCTGAAGTATACATATGTAAATAAAAAGGGAATAAATATGTTAGGTTTTATTAAAGCGTTACTGAAAAAAAAAAATTATATTTACTTACTCTGAAAGATTTATTTTGGAGTTAGAGTTAATACCATTCGCTAACGATTTGCTCAGAGTTAGCGTTATACTTCTCAGTGCAAGGTCATGAGGGTTGGGTGTAATGTGTTTTACTTGCGGTGGCAAGTTTAGCACACGCAATAAGAACTCCAGCCTGGCGTAACAATGGAATGAAGAATAATACTCTTATACTTCCGAGTTAAAACAAAACAGAGATGCATAGAATATTTAAAGAGAGGAGAACGATATAAATTGATCACAACTCCTAGATATATATATATATATATATATATATATATATATATATATATATATATATATATATATATATATATTGCGTTCCTATGTGAACTTGAAATATGAGGACAATGAAACATTATACTCGAGTAATAACAATGATGAACAAGAAAGTTTTCCAGAATTCATTCGAACAATTCATAGAAGCAGGAAAAAAAAAATTGAAACGAGAATTTCTTCACCCATAATGAAAGTATCGAGCACTGTATGTAAACAGAGAAACAAAAGAAAATGCATTGACAATTATTTAACTAATAAAGGGTATCCCTTAAAGAAGCGAAACATATTTAATGGATGCCGAGAAGAAGCTCCATAAAATGCAGAGTTTACTACACAAACGTTTCACTGAGCTACTAACTCATCTACACAGCTACGACAAAAACTATATAAAACCAGAGAAGATACAAGAATATCATTCAACACTTACCAATGATTTAGGAGCGAAAACCGGTCGTTGGACTGGTGTGAGAATGGAACGATTTCATGGATAATACATCCGAGCAGTAGGGTTATGGATTCATTGAAGGGAGTGATAAGTTTGTATGGCAATAACCAGAGAAACCATAATAGTGAAATTGATTTTAATAGCCACTACGAATTCAAAACCCTAATCAAATCCTACCCTACAGATGGCAAACATCTACACATTCGTTCACGGATCAAAGAGATGCCAGTTGTAAAGGACAAGTAGATAAAGGCACTTACACGCTTAATGTACCTTGAAGATGGAAATCATAAATGGGAGATCAAATATGTAAGACGATATTGACATTTTGAAAGTTGGGTCGCTCGAGGAAATGAAAAATGAACTGAGTTGCTAGCGATGGTACCAACGTGGTGAAACAAGAATATATAATCCTTAAGATTCAAAAATCGTTGTCAGACTATGCGTATAAATAAGGGTATGATCATTAATTTGGGACATAAAACAAATATGACCCTTTTTCGTTATGTAGTTATATACATATATGAAAATTGTTTATGGTATAGAATAACAAAATATATGTATGTATATAATAATATAGCAATACAGATATAACTATGAGTATAGTTAAGTGTGATGGAAAATAATTAAGGGTACTAAACTCGATCTATATAATCAGTTATAAGTAAAGGTATGGAAATATAAAAGATAGGTAAAATATGTAAGTAGAAAGCCCTCACATGATATCCAACTATAAGGCAGATTTATTTGCGTAATAAATGACAAAAATAATTGTGTTAGTCATGAGATAATTTACAAAAATGAGAGAAAAAAAAAAATTTGAGGAAAGAGGAACATTACATAAGTGTCTGAATAACTGTTCAATCTAGTTAACAAGCAGATTATGAAACTTGTAAAGGATGAGAACGTGCAATCAATGATATTTATTTTGAATTGAGCCTTCCATTCAACAACAGGAGTCCTAGACTGACCAAGTGGTTCTTGCTTCATTCTTTCCCTTCTCTGTCTGATGAGGTGATTTCAAATGGCTGCAAATTTCCTTAAGAAATTGGTTACATTATCAAAATATTTCTGGGTATGCACAAAATCCTTCCCCCGGTGCCTTGTTCCATTTCCAGAATTTTGTGCATGCCAAGGAATTTTTTTTTAATGTTTCTAATAGTGGTAGCACAAGATACAACTACAACGTACACATGATCACTTACTTGGAGTCTTGGACCGACCAAGTGCTTCCCCTCATGCTTCCCCATCTGCGTATGATGAGGGACTGCAAATGGCTGCAAATTCCCTAAGGAAATTGGCTCCATTATCAAAGGGTTTCTTTGCATGCTTGTAATCCTTCCCTAAGTCCTTGTGCCATTTCCAGGATTCTATGCATGCCAAGGAATCTTTTGTTAATGTTCTTGATAACACAAGCATGGCACATAATCATGGATTTTTCATACAACTCTTTGAGTTGGTTCTCTTTATCATCCTGCATTTTTCCAACTACATGATTCAAGTGTTGCAACACCTTAGGGTGGGGACATGTTTCTGGAATCCCAAAAAAAAGTTAGGGTGGACAACCATGTCTCTGGAATCCCGGATGCCTAAAGGGGAGGCATTGATCTCTGGATCCATTTTCTAATCAAAGGGTGGAAACATTGACCTCTAGCATCCTGGGATGTATATACATCTCTGTAATCCCTTACCAACTGTGGGTGGGGATACCCATATATATCCCTGGAGTCTCATAGAGTTCTCTGGAAATTTTGTGTTCTAGCAGGGTGGAGGTGGGACAACCTCTGGAACCCCTAGCCTAAATATTAGGACTGGTTTCACACTAGGGGGTGACACTTGCACACAAGGAAATGTCAATGGTTGGTTGGGAGGTGATTAGCCCATTTTGAGGTGTTTCAATGTCCAAGATGGACAAAACCTAGAGTCCAAGGTGGAAGAACAACATAACGAACCCTGTGGTGTGTGTAACCACAGTCCTTAACTATAGCCCATAATGAAGAACCATGCTGCCTACTTACCAAGCTATTTGATAACCAAGAATACTATGGTATACTATGACCAAAGAAAAAAAAATTAGCTAGTAAGATAAATTAGAATCATAACAAGATTATGTTTGGTCATACCTAAATGTTTAACTATACCTATATAGTTGTCTCTCTATTCTTATATGTTTATGTATGGACCCTAGGTGAAGTAGGGTCAATCCTTAATGGATGCAACTAATTGTAAATTTGAAATTCAAAAAACTTATGATTATTAACCATACATACCTTTGACATCTCATGAGGTTTAGGAGCAGAAGGTATCCTATGCCCAATTTCCCACTATGGCTTCTTGATGCACTTTCCGAGGAAACGAGCGATGGGCATTGCCCATCATAAATTGTTTCTTTCCATATTTCCATTCTTAATTCTGAGGAAAAGAGTGATGTAAAGTGCCCATCATAACTCGTTCTTTCCATATTCCCCTTCTCCAAATGAGATGGGTACCTCTGCCTCCTAGAGTAGTGTCTACAATGGTGTTGCACAAAAATTAACCAAGAGTTTTGATAGGGATAAAATGACCAAATTATTAGGAAATTAACCATGATTTGTAGTAAGGATTGTAGGGTGCCTTGTTGTGGCTCCTTTTCCTATTTGGATGTGAATGAGGGCATGAATGTCTATGTAGATTAACAACTTTCTCACTAATGCCTTATGATACAAGACTAGAGTACATGTAGTTTTCAAGTGTTGTAGGTATACAAAAGTGGCATGATTTCATATTTTGAATTTACTTGCAGTAATTATGCCTCGATGTTGAGAATGTCTCAAGGTGAATAGTTGTAAAAGGGTAGGAAATTGACACAACAAAGTACGTGAATGGAATTTTTCACTATTGCATTGTTTCTAGCATTGATATATTTACAGAATTTATTGTACTACCTATAACTTCATGCTCACTTTTACATGTAATCCATTGGTGCACAATTCATTTCATATTGTTGATTCTTACTTGTAGCAGTTTCTCATTATTGATGGTAAATATGCTTCAACGTAAAATAGATAAGCAACACAATAAATCACATCAATGTCATGGTGGAACTATTTGATGTCTATATTATTCATAGTTTGGATACCCTGACAGAGTTCACTATAACATGTTGATGTATATCTTAACACCATTCCTAAGAAATTTGGTTTTCTGATCATCTAATGGATGTGTAATTTAATGTCTTGAAATTATTGTCCTCATGATTAGCTGTGAAGGATGCATACTAATTATCATTGAAAGTAGCACGACACCTTCACCAGTTGTAGCTAAAATTTGTGTAAATTTCTCTTTCTATTCTAGATACATTTCCATAGATTGTGATGGTACATGCCTGAGGTTTCCCTTTTATTCTCAAAAAAATTGTAGGTGTCATATAAATGGTTAACCTATGCCTACATTTCCCTAGAGTGACCTTTGAAAGCTACTACCTCATGCTGAATGGGTTACACATTATGGGAATAACACACAGATCTAAGTGGCAGTATAGCTCATGAATTGAATTCTCCATAAGCCTAGACCACTGGATGTCACATGTTGACATGGAATACCAAAAGGATCTCGTTTAGGCACTTGCATGGTTCACAACGATTCTCACATTTTATTACTCTTGTTGGTGTTAGGCTGCTTGTTGCATGATTTGCAAGAGTACCCTTGTTGCATAAGTACTGACCTATGCTTCTGTTCAATTTAATGGTCAAGCATACATGTCATAGGAGAGCTTACCTTACCTAATATCTCCTATGACAAGACAGTTTTTGGCACTTCACACAATGAACATGAACATCAATTTTTATGTAATTAGCCTGCCTGAAGGCTTCTTTAGTTCTATGCCAAAACTGAGAAGGCATTCTATGTATGTGTGGAACTAGAATTGCAATTTTCTAGACAATAATGGTTGCATTATCAATACTTCCCTCATTATCAGAGCTTCATTTTCAGAATTACCCATGCTGTAATGACACAGGGTAGTGTCCACTATCTTCAACTGAAAATAATAACTCTTTTGCTCATGATTTTTTTTTTTTAAATCAAGCCTGTAAGGTAAGCTACATGGAATGGTCTTGTATTGATCATGAAAACGTTAGTTTCCCAGATTCAAAGGCCTCGAAAATAGAGATAGAGGCTTTCCATGAGATAATATTAGATGATAATTCGATTGTGTGCCATGGTTTAGTACATAGTTCTGGTGAATTACAATTCCAATTGAGAGAGGCAATCCTTTGAGAGGAAAATGTTGCATACATTTAGCAAACACATTTTCTGGAAAATATAACAAGGGGTAGACATGGATTTCAATGATGCTAATAACTTAGTGCAACAATTTGTGCAATTAGGAGCAGAGGAAATATTGTTTGAGACATATGAAGGTTTTTTCTTCTAGGGAATATGAACTGATGCCGATAAGAGTTGGGGGAATGTAGGGGAATATTAGTGAAGTTTCTGGTAATTCATTTGAGAATGCTACATCTCTTGATGCATTTTACAATGAAGCAGAGAAATCCACACCACTCAGGGCAAGTGCAATAGGCAATGGAGAAGGGACTTCTCGGGATGAGTTGAACAATGAAAATTTTGTAATGCCTGCTAGTATTGCACTTAGATTAAACGTTTCCCCTCCTCAATTTTATTAATTTTAAATAAATCTTCTCTCATATAGAAATGAAAATATATGAAATAACATAATTATATAATATAATTAGCATAATCAAATTATGTAATTTAATGGAATATATATATATATATATATATATATATATATATATATATAATTCTATGAAATAGATAGGTTTCCATAATTTAAAATGATTATTATTAAATTCAAATATAGATATATATATTTAAAAAAACAATCTTATACTACCATACAAATATATTAACAATTTTCACAATCAAATAGTAATTTTGATTTCTCATTCTTTAGTTTTCAGTGTTCTCTCTTAACATCACTTCCATTTCCATTTCCAACCATATATAAGTTTTCATATCTTACTCATTCAACTTCACCACCATATACGAAACACTTATTCACTTATAACCACGTACACACAAAGGCTCTAAATGAGGAGTTAAATAGGTGGGAACCATTGTTTAAGCTTTTGAAGGTGTAGCTCAAACCTTATGAAGGCATAGCTTAGGGATACAAAGAAACTCCTCAATAGGTCACTCATATGATTTCCTGTGTATAAGTAACAAAAAATAGGGGAAAATGTCCAAAGCTATTGTCAATCATGCTCAGTGAGAAATTGACTGCCTTGCTCATTGAAATTTTATTTCAAAAGGAATCTCTGGTTATCAATTTCAGAGAAGATGTAGGGTTTATTTGTGAAAAACTTGATTCCTTTAAAACTATGTAAACAACGTGAGAGAGATTTTACAAAATCCAATTTGATGACAAGCTAGCCGCATAAATTTTAGCATTTTCTCTATTGTGCCATGGATATCTTGGAGGATTGAGAGGCCCCCAATATTAGAAATTTTTTCTTCTGATATCAGATGGCCTGTAGGATTAAGCCATTAAAAAATTGTACCATCCACATATACTCGAGTGCTCCACACCTAAAATATTTGAAGTTTGTGGTTTATGTGAATGCTCCTTTTCACACATTAAATGTAGATCTTCAGAGTAAAAAAGTGATTTCTCTACTTACAGATTATAAAATTGTGTTGTAAGCATGAAAAAGGACATTTATCTCATCGCTTAGTGGATATTTCAAGATGGCCCTAGAGTGATTGCAGTTGTGGGAAATAGAGGGATGGTTAGGACTCCTGTCTTACAAAAAGTTTTAAACAACCAAAGAGTTAGAAAAAAAATTCAGCATGTGGTTTGGTTAGGAGTGTCAACATATATTGTCAATGAGATTTTTCTCGAAATGGGTAGTCAAATTAAGCTACCAATTGGAGAGGATCTGTCAAGCATAGAGATTCAGAGTCTTAGATACATCATTCATAAACATTTAGTAAATAAATTTTAACTCCCAAACAAAGCTTTAAATGATTCTACATAACTATATATTCAAGGGTGTGAAAAAGTGTGGGGATTGGTGATTTATCTTCTATTGTTCCAATTATAAAACTTTAAAAATAGTAAACATGTTCATTAATTAATATTTTTCCAATCCTCGCATTTGGAAGAAGAACCATCATGTAGCAAGATTTTATCCATACCTCTATCATTCATGTGTTGTAGTTGTCTTTTTTATGTGATGTATTTTTCCATTTTCTTATTTGTTATAGGAAATAACATATGCAACATTCCTCCAAACAAAAAAATGGGTTTTGGAATTTGATGGGGCTAATATCTTAAGATATAGCTCCACTTCATTGTCAATTCAGTGAAACTTGTCCAACAATTTTGAATTGCATGGATTGCAATGTTTGGTGCCATTTCATATGAAACAACTCTTGGTGAACAACATGTAGTTACCTATAAATTTTGAAGCCCACCAGAATGCTTCAAGACAGTTCAATTTATTTTTAAATGATAAAGTATCTATTTAGAGAGTCACAGAATGCCATTTCATGTAACATAACCTAAAAAATTGTTGTATAATTATGACACTTCCATCCTTGATTTAAATACATGCATTCCATTCTTGGTTTCCAGTGTTGTGCGAGAATAATTTATATTGATTTCAATGAGTTACATACTAAATATTTGCCACATAGCTTGGCATAGATTTTTTTATCTTCCTTTTCTAAATTCATCTATGTTCTAGCTGTTATGGTATGGGATGAACATTAGGGATAAGACACCAATGGAGAAAATAGACAATACCCTTTCTATAAGTAAGACCTTGAAGGAAGATTATTGAATCCAAAGGATCTAATAAAATCTAATATATGTAAGATTAAATATGAGGAATCAACAAAAAAGATGAAAAATGCAATGTAATATATACAATACTTCATTAAAGCCAATTTCTTACATTTTTTTTGAGAAGTTTTTAATACCAAAAATTTCAAACTGTTTCAACTCAAACTAGATAGGAATCCACCAAATAAGGTGGCATCCACTTGGCTATAATTATTACTGACACAAAATACAAAAATAATATTGAAGCCTCCCATTTCCTTACATCCAGTTTGAGCAGTTTATAATAAAAAACAATATTCAAGAACTGTTCCAAATACATCTACAACAACCAATTGTTTTAACTCAATTTAAGTATGATAATTTATATGTCACCACAACCACAACATGAAGGTGGCATCCACTTGACTATCCTTTAGAGAAAATCCAAAACATAGTCTCAAAGCCTCCAAATTGTTAATCAATCATTCAAGACATGACACCTATGGCAACCATATACCATGCCTCCCTAAAAGATGCCTTCAATGTTTGAAAATATTTTGTAAAGATACAAAAGATGAAAAATAAGATGGACACTGAGAAATTGGGGAAAAAAACTTATATCATTCTATTATAAATCTTAAAAAGAAAAATTGAATAGTAATATTTCTATCAAAAATGAAGGAAATAACCAATTAAAACAAGAAATTGAGAAATTGACTATATAAACAAGATTTAGAAAAGGAAAGCTAACAATGTGTACAACTCATGAATATACAAAAAAAAAAGTGTTCGACAGTAACATAAAATGCTACAAAAGTGTCAAATAAATGACATAATAATAGTTCATTACATAAACAGTAGAACTGACCTAGGTGAGGCCACCCACTAAAAGGAAGCTTCTTTTGTGCTGAATTTTTTCCCAGGCCCTTGACTGAATAGATCCTCTTGGAATCCTTCCTTGAGACAACATTAGTTTTATAAGCTTTCATAACTTTGATCTCCAATTAAATTTTTCCCAATTTCAAAAAGGAAAGGAAAACAATTGGAAGGAAATGACTTTGCGGTCAACTGAAGAAACCACCATGGCTTCTCTTGAAGTAATTTAAATGTAAATTAATTCCAAAGCTTAGAAAATTTGGCTTGTATAGAATTCACTAGTTTTAAAAACCTCTCACATCAACTGACAAAATTCTAGTGTAATTTAAAAAAGATATTAATTGGGTATAATATATTCAAACATAACTGGAATTCAGAATATACAAAAAAGCAACTACAATACCAACCAAATACTAATTTAGAAAGGAAAATACTCAGTACATGGACTAGAGCCTAAAGATACACATCGGAGAGGCGAGAAAAAGAATATTTGATCCATATCCATGTAAAATATGAATTTTACCACCAATGCGACAATTATTCACCATTGTAGCATATGCTACTAGACTAATAAAATATTCAAAATTTCAATACATTTATGTATACATTTGTACAACTTACGTTTAGGGTATGGTTGCTGAAAAATTGTGGTCTTCTTTCTTGTGGCAATCGCATAGATCTTGAGGAACAAAACACCCCATTCATATTTTTCATAGCCCAAACTTTCTCAATCTCATCCCCAAACCTTACAAACCCATATCCTTTTGAATGACCTATAACCCTATTAGTAACAACCTTGGCTCCTTTTACACTTTGGTATCTAGTTTGGAATGTCTCTTACAACAAATAGTTTGTCACATAATATGTGAAATGTCCAAAAAATATAAGATAATCAAGTCCAATATCAGGACACTTTTCTCCAATGCCAAAGGTTTTCCAGTTTATCCTATAAAATTATTCAGTGTTGGGCATTTGCGAACCATTGTAAGTTTTCAACACTCTCTTAGCTCCTGCATGGCTTGCAAACTCCACAAAGCCATAACCCTCTGATTGTCTAGTCTATTTATTCTAAATAAATTTAACAGAAACAACATGCCATTGACAACATGAATATGATCAAAACAACTATGTATCCAAACAAACATTTTTGATAATAAAAATGCAAATAATAGTCAGTAGGTTTTAAATTTTTATACATAGTACAATGATATAGGAAAGACGAAGTAAAAATAATAACTTACAATTAATATACATATTCTAACAATATCAACTCAGAAGTTAGCAGCCCCAAACACCTCAAACAACTCTACAATGGCAGTGGTAGGGTGTTTCCTCAAACCAATGGCAAAAATAGTGGAGGTAGTTTTTAAAAATATCAAAGACTTCAATGGAGGTCTCACCACCATCATCGCTTCTGAAGGACAAATTAACAACTAAGACATAGGATTGGACCCTTAGCAAATGTAACAACAACCAAGGAAAAATATATAGCCCCATTCATATTAAAATGGTGCATGACTTCTCAATATTGGATATCACAAGTCAAGAATTTGCTGCAGAGAATAGAATTTCTTGAGAATGAAAACAAGAATATCAATTCAGAGGTACTAGACCTCAAACAACAGGTTTCTAAAATCAAAATACATGAAAAAATACACTTATGAAAACCAATTGTGGAATCTCCAACACGCAAAATAGAAATCTAAAAACATAAAAGGATAGCAAGAGATGAGATAAAAACAAGCACTTTTTTAAAAATTAAGATGAGATCACAATAGCCTCCCCCACTCCCTGTGGTGAAAGGGTTGGTAAAAAAAAATATTGAACATATACGAAGCCCTAGAGATTAATATTAGAGTACAAGGGCTCCCCTTCCCATGGCCCGATCAAATACCCTATAGCTATTTCCTGGGGTAGAGGAATGTGATTTCAAGGTAGAACCATGTCTATAAAATAATAGAGAAGTGGGAAAAATGGAGAAGAGGCAAGCGCACACATTACTAGCCAATGAAACATCCCTTGGGGTAAAATGATGGAAAGAGCACATGACAAGGTCAATTGAAGAATCTTCAATGCACTCTTCAATCCATGCTTACAAATATTTTCATTGTATGGAGCTAGTTATTATTGACACTACATATTAGTCCCATCAACAAACGAAGAGACAAGCAATAGTTCTACCCAGTCATACAATAACAGTTTGTCATGTTCTAGTTTCCTTGGAAAGGCTTTAGGATCATCTTAGAGAGATTATTATAAGAGTTTTGTAGCAATTTCATAGGGTACTAAACCCTTTAGTTTCTTATTTTACCATAACACATCAAGAAAGGGTATCATAGGATATGTTATTCCAATAAAGAGAAATGAGTCTATGGGAGGGGAATCTCTTGAATCTGGTAGACACAAAATGTGAGGCAGTATTACTCTAGAGTAACATATGACAAGGTTATTTTATGTTGCACCTGGAGCTAATATAGTTGGTAACCAAGTCGAAATTAGATTTCAACATATGGGGAATATTTGTTTTTGTGACAGTCCTGGAAAACATAGTAGATTATATTCTAACTAGTATTACATACACAAAAATTGCTAAATTATCAGCAAACCCTATTATCCCAATATTGTTAGTTTGACCTTGTAACCAACCTTGGTAATTGTTGCCTCTTTGTTTCCTTTTTCCAACAAGCAACACTGTGTTTTCCACAATTCATACCACATAGGTGTTCTGATGCTACATACACACCTCAGAATTGTTCAACTACTACAAATCCCACATAAGTGATTCGATGCCCAGATCATACCCCAGTCTGAATATCCTGCCACAAAACTCCAAGGATAAGGTTACATAGGTGATGGAATTTCTCTTTAATCACCCCACATTTCCACAAAAAAACACTCGCTACCTAGATCGGACCTCAAGAGAGTTTAGCGGCTCACTGCTCTCAATAGAAATTCGATTTGACCCAAATCAAACAAAATATCTTCATCTTGGCCTAATAATTCTAAAAAACACTTGGCCCCCAAATGTTAGAGATATATATAGTAGCAAACTATTTCCACTCAATCTAAATAGGCTAAGTTATATGATAGGACAACCACAACATGAAGGTGGCATCCGCTTGACTATCTTTTATAGAAAATCCAAAAGATAGTCTAAAATACTCCAAACTGTTAATCAATCATTAATCACAACATTATACATATTCCAACCATATACCATGCATGCCTACAACATGCCTTGAATGTTTAAAAATATTTTGTAAAGATACAGAAGATGAAAAATAAGATCGAAAATGAAAAATTGGGGAAAAAAATCTTATATCATTCTATTCTAAAACTTAAAAAATAAAGAATTGAACAGTAAAATTTCTATCAAAAATGAAGGAAACAACCATATTAAAATAGGAAATGGAGAAACTGACTATATAAACATCATTTTGGAAAATCAAAGTTAACAAGGTGGACAACTCATGAATATACAAGAAAAAAAGTGTTCGATGGTAGCATGAAATCATACAAAAATGTCAAATGAATGACAGAATGGCAGTTCATTACATAAATAGTAAAGCTAACCTAGGCGAGGCCACCCACTAAAAGGATTATTTTTCTATGTTGAATTTTTTTCCATGTCCCCAATGGAATAGAGCATCTTGGCATCCTGCTTTTAGACAACATCAATTTTATAAGCTTTCATAACTTTGATCTCCAATTAAATTTTGCCAATTTCAAAAAGGAAAGGAAAACAATTGGAAGGAAATGACTTTTTATATCAATTGAAGCAACCACCGTGGCTTCTCTTGAAATACTTGAAATGTAAATTAATTCCAAAGCTTAGAAAATTTGGCTTATATAGAATTCACTAGCTTTAAGAACCTCCCACATCACCTGACCAAATTCTAGTATAATTTAAAAAAGCTCTTAATCGGGTATATTGATTCAAACATAACTGCAATCATGAATATACAAAAAATCAATTGCAATACCAGCCAACTCCAAATTCAGAAAGGAAAGTACTCAGTACATAGACTAGAGCTTAAAGCTACACAACACTGAGGCAAGAAAAAGCAGATATGATCCATATCAATGGAAAACATGAATTTTTCCAACCAACACAACCATTATTCATGATTCTGGCATCTTCTACTAGACTAACAAAATATTCAAAAAATCAATACATTTGTGTATACATTTGCACAATTTACATTTATGATATTTTTGCTGAAAAGAAGTGGTCTTCTTTGTTGTGGAAAGACCTATCCACATAGATCTTAGGGAAAAAAACACCCCATTCATCTCCGTCATACTCCGAAATTGCTCAATATCATCCCCAAACCTTTCAAACCCATATCCTTTTGAACGACCTGTAACCCTATAAGTAACAACCTTGGAACCTTTTATAATTTTGTATCTAGTTCGGAATGTCTCTTGCAACAAATAGTTTGTCACATCATATGCCAAATTTCCAGCAAATATAGAATAATCAGATCCAATCTCAGGCCACTTTTCTCCAATGCCAAAGGTTTCCCAATTTATGTTGTAAAATTTTCCAGTGCTGGGAATATGTGCACCATTATAAGTTTTAAAATCTCTCTCATCTATTGTGTGGCTTGAAAACTCCAAAAATCCATAACCCTCTAATTGTCTAGTTTGTGTATTGCTAATAATTTTAACAGAAACAACCTACCATTGACAACATCAGTATGATCAAAAAAAATATGTATCCTAACAAAAATTTCTGGTAATAAAAATGCAAATAATAGACAGTAGATTTTAAATTTCCATATAGAGTACAATGAGATAGGAAAGAAGAAGTAAAAAGCATAAATTGCAATTAATATACACAGTCTAACAATGTCAACTCAGAAGTTAGCAAACCCAATCACCTCAAACAACTCTAAAATGGTAGTGGTAGGGTGTTGCCTCAAAACAGTGGCAAAAACAATGGAGGTAGTTTTTAAAAATATCAAAGACTTCAATGGAGGTCTCACCACTGTCATCACTGCTCAAGGACAAATTAACAACTGAGACATGGGACTGGACCCTTAGCAATTGTAAAAACAACCAAGAAAAATATATAGCCCCATTCATATTAACATGGTGCATGAATTCTCAATATTGGATATCGCAAGTCAAGAATTTGCTGCAGAGAATAGAATTTCTTGAGAAAGAAAACAAGAAAATCCATTCAGAGGTACTAGACCTCAAAGAACAGGTTTCTGAAATGAGAAAACATGAAAGGATACACTTATGAAAACAAATTGAATAATCTCCAACACGCCAAACATAAAATCTCAAAACAGAAAAAGATAGCAAGAGATGAGATCACAACAAGCCCTTTCTGAAAAAGGAAGATGAGATCACAATAGCCTCCCCCACTCACTATGGTGAAAGGATTGGTAAAAACAATATTGAACATCTACAAAGCCCTGGAGCTTCATCTTAGAGTGCAAGGGCTCCCCTTCCAATGGCCCCATCAAATCCCCTACATCTATTTCATGGGGTAGAGGAATGTGATGTAAAGGCAGAACCATGTCTAGAAAATAATTGAGAAGTGGGAAAAGGGGGGAAGAGGCCATCACACACAATACTAGCCAATGGAACATCCCTTAGGGTAAAATGTTGGAAATATCACAATACAAGGTCAATTGAAGAATCTTCATTACAATCTTCAATCCATGGTTACAAATATTTTCATTGTATGGAGTCAGTTATTGTTATCACTACATATTAGTTCCATCAACAAAGGGAGAGACAAGCAGTAATTGTAGCTAGTCATAGAATAACGATTTGTCAGGTTCTAGTTGATTTGGAAAGGCTTGAGGATCATCTTGCAGAGATGATTATAAGAGTTATGTAGTAGTTTCATTGAGTACTAAAGCATTTAATTTCTTATTTTACCATAACCCATCAAAAAAGTGTATCATAGAGTGCATGGGCTCCCCTTCCCATGGCCCCATAAAATCCCCTACAGACAATTCCTGGGGTAGAGGAATGTGATGTAGAGGTAGAACCATGTCTAGAAAATAATTGAGAAGTGGGAAAAAGGGAGAAGAGGGCAGCATAAGAATTACTAGCCAATGAAACATCCCTTAAGGTAAAATGTTGGAAAGAGCACATGACAAGGACAGTTGAAGAATCTTCATTTCACTCTTCAATCCATGGTTTCAAATATTTTCATTTTATGGAGCCAATAATTAGTAGCACTACATATTAGTCCCATCAACAAAGGGAGAGACAAACAACATTTCTATCCATTCATAGAATAATAGTTCATCATGTTATAGTTGCCTTGGAAAGGCTTCATGATCATCTTGCAGAGATTATTCTAAGAGTTATGTAGCAGTTTGATTGAGTACTAAAGAATTTAGTTTTTTATTTTACCATAGCATGTTAAGAAAGTCTATCATAGGATTTGTTATGCCAATAAAGAAAAATGAGTCCACAAAAATGATAAATTATCAACAAGCCCTATTATCCTAATATTTTTAGTTCTACCTATCAATTTTAAACCTACACATTTTCGGAGAGTGAGAGAATAGGTTTACACATTTTTGGAGAGTGATAGAACATGTTTACACATTTTTAGAGAGTGAGAGAAAAGGTTTACAGTCAAAATCCAACCAAATTAATTGTTTCCTCTTTGTTGCCTTTGTCCAACTAGCTAGTCTATGATTTCTATAGTTCATAGCACATAGGTGTTCTGATGCTACATACACACATCAGAATTGTTCCACTACCACAAAGCGCACAGAGGTGATCTGATGCCTAGATTATGCCCTGGTCTCAATAACCTGACATAGAACTCATTGGGGAAGGTTACATAGGTTATGAAATTGTTCTTGAATCACCTAAAATTTCCCCCAAACAAGCCCTCGCTACCTAGACCGGACCTTAGGAGGGTTTAGCAGATCAATGATATCAAAATAACTTTGATTTTACCCTAATTATGAGCTATTGCCATCAAGGATCCTTTTGAGGTAGTTTATTTCATCCTTCCATTGTCACAGAGGGATGAATTAATCTCAGACCGAACTTCAAGAAAGTACATTTATGAGGATTTAACCCTACAGCAACTACGCTGCCACAGGAAGATGCTAAATATGGGTCACTACATCAAATATGAACACAAAATCCCTTGCTGCCTCCAACTAAACTTGAGCCCAATTGTGCTACCTCAGAAAACATTTGGAAGATAATTCACTACCCAAAAAGATGCAAAATACCCTTGCTACCATGCCACAAATTGATGAATGTTGCCTAACTGATTGTCTGAGAAAGCAACCAGAAGTTCGTTGCAATCTCGATACTCCTAAGGATATATGCCAAATACCCTTACTACCACACCACAAATAGATGAATGCTGCTCATTGAATGAGATTGAAAGTAACTTGATGTTTGTTACACTCTCGGTACTCTAGAGGAAAATTTCACCAAGACCCCAATCTAAGATAAATGAGTTATCCCAATATTCATTGGGCTTAAACACTTCTCATGTAGGGTGAGAACCTTGAAAAAATTGAACAAAATATCTTCATCTTTGCCTAATTATTATAAAACAAACTTGGCCACCAAATCTCAAATATAGAAACAAAATAATTATTGATGGGAACTACTGTAATGGGAATGCGATAGGAACAATCCAGAGATGGGGGTTTTTGTAAAACACCCTATCTAGAGATAGGAACGAGGAAGATGCAGCGTCGGATTCTCACCATGTTCACTATCCTTAGGAACGGAACTCAGAAGTGTGGCTCCCGAGTTTGGCCAATAGTCGCTGCGCTCTCTACTCCCACGATACTCCCGCCTGTGTTTCACCTCTGCTTGGCCCATATATGGAATAGAAAATACCTTATAATAAATATATATATATATCTATCCCATCAACAAGCCCTATTATCCTAATATTTTTAGTTCTACCTATCAATTTTAAACCTACACATTTTCGGAGAGTGAGAGAATAGGTTTACACATTTTTGGAGAGTGATAGAACATGTTTACACATTTTTAGAGAGTGAGAGAAAAGGTTTACAGTCAAAATCCAACCAAATTAATTGTTTCCTCTTTGTTGCCTTTGTCCAACTAGCTAGTCTATGATTTCTATAGTTCATAGCACATAGGTGTTCTGATGCTACATACACACATCAGAATTGTTCCACTACCACAAAGCGCACAGAGGTGATCTGATGCCTAGATTATGCCCTGGTCTCAATAACCTGACATAGAACTCATTGGGGAAGGTTACATAGGTTATGAAATTGTTCTTGAATCACCTAAAATTTCCCCCAAACAAGCCCTCGCTACCTAGACCGGACCTTAGGAGGGTTTAGCAGATCAATGATATCAAAATAACTTTGATTTTACCCTAATTATGAGCTATTGCCATCAAGGATCCTTTTGAGGTAGTTTATTTCATCCTTCCATTGTCACAGAGGGATGAATTAATCTCAGACCGAACTTCAAGAAAGTACATTTATGAGGATTTAACCCTACAGCAACTACGCTGCCACAGGAAGATGCTAAATATGGGTCACTACATCAAATATGAACACAAAATCCCTTGCTGCCTCCAACTAAACTTGAGCCCAATTGTGCTACCTCAGAAAACATTTGGAAGATAATTCACTACCCAAAAAGATGCAAAATACCCTTGCTACCATGCCACAAATTGATGAATGTTGCCTAACTGATTGTCTGAGAAAGCAACCAGAAGTTCGTTGCAATCTCGATACTCCTAAGGATATATGCCAAATACCCTTACTACCACACCACAAATAGATGAATGCTGCTCATTGAATGAGATTGAAAGTAACTTGATGTTTGTTACACTCTCGGTACTCTAGAGGAAAATTTCACCAAGACCCCAATCTAAGATAAATGAGTTATCCCAATATTCATTGGGCTTAAACACTTCTCATGTAGGGTGAGAACCTTGAAAAAATTGAACAAAATATCTTCATCTTTGCCTAATTATTATAAAACAAACTTGGCCACCAAATCTCAAATATAGAAACAAAATAATTATTGATGGGAACTACTGTAATGGGAATGCGATAGGAACAATCCAGAGATGGGGGTTTTTGTAAAACACCCTATCTAGAGATAGGAACGAGGAAGATGCAGCGTCGGATTCTCACCATGTTCACTATCCTTAGGAACGGAACTCAGAAGTGTGGCTCCCGAGTTTGGCCAATAGTCGCTGCGCTCTCTACTCCCACGATACTCCCGCCTGTGTTTCACCTCTGCTTGGCCCATATATGGAATAGAAAATACCTTATAATAAATATATATATATATCTATCTATATATATATATATATATATATATATATATATATATAACATATAGAAACACTTTTACCCCTGGTTATATAGCCATTATATTGTTTTATGTTTTTTTCATTTTTCATATCCAAATATGAACACATGTGATATAGTATTGCCTTGTTAGTGATGCCCTTGTGGGTTGAGTGGACCTAAAGGAAAACAATTATTGTGGAAATTTTTTTTTTTTAACTTAATAAATGTGGGATTTGAGTTATTGTGAAAATACTAGAGTTTAAATGGAGACCAAGATTTCAAATCCATGAGGATGGATAAGATTCCAAAGTCTTTCCTAGCTTCTCCAAAAATCCTTGGAGAAAATAAATTAAATTTAAATATTATATTGGATATAAAAATCTAAAAAGATACCTCAGTAAAGTGGAAAGTTACTGGAGAGAGGTGAAATAAAACTAGAAAGAGGAAAAATCTAGTTTTAAAGTAATTTTGTGGAAAAAACAAAAGGAAAGACTAGGCAAAAAGGATAACAACATCCTGATTAAATGAATGCAGTTATGGAAACATGATGAAGGGAAATAAGGCTTAAATAAGCCATTCCTGGGTAGACAAGAGATTGTCTACACTGTTGGCTTAAGGGGTCCTGACCCAGGTTCGGTGTGCAAGGTTTGCCAACAAACCCCTATACTACTGGCCCTTTCGGCAGTGACCTGCTTGCGGAGGTCTATGTCTCAACTGAAGTAGTATGGGTGGGTGCTGGAAACAGGTTTCCACATGCTGAGAAAGGATGGGTAAGGCAAGCAGAGTTGCATCTCATTCTGTAACTCCTAGATTACCTTGTTCTGCGCAGAGTTAATTACGTCTCTATTTGTATCCACGTGCACTAGATCTATAATTATATTCTTTTCAGAACATCAAAAAATTATTACATAAACAGAGCGGAATAGATCTAGATCCAAGCATTTATTACACTGATCTTTGAAGCTAAAAGAAAGAAAATATACAACGCAGTAATTATCAGCAATTTAGACAACAGTATTCACAGATTTAGATCTCTAGTAATCCTTCGCATTCATTCATTAATCAATCTTTCCTTACAATTCCCTTCCCAACCTGTGCATAGAGCAGCAGGGTCCACACACAGCTAGACTAGGATCTCTGCGCACACAACCAGTAGGATTCTATTCCCCAAAAGCTAAATAGATAGCTTAAACAACAGATCACATCAATAGCTCCTCGTTTCTTATCCTTTACAATACAAAATACATCTCTATTTATAACAATCTAACCTCGACTTTCCTATAGTCTGTAACCCATGGTTTTCAGACCCTTAGTTTCCCCTTTGACCCATTATAATGCGTTCAGGGTAGGAGCATGTTGTAGGGTAAATAAATATCCTAGAGCGAAGTCTTCTAGCCATCCACACACTGTATGAAGCTATTTAATGGTAAAGTAGCTCGTCTTTGGCACACACCCTCGATCATTTGGATCTTTCTTACCATAAATGGTTCGATTGATGATCTGCCGCCTATTTTTCATACTTGTAAGGTTCTTTTCTTATCAAATCGTGATGTTCTGATGGTCATCCTTCGTGCTCGAGGTCGTGTCCACAGAATCTCAAACAATGGATGACACCTGTATTTCATTCGCGTACCCTTAGTGAGGGTCGACGCAAGGTGTGTCGGCAAGTTGGCCATCAGTATTTTCAAGCCCTTTACTTAACCCATGGGCATGACATTCCTCTATGATAGGGCTTTGTCATACATCTTCGTGCCATTTATTACTTGAGACGTTCATATATTCTCCCGGTTATATGTGGGTTCATGCAGGTCCGTAATCCGACGCATGCTTAGGTCAGTGGTACCCCAGAAAGTTTGTCTGGGCAAGGTTCGATCACACCCTTGAGTGTTGCACATCAACAAGTATCTGCGTAGGTCAACTGACCTCAAAGTCCATCTAGAAACTGGGGTCCCTATGTGTAGGATCACCCTACTCCAATACATCCCCTGAGTGAATAATACCGATCCTTGCATAGGTGGTCCATGTAGTGTTAGTGGCAGTGCTCCTAGCCTACATTCCATGGGAATCTTAGGTTCAACAGGCTGCTGACTATCACCTGTGTCCTCCTGGAAGGGCAGGGTTCTTTCTGTGGTAGAGATGTGATGGAAATTCCTGATGGTCTAAAGGCTTCGAAGCACCGAGACCTCGTGCAACCGACCTTGCCAATTTTCTAGCTCCTCATTAGAGTTGGAATAACTTTAACTGTCCTTTTCCTAGCAAAGCATTCCTTCATCCGTGGGGCTAACCCAATCTTCATCTGGTGCAGTTAATTTATAAATGTGATCTAATTCCTCCTTTCATAGGCTGGCTCTGTATACAATGCACCTTCTGTTGGATCTAGTGGTACTATGACACGCGTACCTTTTTTTTCGAACACCATGTTGTGTTTCTTCAGATTGATGACACCCCCCATGTCTATTGCCCAGTCTAGCCCGAGAAGCGTAGGGTAGGGGTATGCGTCTTCTACTATTTCTATTACCTCAAAATCAGCTAGGACCCTTACCCTTGTGATGTCAACCATGAATTTCGGTAACCTACCGAGAGGGATGATATTTTGTTGATTCGCCATTCACAGCTGGATGGTGGACTAGTCTAACTTAGGTTCTCCCATTCGTTTCCAGGTTTTCTTTGTTAATGTTCACATCTGATCCAAGATCAAGAATAACCTTATATAACTCATAGTCGCCAATCTGCGCAGTCAATCGCACTTCCCTCCTGGTGTGCCTCTTGTAGCTGCGTAATTTGTGTACTTCCTTAATCTTAGTTGTTGTGCTGGGTCGGGCTACGTAGTCCTGTAGTAATACTTGAATTTTTTCTTCAGCTTGTGGGTTGCGTAGTAGCTTCAAGCATGTCCTTAAAAAGGGTTCAACCTCCTCTTCTTTCTGGAGGTGTGCCGGTAGCTGCACAGGGGCTTCTAGTGGCTCTTGTTTCTTCAAATTCAGTTCCTTCTGAGTAGCAAGATCCTCCCTTGCTTCCTGGGTGACCATGCTGTACATTTTGACTTTTTCACTTGGATATTCACTCCTGAGCTCAGTTTTGACTCTCTGTACATTTTGTGTGGGGGTATAATTTTTGTCCTTCATTTTTGTTATCAATATCGGGCAGCCTTTGATCTCATGGTCCAGCTGTCGGCAATATTTACAGGATTACCTAGTTGGATTCGGGTAGTCCCTGGCTAAGTGACCTACCTCTCCATAGTTATAGCAGATCAGCTGGCCTTGTCCTCGTCATGTGCTTCCTCCCCAGCCCCACCTGCTCCTCACAGGAGATCCACCAAAGGTCGCAGGAGATCTCGGCAAGGCAGGATCAGATTGTACCTTATAGAGGTTTCCTTGATCTACCAACAAGTCATATGTGCGACAATTATACTCACCGTGCCCCATCGATTGGTAGAACCTACTCCATTGTTGCTTCAGTTCACCCCCATTTATCCGAGGGCACTGGGTTTTATCATGTAGTCCTGCTACCTGGAAGTCTTCGCACAAGAGGTCCGTGCTGACTCCTTTTCCCCGTTCCATCCGTAAGCTATGTATTTCCATGTGCATGGCTCCGAGGTGCTCCTGAATTTGTTGCACTCCTCCCCACGTGTTGTCCTTAGGCACGACTTTCAAAATTGTTGTTTTAGGGCATCCTTAATATCTTGAAGCGATGCGACCCCATTTTGGGATATATACCACATATACCAGTCCAACGCCCTCTCTTCAAAAGCCATGGATAACTGCGATCTCTTCATAGTATTGCTTACCACCCCTTGCGCCATCCACACCAAGTCAGCCACGAATCAAAATCGTTCCATGTCCTCATCAGCTGCGCCTTTACAGGTAGGTAAGTTTAAGTGTGCTGCCATGGGTTCCTCTGGTTTATTTTCCCGTAGGTCTGATGTCGAGGTAGCTAACGGACCTTGCATAGGTTTCGGAGGACTATGAGCAGAGCAATCCTCTTCTTGACTGGTTTGATAGTACTTACCGCTCTATGTTGCAGTTTCACCCAGAGTAGCACTCATTCAACCCCGCATTAGATCTCCAATGCCATTACTCGATCCTGTTTCTCATACTTCTTCTAGTCCCAGATACAGAACCATTTTTTGGCTTGAGGGGTCCTGACCGAGGTTTTGTGTGCAAGGTTTGCCAACAAACCCCTATACTATTGGCCCTTTCGGCAGTGACCTGCTTGCGCAGGTCAAAGTCTCACCTGAGGTAGTATGGGTGGGTGCTAGAACCAGGTTTTCACACCCTAAGAAAGGATGGGTAAGGCAGGCAGAGCTGCGTCTCGTTCTATAATTCCCAGATTACCTTGTTCAGTGCAGAGTTAATTACGTCTCTATTTGCATCCACGTGCGGTAGATATCTAGTTATATTCTTTTCAGAACATCAACACAGTATTACATAAACAAAGCAGAATAGATCTAGATCCAAGCATTCAGTACACCAATCTTTGCAGCTAAAAGAAAAAAAATATACAACACATCAATTATCAGCAATTCAGAGAGCAATACTCACAGATTCAGATCTCTAATAATCCTTCACATTCATTCATTCATCAATCTTTCCTCACAATTCCCTTCCCAACCTGCGCACAGAGCAGCAGGGTCCACACACAGCTAGACTAGGATCTCTGCGCACACAGCCAGTAGGAGTCTATTCCCCAAAACCCAAACAGATAGCTTAAACAATAGATTGCATCAATATATCCTCATTTCTTATCCTTTACAATACAAAATACATCTCTATTTATAACAATCTAGCCTCGACTTTCCTATGGTCCGCAACCCATGGTTTTTGTACCCCTAGTTTACCCTTTGACCCATTACAATATGTTCGAGGCTTTGACCCGCCCCAAAACCTCTATGCTAGACTAAATATAATAAAAAATAATCAAAATGGACCAGTTTCGCAACTTGTTAGGAGACCCCATTCCAACATACACCTTGGCGGAATTGGTCTCTGATCAGGGGAGATGTGGAGAGAAAGCTCAAGGTTGGGTGGCAAATAGTCTTACACAAATTTGTATGCACAAGAATTTCAATTCTGCATTATGATTTTTAGTATTATAGAAATTTGAAACTATACATTCCTATGGAATTACGATGGAAGTGTGGAAGAGAGTTAATTTTATGCATGATTAATTTCTGTATAAAATTTATTTAGACAGTCTGATGTATTTAACAGACAACAACTATAGAAATTATAGTTGATCTGTATGGTCACATGGACAATTAGAAATTAATAAATCAATTCTCAGAATGTCTAAACCCCAGTAACAGGTTTAAATCTGAGGTTAGGTTGTAAGCCTTAATACTGTATACACATAAAACATAGATAAATACATGGGAAAGAAGTTAAACTTAGTGTATTTATCAGTTGTGAAATAATAACAGTAAATAGGAAATTTATACATAAAGAGGAAATTTCCTTTATATTGGTAAACATGAATATGTGAACTCCAAGTAAAATCTATTATTGTAACATAACTAAAGGATTTTGGATATATACATAAATTATTGCATTAGCTCAGAAATGTCACAAAGGTCAGATAGCATAAAGTACATGCAGAAAGGTAAATTTCTGAGAATGAGTATACAATATCACACTGCAATAATTTAAGTCATGAGATAATAATGTACATGAATTAAAATTTAATCTTGTCGTAAATTATAGACAGATTCCATGGTCCAAACTAAATGATTACAACAAAATTTTCCATTTGATTATAGTTAAGAATTCAAGAGGATGAATTATTCAAAGTGATATGGACCAACCTGTATAGAAGAAACCAAAATTTATTTTCAAGGAATGGCATATTGAATTGCCAAAAACTTACAGAATTATAAATTTAACTGTAATAATGTGTATTGAAGGAAATGGAGTACCTGCACATACAATTATACATATGAATTAATATGTGTAAAAATGTCTTTAAATTTAAGTAAAGTAATGAATACATAAATAAAGACAGTATTAATTAAATATGGAAAAATTACCATATTATGCTTTAATAGAGAGTGATAGTAAATCTTCATATAAATATGGGGAAAATGATTTAGTGCAAGAATTAGAAGAAACAGAAGAGAAAGAGGAAATTAAACTAATGAGAAAGAAAGTGAAATACCTTTAATTTCGTTGACAAAGTACATATGAAGAACTCTAAGAATCAAGGAATAATTGATTAATTGTTCCTGTGAAATTTAGGATTTTACTAATATGAGGAAATTAATAAAATTCTAAAAATAAACTCTTAATATTCTAAATTAGACATATAAGTATAAATATGGGAATTAATACATAACATAAATTTGTAACATAATAGTGTTAAATTTCATATAAAAAATTACTAAGTAAAAAAAGAGGGTCAAACTCATGAACAAAATTATGTTATGAGGAAAATTATAGAGACAAAGTAACTCGAAAATTCTACTGAGGGAACGAGGATCTCTAAGTAAATCAAAAAATCGAATTTACTTCATATAGAGATATAATAACATAATTAAAATACAAATATAGTGACATAGAAGACTAAAATAAAATGTCTCAAATTCTATTACGACTCTTGGTAGTAGTTACCTTGGAGAGAAATCAAATTCGATTTGAAAACTAACGAAATTTAATAAAAGTACAAGAAGTTCTTCAAGATAATAGAAGAAAATCAATTTTTTTATACCGTGTAATATGAAGACAGCCAAGCTCAACACTGGTTCCTCGAATAAAATTGGGGAAAATTTGAAGTTGAATAAGTACGGTTCTCGGTGAACGAAAAAACCAGAAATCAATTCAAATAAAATTTGTAAAGAAATCTAAATTGCGAGCTTGGATATCTCTACAACTACACTGGAAAAAAAACCAGAGAACTTGTACTCATGAGAGGCATGCTGATGTTACGAAGGGTTGACTTGAGGGGCCTTGACCTAGGTTTGGAGGTTAAGGTTTGCCAACAAACCCCTATACTACTGGCCCTTTCAGCAATGACCTTCTTGCACAGGCCAAAGTTTCATTGGAAGCAGTATGAGAGGGTGTTGGAACCAAGTTTATGCACCCTGAGAGAGAGTAGGTAAGTCGAGGAAAATGTGTGTTCGCAGCTTATCAGATTCACATAAAGTAAGTCTATTCGCAGGATTTTATCAGTATAGTCAGTTATTAATGAGAACAGAGCTATTACCATTCAGAGATATAATTAATATCTTTGCATCCACATGTGTATCAGCAATTACCAGCGCATAATATCATAAATTCAACTACAGATATATTCGCAGCATAAATAGATAGCACAAAAATACTCACAGCTTAAACAAATACCATCACAGATATACTTATGCAAAACGCAGATACATTCACAACTAAATATGCTTCGACTGTAAACATCACTGATCTAGATAACACACAAATACTTTAACAATACTTCGCATTTATTAACATTTAGATCCACTTACAACCAAAATGAGTCCGCACACACAGCTTAGTGGGGTCCGCACACAGTAGGATTGAGGATCTCTGCGCACACAGCTAGTAGGAGTCCTTACCCAAAACAACCCAACATATCTAATGGTTCGCACGTAGCATTAGTCTTAATTCATGCCTACTTCTAGACTCAAACTACTCATCTATTTATATCAATGTCGCCTACGCTATCCTGTCGTCTACAAACTGTGGTTTGCGGACTCTAAGTCTACCCTTTTACTCATTATAATGCATTCGAGGCTTTGACCCACCCCAAAACCCCTGCCTTAGACTACTTAATACAAAAAATATAAAAAATTGGCCAAAAAATATACAAAATTCGTAGCTTAGGGAGCCGTGTTCCAAGAGGCCTCCAACACAATATTGTGACTTGTCCCAAGTCACTGTGGCCAGGGTTCTCCATCTTCACCTGCAGCTGCTTGATCACCTCAACTAGCAGGGGTAGCACAACTTCACTTTGCGCAGTAGAATTTCAGGCTATCTCCACCAACATTTGCGAAGTTGGAGCTTCTGTGGTAGTAGTGACACTCTCCAACGTCTGGTTCAATTGCTTGACTGCGATGTTGACATCATGAGACAACTTAAGGGCCTCATCACCCCACGGCTTGAGGTGATCACTCAAAGTATTCTTCCATTTCCGAAGGGATTTCATGTCATCCCTAATTGCATGGCTAGTGCGCATTTAGGCCAATCATTGAGTAGGGACTAGAGTGGTCAGTGTATCCTCCATTTGGTGAAACTCTTCTTCTTTCTGGCGCAGTTATTGGTTGATTTTGTGCAAAAGAGGGTGGTGCTACACCTTGGTCCATAGTTTCATATCAGTTTCCAACAATTCTGCACCCTGAGAAATTTAACCTGTAATGACATTTCTCGCCTCTGTAACCAGCGCAACTCACTAGGCCCATACCTCTAGTGGTGTTTCTGGCTATAACTTGGGCTGCAAGGCCGCAATCCGTTGTTCCATCTCCATCTTGACCGCCTATATATTATTCCTTTAGGAATTTAGCGCTATGACCAACCCTTCAATATTAGCCTGGGGGGTGGTACAATCCGAGATATCTTCGGTGACGTACATGCAGAGCCTACTAATTAAGTGCTCCAACTTTGTCTACTACGTGGCGGTGAGGGTACATGCAACTTGTGCCTGAGATACTTCCGCAATTTTTTCTTGAATTGTCTGCTCAACTGTACTGAGCTACTGATGCACTTGAAAATCTCTATGTTGCATCTCTTCGAACATGAACGTGTGAAGGATCTAAAACGGTTCATGTGGAAGGCAGGCAAGATCCAACTGCACCTATGCACAAGCCTAGACTTGCACACATAAGTCGGGTGGACTTAGTATGAGGGTTGCGCTTGGTAGAGGGTAGAGGAATATTTTCGATGTACTTATTATTGCGCTACTCGTTGCTGGGGTCAACCTGGCCTGAATCATACTGTTCTACAACATATCAGTTTTGAGCTGCAGATCCCGGAGCTCAGCCTTGAGTGTATCAACTGTAGCTTTCTAATGATCTTCCAGAGCCAACCATTTGTCTTTTGCAGCCATGTCACGTTCCAGCCGCTGAGCTCATTTATTCTTATTTGGCCCTTTAATAGGGTCACCATTTCACTTCATACCCTAAGGGGAGTCAGCACCTCTTGCCTCCAGACCTTCTGTACCCAGGGCCTACTGCGAATCCTTCTCTAATGTCATTCCCATGCCCTTACCAGTACTCTTGCCTACTAAAAACCCTTCTGTGAAGCTGGTTTTGTGCCCTTCCCCGTACTCTTAGCCTGTCCCCTTGTTTCTTTGGTGGTGTCAGGCGGGGTGACCTTTGTGGTGCTCGTTCCGACAGTGTCCTACGCACATGACTTGAAGCCAAGCTTCTAGTGCAGAGGCCAAGTTGTAATTAGGTAGTCAATGTCCTCATCAGCAACCATGTATGGGAGTGAGACCCATGATGGATCCTTGTGGCCTTTGATCTGTACATTATGCATGTTTACTTGAAATGTTGTGATTCTTTTGAACTTACCATAAACCGTTGGTAACAAGCACGACCGGGAATTGATTTTTGCTACAAGCTCGCTCTGGAATAGGACCTAGAAGACTTTATTGTTTTCAATACATTGCGCGTCCTTTGAGTCCCACAAATTCGCGTATGGCACCCCTCGCACATATCTGGGGTGAGCACAAGGAAGACAGAGTCTTCAGGGGCTTTCCATGTGACCAACGTGATGAGAAGCAATATCCAAGCATAGCATAATGCTCATCGTTGATCACGGGCTTTGCATACATTCGCCAAAAATTCGTTGCACAGGTACTCGGACCAATTGAAGCTTACCCCATTTTCGCATCGGCCCATGATTTGAATTACATACGCAGGGACGGTGGACACCTGGCATTTGTGCATCATCTTACATACTAGCAAAAAGGCACCCATCTGCATACCGGGATCGCTGATGGTGTTGATCATTAACCCCTAAGTGTTTTGCTCCACATGGTGATCCTTGTGCACCTTTTCGGAATATAGTGCTCATAATTTTTGTCGACCTGCAACATAGGGTGTGGTTCTTCCATTGGGAGACCAGTAATACTATGAATAAGCATGGCATCAATGGGGATTCGATCCTAGATCCAAAAGCTACCATCATGAACCAGGGAAAGTAGTTGGCGCAAAAGTTAGTGTGTGACATTGTAGTGGCCAAAATGAGGCATCCTCAGCAGGTTTAAGAGCCCAGAACTAGCCAAGCCATGCACCCATGGCATGGAGACTATTTTTCTCTCATCATCTTCTAAGACCCATTCGAGATATATTTCTGGTGCTAATTCGGGGAAGGCCTTCAAATTGGCTAGGTCGTGGTCATCGAATTTGACCTTGTGGAGTTTGCAAAATGGTTCTCCAATGATGGGGACCTCACCCGGAGTCAGTGGCATTTGCAGATAGGTGCACAGGCCATCAGTATTCTTAGACATGTGTGTTGAGGGCTTGCGAGGCCAAACGTAGGGTGGTATCTAGTTGATCGATTCAGCAATTCGGGCCTCTTCGTGAGTGGACAGTGGTCTCTTCAATGGGTTAGATGAAAGTCCCTGGGGCACAGCTCGTGGGGCCTTCACATTTTGAGGGGCGGTGCAGGGCTTCACCCTAGCCCATTTTTCAGGTTTCCTCAACCTTCCACCTTTTCTTTCCCCTTCTGCTTCCCTTGGCTTAGTGTGGACATAACCTCCCCCACTTTAGGGTCAACTTCCAATACTTCCTCAGATTCTCTCTATCGAGGTCATGGACTAGGAAGACTCAGTGAGATTAGATGTAGTCATTCTGGCATGAAAAATGAACTCTAGGTGGCTACTATTTGAGGGGGAATCATGCTCAGACATGAACAAGGTGCAATAGTCACGAGATCACACAGAATACCCATTGCTCAAGATACAAAGAACCCTCTTCTGAGCTATCCTTATGCTTTTATAGCCTTGGAGATCAGCTAATGGTTGGCTAAAACTTATCCAAAACTTACCATCAATTAAACGATAAAAATTCTTCAGAAATCACCTCATTACCTGCCGGCCGCCCGCTCGTTTCAAAAGTAAAATTTGATTTTTACATAGTTTTACTATTCCAATGGCTATTTTTCGCACCTTCTGTGCTCCCAATGCACCCTTGTGCTCCCCGCGTACCTCTTGAGCTCCCAGTGCACCTCTATGCTCCCAGCACACCTGGTGCACTCTGAACACGCCCCTGCACTCCCAGCGTACCTTCCTAGTCCTCTAAACCTATGATTGATCCCTGTGCATACCACGGTCTTGCCTGCAATTTCCTACCTTTGTGCATGTATCTTTCCCCATACATCTACTCTGGCCATATATTCATTTGATACGATATGGTTTGAGTCAGTTGCCATTGATATATCCTGGTATCACATGGCTATGCAGGGTAGCTAGTCGAACAACTCAGCCATCCATGATTTCTTCTACCATATATGACCTAGCCAGTGCTGATGGAACTTCCCCGGGTGTTTCGCAAACTGGCTGTCATACAACAAGATGAATCCACCCTCTGCAAATGTATTTTTCCAAATATGTTGAACATGCCATGCCTTATCCCGAGCCTTCTGAACCTGCTGATTGAAATTAGAAATCAAACGATCTTCCTCCAACACCAAAAGCTACACTAAACGCTCCTCCATGATATCAGGCTCTGCCATGTTCATAAAGGTTACGATGCGTGGCCTAGGAATAATATACTCCATGGGCATAACGGCCTCCTTGCCATAGACCATCCTAAACGGTGTGTTCCCAGTAAAATTCTTGCAGGTGGTGTGATATGCCCACAAAATTGACGGGATGCACACATCCCAGTCGCTACGGTTGGCATTACAGATCTTGCTCAGTGATTGCTCCAAGATCTTATTAAAAGCTTCTACAGCGCCATTTTCTTGAGCATGATACGGGGTGATTTTTCGTGTGGTGGATTTGAAATTATTCATTCAAGGCCTATATTGTTTCATTAACAAAAAGTGTACCTATATCGCTCATTAAGATCTTCAAACAACCAAACATGGTCAGAATCTACTCAAAAATGAAGCGCGCAGTGGTGTTTGTAGTGCAATCCTTCACAGCTTTTTCTTCGGCCTATCTGGTTACATAATCAATTGTGCTGATGATGTATCACATGCCTATCTTATTCCCTAGTGGGTTAATGGGCCCAACGAAGTCAATGGCCCATTTTCCAAACGCTTGCAGGGCCATTTGTGGCTGTAGGGGCATTTCGTCTCTATGCAATGACCTTCCTGTCCTTTGGCATGTATCGCAAGCTTTGTAGTAGTCATGGGAGTCACTATGCAGTGTAGGCCACCATAGCCTACCTCTCAAGATATTTTGTGCCATTTCTTTCCGTGCGTAGTGTCCTCCTGCTACGCCCTCATGATCTTCTGCTAGGATGGCATGTCGTTCATTATCCAATACATATCTTCGCAACACTTTTTCAACTCCTAGCTTATATAAATGGCCTGTGATGATGGTAAAATTCATTGTGTAGGTTACTAATTATTTCTTTTATTTTACCGAATACTTTGCGGGTGCCCTCCCTATAGTTAGGAACTGAATTATGTCGGTGAAGTGCACATCAACCACCTTAATCATGAATAGTTTCACATCAGACAATCCCTCTTCTAGGTTGGTGGGTTCCTCACCACTCTTGATTCAGGATAAGTGGTCCTACCTAGCATTCAAACTTCACGGCTTGACAATTATCTCAAAGTTATATTCTTGGAATAGTAGCAGCCACCAACAGATTTCCCCCCCAAAAAATGCTTTTTCACTAGGTACTTCAAAGCTGAGTGGTCCATAATAATCTTGAAGTGCCCTACTAACATATAATGCCAGTATTTTTGTAGTGTGGATACCATGGCCAACCCTTCACATTTAGTAGTGGAGTAGTTGCGCTCCACACCAGAAAGTTTCCTACTAGCAAATTCAAGTGGATGGTCAATGTCTCTGTCTCCTGGTTGCATAAGGACAACTCCCATGGAAATTCCTAACACATCTACGTGAACATGGAAAACCTTTGCCCAATTAGGAAAGATGAGAATAGGTGCAGAGACCATCTTCTCCTTGAGTAGCTCGAAGCTCTTCTCACACTAGTCATCCCACAAAAATGAAACATCTTTCTTCAGAAAATTTTCCATAGGTGTTATGACAAGCATGTGTCCTTGGATGAACTTCCTATAGTAGCCTGTATGTCTGAGGATAGAGTGCAGTTGTTTCTCAGTTGTATGCACTGCCAGATTGATGATCACTGCTATTTTTGCGGGATCAACCATCAATCCTTGTCGACAAACTATGTGGCCGAGCAAGATCCCAAAGGGTAAAAAAAATATGCACTTCTTCATATTCAGGGAGATCTAGTGCTTTCTACAAGCATCCAACATCAGACACATGTTTGAAACATGCTTCTTTACCAACCCGAAGATAGTCCAGTAATCAAAATATAACTCCAAAAACTTGTGGATTAACTCTTTTAACACTTCAATCACCACCCACGAAAAGATGACAGGGTTATTCTTGAGCCCAAAAAACATGATCATACACTGGAAATATCCCCATTCGGTGGCGAACGTAGTTTTGCTATGATCTTCAGGTGCGATTCTGATCTGATGGTAGCCTAAGAACCGATCCGTGAATGAGTATTCTTCCTTCCCCCTATACTATCAATGATTTCATCTGAGAATGGTGTAGAAAAGGGATCATGTACACAGGCATCATTTAATTGGTGCAGGTCAACATAGATCTATATCTCTCCCTTCGTCGTTTTCTCCTGAACCACCATAGGACTTACCCAATCTAACTGTTCAACTGGTTCGATGATACTTGCGGCAAGAATTTTCTCAATTTCTTCCTTGAATTTTTTTTTGTACTTGGGGTTCAACTGATAAGGACACTACTTCACAAGGCACATATCTAGTTTTAAATTGATATGCATGACTCCTAGGTCCCCTATAATCCCTTTGAGTTCTAAACATTTTGACGAGAATAAGTCCTGGTATTCCGTGAGGAGTTCCACAACTTTTCCCACAATATCATCATCCCAGTAGTCCCCAATATTATCTAACTTAGGTTGTGCCTCCCTTCCAATGTTGATTTCTCATAGCTTCAGAGGCTTAGTGACATCAATGGTCTACAATGGAGGTCTTCATCGGACTCCTCTATTGATAAATTACGGAAGTTAGCAATATCCTGCATCTTCGTTTCCCATGTTGGTGCCCCATTTTCTGCATAAGGGCATGATTCATTAGATACTAAGGCATCAATATCCTACAGAGCTTCATTGAGTGCCTCCATTCCTCCTATCAACCACAATGTCCCTACAAACTCGTCCTTCAAGGTTTCCCAGTGGCAGGTGCGTTGGTGTAATTCATTGTCTAAATACCATGTGGTTAGGATTGGTCCCAAGGCATGAATGAACAGATTGACCCATTCCTCTATATTTTTTTCACCCCATTCTTTCATCCATGCTGACAAGTGCTCATGCGGGTCCCCTGGCCCCAAGAAAGTCTTTATGCATAGGTGAGCTAGAGGTTCGAACCGTAAGACCATCATGTCACAACATTCTTCCCAATCCTGGAATGCCCCCTTATGTGTGTCCCACCACCTCGTAGGGGTTGCACGCATGGCTATATTAAGAGCCCATATCCTTCGCTCCCATGGGACTTCAGCTTCAAATGCTTGCAAAAACTCCCTAATACTACCAAAGCCATCAAAGTAGGGAAGTTAACCTCTGAGGAGATGCATTGGAAGTTCTTCGTGACTCTAAGACATCTCAACAAAGATACATCATGTAACAAATTCTTCCAATTTTCAATCTCCCCATCAGAGTTAGAGAACCATTCATTTTCCTTCTCCCAGCAAAGCACACCATCAACCGTAGGATTGATCCAATCTTCATCCTAAGAGGTTCATTTATAGATGTGATCCACATCCTCTTCTTTACACACTGGTTCTGTATACAGCTCTCCTTCAACAGGGTCTAGGGGAACTATCACCCTTGTACCCTTATTCTCAAACACCATGCTTATTTTCTTTAGGTTGATAATACCTCCCATGAATATTTCCCAATCCAACCCTAGGAGTGTAGGATAGGAGTCCGCATCTTCCACAATCTGAATTACCTCAAATTCGGCTCAGACCTTAACTCCTGCAATATCTACCATAATTTTTGACATCTTCCCTAATGGTATGATGTTCTGTTGGTTAGCCATGCGTAGCTAGATAGTGGACCATTCGAACTTAGGTTTACCCAACCACTGCCAAGTTTTCTTGGGCAGTGCATTCATGTCTGATCCCAAGTCCAAGATAACCTGATCCATTTTATAGTCACCAATCTGCGCTATTAGATGAATTTACCTACCAATGCATTTCTTATGCTTGTAAATTTTGTGCACATCCTTTACTTCTGGGGATGGGTTAGTTCTCTCTGTGCAGCTGTCTATTAGTTCTTGCAGATTTTCTACTACCTTCTAGTTGCGTAGCAGCTTCATATAGGCTTGTAGAAATGGCTTAACTTCATCATATGTTTTCAGGTTTGCTGGAGCTTTTGAAATAGGTGCCTCATCCTTAGTAAAGTCTTTGCAAGCTATGAAAAAGGTTTCCTTTTCTTTCTGTACGTCTACACTTTCCTGTTTGACAGCTGCTTTCGGGATAAGAGGTTCAGCTTCAACTCTATCTTTAGCTCCTCCTATAGCCATCCCACTGCATGTTATGACAATAATACTTGGTACTTGATCATGCAGTGTTGCCTTAACCCTCTGTACATTCTGCGTAGGTGTCTGATTTTTTTCCTATATTTTCAGTATAAGAATCAGAAGGTCTTCAATCACATGGTCCAGTTGTCTAAAATAATGGCAAGATTACCGCGCAGAGTTTGGACAGTCCCTCACAAAGTGCCCTATCTCCCCACAGTTGTAATAGATCAATTTTCCTCATCCTTGACCTACACTTCCACCCCTTCCCCCTCCCCTTCCCCTGGCTGGGGAGCCTCCTCTGCTTGATGGCGATAGTGGTGAAGAAGGTTCAGCCTATACCCTATATAGGTTTCCTTGATCTATCATCAAGTCATAGGTTTAGAAATTATGCTCGTCACACCCCACAGAGGAGCAGAATCGACACCATTGCTGCTTCAATTCTGGAACATAAGCACCAAGATGGGGATAGTGGTTAGTATCATGTAGCCCGAAACATGACAATCAACACACCATAATGTTGGACCACTTGGCCTCACACCCTCCTTAGGATGCAATGGGCTGGGACCCCCAACCTTCATGTAATATGCTAGCAGAGGACACTGATCCTTGGTATGACCAGATACCCTGCATCTTATGCACCATATGTCTGGACTAGCCTCTTGCCCCTGTTCCTTTCACAGATTTTGTATTTCTATGTGCATTTCATCCATATGTCCCTGTATCTGCTACACCCAAAACTGAGCATCGCCCCTCGACACAGCCTCTAGCTTCATAGCAATCTCCAAAGACTTCTCTTGCGTTGCAATCAACTATTAACCCATAGTTCCACACAGGTGAGGTAGCAGCATATCGATAAACCATTCCTTGTGCTACCTATCATCATACTAAAATTCCCCATCTTTGATAACCCTTTTTAGATGTTGATCAACTTCTCATACCGATTTAGTGGGTCCCTTTCTAAAGTATTTCAAGTCGACCACTATCTGAGAGTGGGACTTAGGCTTCCAAAACTGTGGTTTTAACACTATCTTAATCTTCGGAATGGATGGATCTGCAAGCTTTCCTACATAACCCATATACCAATCCAAGGCCCTTCCTTCAAAGGCAAGCGATAGTTGCACCCTCTTTACAAAGTTGGAGGCCACGTTTTGTGCAGCCCATACTGATTCTGCGACAAACCAAAATCAGCCCATATTTTCATTCCCTACACCCTTGAAGGTAGAGAGCTTCATGTGCGATGCCATAAGGTAGACAGATATATCTCCTTCCTGATTAGTTTGGTAGTATTTACCACTTCATGTTGTGCTCTCGCTTAGATCAAGGTTCATTCACTCAGTGTGGCTGCACATAATGCCCTTTTCACACAGTAATATTTTGACTAACAAAGGCAATTTTTTCGAGGACTTACCCCAGAAACCCTTGAATAACCTCTGCTTTGCTTCTTAATAGGATATGAGTTGGTCGAGTACGAATTCTGTCACAAATCCTCCTAGCACGATATCCACCCAGTGATCTATTGTACGGGTGATGGTATTGTCAGTCCTTTGCAGCTGTTGGATAAACTCTGCAGTCCACTACGTGACCCGCTCATCATTCCAACACATCTAGAAATCTACGAGCTTGGCTAGCCACTCCTGTAGCTCATGTGCAAAGGTTACAAAAAAAATTTCATATACTTCAGTAAAAATGTACTTATTTTTCCACTTCTCAGCTGTCAGCTTCGTGCTGCGATTCTCTTTTATGGAAAATTCTTGAATCTACCTTTTGAACTAGTATTCAATTTCTAGCTTCTCAGGTCTCCAGTTTTTCCTTGGCATTAGTTGATCTCTCTCAAAATTCTCTTAGTCCCGACAACATAACCATTTTTTGGCTGGAGGGGTCCTGACCCAGGTTCGAAGGTTAAGGATTTCCAGCAAACCCCTATACTACTGGCCCTTTCGGCAATGACCTGCTTTCGCAACCTAATGTCTCACTCGAAGCAGTATGGGAGGGTGACAGAACCAAGTTTCCACACCCTGAGAGAGAGTAGGTAAGTTGAGGCAGATCTGTGTTTGCAGCTTATCGAATTCACACAGAATAAGTCTATTCACAAGATTTTATCAGTATAGTTAGTTATTAACCAAATCAAAGCTATTACCATTCACAAATCTCATTAATATCTTCGCATCCATGTGTGTATCAGTAAATTCCAGCACATAATATCATAAACGCAACTAAAAATATAATCGCAGCATAAATAGATAGCACATAAGTATTTGCAGCTTAAACAAATACCATCACAGATATAAATATGCAAAACACATATACATTCACAACTAAATAACCATCATAGACACTCTTCAGCAACAAACATCACTGATCCATATAACACACGGATACTTTAACAATACTTCACATTTATTAACATTTAGATCCACTTACAACCAAAACCAGCCCACACACACAACCTAAAAGGGTCCGCACACAGTAGGACTGAGGATCTTCGCACACATAGCTAGCAGGATTCCTTAACAAAAATAACCCAATAGATCTAACAGTTCACACATAGCATCAATCTTAATTCATGCCTACTTCTATACTCAAAATACTCATCCATTTATATTGATGTAGCCTACGATATCGTGTGGTCCACAAACCGTGGTCTGCAGACTCTAAGTCTACCCTTTGACCCACTACAATGCGTTCTGGGCTTTGACCCACCCCAAAACTCATGCGTTAGACTACTTAATACAAAAAATATACAAAACTGGCCAAAAATATACAAAATCCGCAGCTTAGGGAGCATCGTTCCAACACGAAGAGTAAAATGGAAACGAAATTCAGTAGAAATTACCAAATTTACTTATCAGAGAAAATTGAGGGTAACTACCATTGTATTATTGTAAAAAATTATGAAAATTATGAAGTAAAGGCCTAATTAAACACTCTGCTACATCCTTTCCCAAATAAGAATGTTGTATGGTAATAACTAATTAAACAAATAACTCATAGAGAAATGATATATTACGTAGAAAATCTAATTTCCTAATAAGTCTGCAAGTAAACAATAGGAAATAGATAAATAGGAATAATTTTATTTTAGATGTTACCATAAAATAAATTTGAAAGCAGTATCCCAAGAAGGACTGCATTACAGGTTTACGATTCTTACCTATTCCTGGTAACAAAGGAGATTATCTCACAACCTCAAAACTCGTGGAAGGAATACATGTTAAAACCTCAAATGGAACATAACCCTGCAGAAAAAAAAAGATGAAGATTAATTACAAATCAAACCATAATGTAATGAAACAAAAACTACAGAGGCATAACTATGTTAATATGGCAACCCGTTAAAAATAATGTATATGTTTTACCTGAAGGGCAGTTGTGCCTCTAAAAGTTACGAAGAGTTGTAAAAGCATGAGGTTGAATGCATGATAATATCTAACCCCTGGTGTGGACGAAGAGGGACATTAACAAAATTTTGGCGTGGAAAACTAGCAATGAGGGCTTCCAGAAAAACCAAAGCCAAACAATTGAATTCCCAAATGAAAAATGAAAATTCAGTATAGGGTTAGGTCTTCGTAAATTCCATGGCAGAGATATGAAACAATCGAGACCATCAATGTGGCAGTGATCTAAGACAACAATGGATGGAAGATCTATGAATCCATCTGATTACATTAATCATCGGAGTACAATCATAAGTATCAAAATCTCGAAAGGATAGAATATTAAATACTTATGGCCTGTAGATCTACAGATAGTAAACCTGAATCACCAAACATATTAATGCATATGTTTACCTTAAAGTAGGATAGGTGTGTTAATATATTATATGGTTAATATAATATGTGTATCCCATCGCAAGTCAAAATTTGTGGAGTAATACATTACCATGTGTTAATAGGGTATACAATTAAATTATATCAATAAGATACCAAACAATTGACATAAAAAAACATTGTTACAAATTATAAATTCATATTAATGGTGGGAGGGTAAAAGTTATAAAACATATATGTTATAAGTCTCCTTCTAAATTTTTATTTATTAAGGTTGGAGTAGTATTGCAGACATTCCAATTATACGATGAGCTTGGCATGAATGTTATATGAGTACATTATTCAATCCTTTGAAATGGGTTTTGAATACACCTTGAATTTAACAAAAAAACATGGTATACGTATCGAATGAGAAATTCTGATAGTATATTAATGTTAACTCTTATGAATATTTATATTTACATAGGGTACCATATAATATGTAAGTGTAGAATTTAATGAAATTAGGTCTAAAATTCCATAAGAATGTTAAGTTAGAATTTAAAGGGTAACTTTACTATATTATACTAGATTCAATATAAATATTATAACAACAGTTACAGTAGAATAAGGTGATGATGAACTATCGTCAAATATATTCACTAGTGAAAATGAATTATGAATTCAATAAGAATGAAAAGGATTGTAAGTATCGGAAAAATTCTATTCCTGAATTCATAACTTGTGAAGGAAATCATAACAACAGAAAATATAATGAAAGATTTTCATCGAATAGTGATGAATTAATTAAATGCCATTGACGAAAAATTTAATAACTATGTTATTATTTAAAAAAAAATTGTGGTAAGTGCAGTTGTTACAGATGGTATCAGAGCCCATGTTAAAACACTAGGCATATATGTGTCCTCACACAGGAAATTAAAAATCCAAAAATATTGTTGCTGTAAATTAAATTAAATTGAAAAATTTTGCACTAATTTAATTTTTGTGTACAGTGATTTAGTGCAGAAAAGTATAGTCGAAATTATGATAAATGGAGGAGGTATATACATATATATGGGTGGTGAGGGAAATCCACTAGATCAAAATGCTCAGTTGCTAGATCTGTTCATGGAGATGCAACAAGAATTGATTCATCTAAGAACCAGCAATGAATGGTTGCTACAAGCCAGCGAAGAGCAAGAGATGATGATTAAGGAATTAACCTCAAGGTCCAGTCACAAAATACCCTGGCAAAAAGAGAAAAATAAGCTTAAACCAACTCAGAAGGATGCACGAGAAAATTGAAGCTATATAAGTCCTCAAATGGTGGAAAAGTGAAAATTAAAATCAGAAAAATTTTAGCAAGCATGCTTAGTTTAGTTAGCTACTGGAACAAAAAAGAAGGTTACCCATAAACTACCAAAGATTGCTATAAATTTAAATGGGTATGAAATTGAACTGAATTAAATATTTTACCTCTAGGTTCCTATGATGTGTTAGTGGGAATTCACTGGTTAGAAAAACAGAAATCAATAGTTAATTTCTTATATAAAACCGTTCATTGTATAGATGATGAGGGAAAACCAATGATAGTAAAAAAGAAAACCAAGACCCATATCTATAAGACAGATTTCAGCACTACATTTAAAAGGGACAACAAGAAAAGGTTGTTAAGTGTATGATGTGTAATTAGAGAATTCAAAGCTGTGTTTCCAAATGAAATTCTCCATTTACCCCCTAAACATTAGCGGAATTTCGAGGTCTAAAATGGACCTCCTAAGGAAAATGTACAATCAAAATTCACTTTATGAGAACCAATCACATTTTAGGGGATGACATCATACCTAATGGTTGAGGTGGCATTTCTTGAGTTAAAGGTACTTACTTGTCACATTCTCAATAGTGGATAAAATCTCATGGTTAACCATGGTAGTGCTCTAAGAAATTTTAAAGTCATAAAGTAAAGTACTCATAATAAATGTCATGTCACACTTTTTGAATAAAATATTATTATTGTCATTTCATATTTTTTGAAATGAAAAATGAATACCCATACACAATCTCCATGTATTTACACATTTTTCAATAGATATTATATTTGTATATTTTCATATATTTATTTTTAAATTATATATTCAACTAATTTTATTTAGTATTACAATTTCAAATTAATTATAAGTTAATATTTATACATATATACTATACATACGAAATCAAAATAAATAAAAATGTAACCTTGTAATTTTAGGATAAATCAAATCTATAAATAATATCATTATATTATTAATATCAATACAAACGTATTAAAACTAAATAAAAAATACATTTTACTTTTGTAGGATGAAAAAAGGTATATTAGTTTGGTATGTTGAAAAAATATATATTAGGTTCAACATAGTTTGGGGAAAAAAATACGAAATTTCAATGTATATAAATGTTATATTATACTTATAAATACAAATTAAATTTATTTCAATACTTTTTTTATTTAATTATAGATAAATCTCATTTCATTTCAATATGATTATATTAATATTATATATTACTATATATAATATTATGAAAAATAATCTAAATGTTATAAAATATATATTATATTCATTTTTATATTATATATTATTTTTTCTTATGTTATAAATAAAATAAATTCAATATGTAATATAAAGCTTATACATAAAACAATATATTACATATATTATATTATATTATATTATTTTTATATAGTATATTAATTACATGTTATTATATAATTTTTAATTAATAGTATATTATATAATTAAGAATTAATGAATTTATATTTATATTTTATTTTAAGTTATTTAAGTACAAAGGACAAATGCATTAGTTGTGCAATGATAATGACTTTTTATTGAAAAACATGTTCTTATTTATAGTCACATCAATACAATTTTTTTATTAATTTTATTTTGGTACAATTTTTGAATTCAATGTAGCCATGGTTACATGGATTTTGGTGCAGAAAGTGAATTGCAAATTCATAAAGATTATTTTATTGGTTTCGCTGTTATTTTATTATTTCTTAGGAGGCCCATTTTAGACCTCAAAATTCCCCTAACAAGAGAAATTCGTTTTCCAATTGAATTGGTACACGGAGCTACACCTATCTCTACAACACCATACCGAATGAGTACTTCGGAATTGTAGAATTAAAAATCCAACTACAAGAGTTGCTAGACAAATGTTACATCATACCAAGTGTGTCTCCTTAGGGAACACCTGTACTGTTTGTTAAAAATAAAGATGACACATTCAGGATGTGTATAGACTACAGGAAACTTAATAAATTGACTATAAAGAATAAATATCCTCTACCTAGAATAGATGAATTATTTAATCAAATGAGAGCAGCTACTATTTTTTCAAATATTGATTTAAGAACATGTTATCATCAACTAAGAATTAAATATGAAGACATGAACAAGAAAAAATTCATGACTAGATACAGGTATTATTAATTTGTAGTTCTACCTTTTGGGTTGACTAATGCACCTGCTACATTCATGTGTCTAATGAATAGTGTGTTACATAAGTATGTAGAAAAGTTTGTATTGGTGTTTATTGTTGACATTCTAGTATATTCCAAGAATGAAAAGAAACATAAAGAACATCTCAAAATTGTCTTACAAACACTTAGAGAACATAAGTTATATGCCAAAATTATCATATGTGAATTTTATAGAGATAAAATTTAGTATTTAGGTCATGTCATTCAAAGGAAGGATTGGCAGTAGACCCAGAGAAGATACAAGCTATCATGGATTAGCCTGTACCTACCGAAGTTCCAACCTTGAGATCATTCATGGGTATTGTTGGATACTACAAGAGGTTTGTAGAAGGATTTTCAGCCTTAGCATATCCTATTACATCTCTACAGAAAAAGGGAGCGAGTTTTAGTGGAAAACAAAATGTCAACATAGTTTTCAACAATTAAAGCTTAAACTAACAACTACTCCTATTTTGAATATTGCTAATCCAAAAAAAGAATTTGTAATGTTTATAGATGCTTGTACAGAAGGATTAGTAGGGCTATTACTACAAGAAAACTCAACAATAGCCTATGAATAAAGAAAACTAAAGAAACATGAAGAAAACTACACTATATATGACTTAGAGTTAGTTTCCATAATACATGCTTTGAAGATGTGGAGACATTATCTCTTGGGAAATAAGTTTGTACTGATGACATATCACATAATCTTGAAATACCTTTTCACACAACCTGATTTAAATGCTATAAAATCTAGATGTTTGTTTTTCCTTATTCAGTTTGACATGGAAATCAAACATATTAAAGGAAAGGAAAATAAGATTGCAAATGCTTTGAGTAGGAATGCTCACAAAATTTTGAAAAGTGTTGGAAGTAGTGTAAAATTTGATATAGAAGGATTGGTACAAGAAGTGGTGAATCAAGATTCAAACTATGAAAAACTTCAAGAAAAAATGCAGAACACTGAAATAATGGAATATACTCAAAACCAGAAAAGGATGATTTATTATAAAAACAAACTGTATATTCTAAATGCGAGCTCATTAAAACAAGAAATTTTAGATGAGTATCATAAACTACCATATGCAAGGCATCCTGGTTATCTGAAATTGATTTTATCATTGAGAAAGAATAATTTTTGGCCTGGTATGAAGAAATATGTGGCTGATTACTTAGCTAGATATTTAGAATGTCAACAGGTAAAATTAGAGCATCAACATTGAGTAGGACTGCTAAATCCTTTACCTATTCCGGAATGGAAATGGGAAATAGTTTCCATAGATTTCATTATTGGTTTACCTAGAACTAAATATCAACATGTTTCTATAATGGTGGTTGTAGACACATTGACTAAAGCTACACAGTTTTTACCAGTACAATCTACTTTTGGTACATCTCAAGTAGCTAATGTATTTATGAAAGAGATTGTAAAGTTACATGGTACTCCTAAAATTATTATATCAAACAGAGATGCAAATTTCACTTCAGCTTTTTGGAAGAATCTGTTTGGAGGAATGGGTACCAAATTCAACTTTAGTAGTGCCTAACATCCCCAAAAATATGGACAAACTAAAAGAACAAACCAGATTCCAGAAGACATGTTACGCATGTATGTTATGGACAGACCTACAAGATGGAAAGATTTTCTGCATCTGGCAGAATTTGCATATAATAATAGTTATCAAGCCTCAATAAAGATGAGTCCATTTGAGGAAATGTATTGCAGAAAGTGTCACACACCGCTTATTTGGAGTCAACCAGAGGATAAGTTAATTCTTGGACTGGATGCATTGCAAGAGATGGAAAGAACTATGAAGAGAATTCAGCAAAACATTAAGACAGCTCAAGACAGAGAAGAGAGCTATGCTACAAAAATAGAATTTATAGAGAATTCAAAGTGGGAGACCATGTTTACTTTAGGATTAAGCCTTAAAAGAGTAATTTATATACTGATAGTTGTGCTAAATTAGGACCATGCTACTTTGGACCATTTGAAGTTCTTGAAAGAGTGGGGCTAGTATCTTATAAGTTAGCTCTACCTAGTCACATTAAGTTTCACAATGTTTTTCAAGTTTCCTTATTGAAAAATTATGTACACGATCCTACTCATGTAATTGATTGGAATGTGATACAGGTGGAACCAGAAGGGGAATTTTTTTAAGAGCCCCTTCATATATTGTAATGGGAAGAAATCAAGCATCGGAATAGAATGATAGCTAGGGTAAAGTTGCAATGGAGGCAGGTTTCACCTAAAGAAGCTACTTGGGAGTGAGAAGAATAAATGAAATGAAAATATCCATCATTGTTTTCAAACTGAATTAATATTTTGCAACACTGAGGGCGGTGTTTTTTTTTTAAGGGGGAATATGTAATATCCCTATTTTTACTACTTGTATTATACATTTGACAAATCCTAAAGGTTGAGTGGAGCTAAAGGAAAACAATTATTGCAGACATATTTCATTTTTTTAAATTTAATCAATGTGGAATTTGAATTATTCTGAAACGAATCGAGTATTAATGGAGACCAGGATTTCAAATCCATGAGGATGTGTAATATTCCAAAGACTTTCCCAGATTCTCGAAAAATCCTTGGAAAAAATAAATTAAATTTAAATATTATACTGGAGATAAAAATTTAAAAATATACCTCAGTAAAGTGGAAAGTTATTGGGAAGAGGTGAAATAAAACTAGAAAAAGGAAAAATCTAGTTTTAAAACACTTTTGTGGAAAAAACAAAAGGAAAGCCTAGGAAAGAAGAAAAACAACATCCTGATTAACTGGACACAGTTATGGAAACATGTTGAAGGGAAAGTACACTTAAATAAGCCATTTCTGGGTAGGAAAGAGGTTGTCTACACCTTGGAGGAATTGGTCTCTGCTCAAGGGAGTAGTGGAGAGAAATATCAAGGTTGGGTGGAAAATAGTCTTACCAAAATTTGTATGCACAATAATTTCAATTCGGTATCATGAATTTTAGTATTACAGAAAGTTGAAACTATATATTGGTATGGAATTATTATAGAAGTGTGGAAGAGAGTTAATTTTATGCATGATTAATTTGTGTATAAAATTTATTTAGACAGTCTGATGTATTTAACAAACAACAACTATAGAAATTATAGTTGATTTGTATGGTTACATAGACAATTAGAAATTAATAAACCAACTCTCATAATGTCTAAACCCCATTAACAGGTTTAAATCTAAGGTTAGGTTGTAGACCTTAATACTATATACACATAAAACATAGATAAATACATGGGAAATAATTTAAACTTAGTATATTTATCATTTGTGCAATAATAACAGTAAATAGGAAATTTATACATAGAGTAAAATTTCTTTATATTGGTAAACATGAAAAGGTGAACTCTAAGTAAAATCTACTACTGTAACATAACTACAAGATTTTGGATATATACATAAATTATTGCATTAGCTCAGAAATGTCACAAAGGTCAGATAGCATAAAGTATCATATTGCAATAATTTAAGTCATGATATTATTCTGTACATGAATTACAATTTAATACTATCTTAAATTATAGATAGAGTTTATGGTCCAAACTAAACGATTACAAAAAAATTATCCATTTGATTATAGTTAAGAATTCAAGAGGATGAATTGGTAAAAGTGATATGGACCAACCTGTATAGAAGAAACCAAAATCTACTCAAGGAATGACATATTGAATTGCCCAAAACTTACGAAATTATATATTTAATTGTAATAATGTGCATCGAAGGAAATGGAGTACCTGCACATACAATTATACATATGAATTAATATGTGTACAAATGTATTTAAATTTAATTAGAGTAATTAATAAATAAATAAAGATAATAGTAATTAAATATGGAAAAACTACCTTATTGTGCTTTAATAGATAATGATAGTAAATTTACATATAAATATCAGGAAAATGATTTAGTGCAAGAATTAGAGGAAACATAAGAGAAAGAGGAAATCAAACTGACGAGATAGAAAGTGGAATACCTTTAATTTCATTGATAGAGTACATATGAAGAACTCTGAGAATCTGGGAATAATTGATTAATTGTTCCTGTACAATTTAGGATTTTATTAATTTGAGGAAATTAATAAAATTCTAAAAATAAACTCTTAATATTCCTAACTAGACATATGAGTGTAAATATGAGAATTACATAGAGAACATAAATCTATAACAAAGTAGTGTTAAATTCCATATATAAATTTTCTAAGTAGAAAACAAGGGTCAACCTCATGAAAAAATTTAGGTTATTAGGAATATTACAGAAACAAAGTAACTCGAAAATTATACTAAGCGTAAGAGGATCTCTAAGTAAATCCAAAAATTGAATTTACTTCAGATAGAGATATAATAACATTATGAAAATACAAATATAGTGACACAGAAGACAAAAATAAACTGTCTCAAATTTTATTATGGATTTTGGTAGCAGTTACCTTGGATATAAATTAATTTCGATTTGAAAACTAACGAGAAAATTTAATAAAAGTATAAGAACTTCTTCAGGATATTCGAAAGAAAATTGATTTTTTATATTGTGTAATATTAAGACAATGAAGCTCAAAGTGGGTTCCTCAAATCAAATTGGGGAAATTTTGAAGTTGAATAAATATGGTTCTTAGTAAGCAAAAAACCCAGAAATCAATTCAAATAAAACATGTAAAAAAAAGTAGATTGGGAGCTCAAATATCTTTACAACTACACTGGTAAAAACACCAAAGAACTTGTACTCATGAGAGGCATGCTGATGTCATAAAGAATAAAATGAAAATAAAATTTGGTAGAAATTACCAGATTTACTTACAAAAGAAAATTGAGGGTAACTACCATCGTAATCTTGCAAAACATTGTGAAAAATATGAATTATAGGCCAGATTAAACCCTCGGCTACCTCCTTACCCAAAAAAGGACGTCATATGGTAATAAATAATTAAACAAAGAACTCAGAGAGAAATGATATGTCACATAAAAATCTAATTTTGCTACTAATTCTACAAGTTAACGAGAGGAAATAGATAAATAGGAACAACGTTGTTTCAATTGTTACCATAAAATAAATTCAACAATAGTATTGCAACAATGACTCCATTAAAGGTTTACGATTCTTACCTATTCCTGGTAACAAAGGAGATTATCTCATAACCTCAGGACTCATGGAAGGAATACAGGTTAAAACCATGAATGGAACAGAACCCTGCAAAACAAAAAAATGAAGATTAGTTACAAATGAAACCATAATGTAACAAAATAAAAACTACAAATGCACAACTCTCTTATGATGGCAACCCGTTAAAAATAATGTATACATTTTACCTGAAGTGAAGGTGTGCCTCTGAATTTTGCACAAAGTTGTTAAAGGAGGAGGTTGATAGCGTGATAAGATCCAACCCCAGCATGGACGAAGAGGAACACTAAAAAATTTTGGGGCTGCATGGTACATAAGCAACGAGGGTGTAATGCCTCTCATCTACACAAAAAAAAAAATATTTTCATTATTAATATCTTTCGTAAGTGTTTGTCACTATTTGACGAACTTCTGATTCCATCTTTAGATCAAATTTTCGTCACAAATCAACGAGATTCTTACCTTAATACTAAACTGATTAATTCCTCCTTTGAGTATTATTATTTTGATTTCTACTGACCACAGTACTCTCAACATATTAATTTACCTTATTCTATTCTATATTACTTTGGTTCACATATATAGGGATGTATATTTATATAAGGCCCATTCCCCTAATATATATATATATATATATATATATATATATATATATATATATATATCCTATTATTCTTATAAGAAAATCCCCTCTATAGAATCTAATATTTTATAATTACTTACCTATTTTCTTATTGGGTAACCATTGTTATATACTTTTATATATGAATGGGAGTACATTTATTTATCCCTTCTATACATACCCCATATATGATACTTTATCCCTTTTTCATACTCGTGTAATTCATGGGTCTCGTAATATGTTTTCTTAATTGATATTCTTAACTCGATTTAGAATGCATATCATAGTAATTAAATTGAAAGTATAGTCATTGTGTCACCCTTATTACAATTTCCAATTCAATGCGTTATGTGAAGTATTGGAACCTCCAAGATACGGACATACTATTATTTTATTTCCGTTCAGTGTTGTAAAACCTTGGTTTTATTTACACATTACTGCATTTGATTTACCATATTTTCCCAAAATCTATTTAACATGTTTCATTCTAATGCCATTAACGCTACACCTAACCCTGGATAGTGTTAACGAGGCCAGCCCACTAACCCTTTCTTGAGCCTCGTGAGCTTCTTAGGAAGCTGTGATTATAACTTCATCTGTCTGGCATATTTACTTCATTTATCATAACCATAACCCTCCAGTATGTGATCACGTGATGGCACATTGAAAATGTTTTCGAAACAGAAATGCGCGTTAGGTTATAATCTCTTGACACTTGTAGGGTGTGGATTGATTAGGGTTTTATGCTATCTCTTGCTTAAGAGGTTCACTTCCTATTATTACTCTTCCTTTTTTTTCTTCCGTAATCATGTCTTGCTCTGTCCAAATTAATTTGGAGTAGAGTTCTCTTATTCGATTGAGTCACATAATTTTCCCTCAACCAAAGTCAGCATCGATGTGAATCTACCACTGAATGGAGGTATGTTTTGGTTTTTTCTTCTTACTCTGAAATTTCTATTGCGTTTAATTGAGAATGGATGCTACTTTGATGGCATCACTGTCTTTTTAACAAGGCTGCAGAGTTAAATGGATGAAAAAATGTTTACCTATGGTGAGGGCTTTCCTGCCTTTCTGCATGGGTATGGCTACTACCATAGAAATTTCGTTTCATATTCTTGTTCACTCGATGTCCTTATTGTGTCAAAATTTTAGTCAGAATTCTTTTATGGTATTTTTTTCTCAGTTAATCATCCCTCTCTATTCACCATACGCAGGGAGGAATGGTTTTACATTTCCAAATGTTTTCTCGGCAATCAGTTTCAGGGTTCGTCACGCTGGCTCTTATTTCTCAATACATTCGAACCCGAAATCCTTAGCGTGATTGGTAAGTGGGTTTTCGTCACTACTTTTAAGGCTGGAAAGAACATAGTTTCAATTTCATTTTTTAATAAATGATACCACGATAACGTAGACATTGTTGGTTACCTTGGGTTATTGATCTCTATACCTTAAATTTCACCTTCCGTTCATTCCTATAACTTAGCTATTCCTTCCCACATTTTTTTGTTAATAATTTCACAACTTGTATGTGTATTTAAAGTATGGCAGAAGGAATAATTTTCCCATCTTCCACAAGTATGGTGCATTTTTAATGCCCTCTTTAAATTTCATAGTTTTGTTCTTTATTATAATTTGAATATCGCTAATATGAGAAAATTGTGGTTTCCAGGTAACAACTCTGCAATGATTTCTCACCGGCTCAGTTCAATATTTCTTTCTCTTTTGAGTTTACAACTGGACTTAATAATTCCGTCAGTTTTTTAACCCAGGTTGGTCCTTTATCATCAAAAGGACTTCGGCATTCCAGTTCTGTTATCATAGTTTAAATTTCCTTTATGGGTGATTCTTTTTTTATGGTTTTGGTTTCCAACTGTAATAATTTAACGAATTTCCACATACTTGATGGTACTGTAACTTATCTAGCATATTGGTTAATGAACTTAAATGTAATATAAGTGGACTGTACAATTTTCTCTTCAATTTCATGCACTCAGTTTACTCTATTCGAAAGGAATCTTCCTTCATTCAATATACTGGTTTTGGTTGTATGCTATATTCCATATTCAAAGATTTTGACTTCCTATCCTTCTAAATTTAAGTTGATATCTCTGACATATAATGAAAAGAATAGATAGTCATACTCTTATTTGTATTACCATTCAAAAAGAATTTTACATGAATACTTTTACTACTATATGTCTGGTGTTATTATTGCATAATTCACTTCTTGGAAATTTGAATGATTAACTAATAATGATATATATATATATATATATATATATATATATATATATATATATATTTGTATTAGTTGTACATATATGCAAGTTTTCAATACCTTACTGAATTGTATCATAAATTGGAATTAGTCAATAGCAGATTGATACATGTTTGTCTCATACACGATTATGCCATTCTTTAGAATATGCAGGACTGCAGACATTTACTAGTCTCTAAATCATTTTAGCCCTCAATAACTCTATGTGTCATTTTTGTACATTAAATGTCTAATTTTTCATTAATTACAGAAATTTAGTAAGACTATCAGTGTACCTTTTTAATTCTATGTTCTTCACTAGTTCTTAAGAATGAAACTCTAATTTACTGTCTTTATTCTAGTTACCCCAACTTTCATAATTTATACACAGTAACGTTCTTATGTTTTCACGGCCAGCCTACTTTATATTTAATTTTTCTAGGATCTAATTTCAGTATATAGTATAGACCAGCATGATAACTATTCTGTGTTTTTTATATAGTGCTACAGTCTAATGTGAAATTTCTGTTAGCAACTATCCTTTTTTCTGCTGACACTCATTACTACAATATTTGTCAATGACTAAGATAGAAATGCTTCATATATATATATATATATATATAATTAAAATTATTACACTCATATAAACTCTGATTTAATTCATACCAGAATTTGAGGATTCTAGAATTGAAATTTACTCAATTGCAGGCATTCCTGAATTTAGATTTCACTGTGTAGGATGTTTTTCATAATTGAAGTTGATATATATGTCTAATGATATTTTTGTTCTAGAATAATAATCATTTTATATCTTACAGAGACTAGCATACTTCTCAATTAGATCTCTTAACTCTCGATTTAAATCTATAACCACATTTAGATATTCTGGATGTTGGAACTAACTTGAAATTTATGGTACAATTATACATATTTCTATATTACTACTGTGACGAAATATGTTAAAAGTATGATTTCTTTTAATTCATGGTAATAATATGACAACTAACTTAAGCAATTTAACTAGACTTAATTCCAACAATTTCATATACATAGATATCGTAATATGTTACAAATAAAATATCATTTGACACATAGGTGAACTCTATATTAACCAAAAGAATGATAGTTAGGTGTGCATACCAATTTCTATGAGTAGTTCCACCCAAACTTAGATTTATATCTCCGTAACTCACCCCCGAGCTGAGACCTTAGCTCCCAGTGATAGACAACCCTTTGTCTGTCCTGGAGCAGCTTATTTAAGTTGTGCTTTCCTAGGCCTGTTTCTAGTTTCTGCATTCAGAAATTTCAGGATGCTTTCTTCTTGTTTTACCTAGGCTTTTCCTCATTGAGGTACTTTAAAGCTGCCTTTTACACTTTTCCAACTTTTTCTTTCTCTTCTCAATTACTTTCCTCTTCATTAGAGAAATTAGATGTTTATATCCAAATCTAATTTTGTTAATATTCCTTCTAAGGATTTCTAGACGATGCGGGAAAGTCTCATCACCTTATCCACATCCTCATGGATTTAGGTTTCAGATCTCAATTCTCCATCAAGTCATTGCACACATAACTTTTCCATTTATTTTTATTAATTAAAAATGAAATAAATCCACACACTACTTCTCTATTGGGGTCCACTTCCCCTTTGGAATTATTCAATTGTCAATTAAAAAGCATAGAAACTAGGGGTATTACATATTTTCCCTATAAAAACAAACACTATCCTTGGTGTTGACAAAAAAATTAACTAATTCACTGTGTAAAAAATGATGGATATTTTTCCATCATCTCAACTTCTCATTCCCAAGTAGCCTCTTCGGGTGTAAATTTCTTCCACTGCACTTTTACCCTGGCTACTGTCCGGTTCCGAAGTTCAATTTCTTCCCGCTCCAGGATTTGAAGCAGAACTGGAAGAAATTCACCTTCTTGTTCCACCTGAATCACATTCCAATAAATAACATGAGCAAAATCATGTACATGTTTTTTTAATAACGGAAAATGAAACACATCATGAACCTTAATATGAATAGGTAAGGCCAATTTATAGGTCACTGGTCCTACTCTTTCAAGTACTCCAAATGATCCACAATATCGTGGAGCTAATTTTGCACAACTTCCAATGTGAAAAGTGCTCTTTTTAGGCTTAATCCTCAAATATACATGATCACCCACACTGAATTCCCAGTGAAATCTCTTTTTGTCTGCATAACTTTTCTGTCTGTCCTAGGCTGTCTTGATATTTTTCGAAATCTGTTTCACAAATTTTTCCATTTCTTGTAAAGCTTCTGGTCCAAGTATCATCTTATCTTCAAGTTGACTCCAACTTAAAGGGGTATGGCACTTTCATCCACAGAGTGCTTAAAACGGACTGATCTTTATGGATGCTTGACAGTTGTTATTATAGGCAAATTAGACTAAGTGTAAATAGTCTTCCCACTTAATTGGCCTATCCATAACATACATCCTTAACATATCCTCTAGAATTTGGTTTTTCATTTCTGTTTAACCATCCATTTGGGGATGGTATGCAGTACTAAAGTTTAATTTACTGCCCATGCCTCCAAATAAGCTCCTCCAAAATGATGCAGTAAATTTTGCATCTCTGTCTAAAATTATGATTTTAGGTACCCCATGTAGTCTTACAATCTCCTTCACAAACACATTTTCTACTTTTTTTGTCCCAAAGGTATACTGAACATGTATAAAATGAGCATATTTAGTTAAATTATCCACTATAACCATCATAGAGTCATGTTGATATTTGGTTCTAGGTAACCCAATTATAAAGTCCATGGAAATAGTTTCCCATTTCCATTCTGAAATAGCTAAAGGATTTAGCAACCCAATTGGATGCTGATGTTCAATTTTTACTTGTTGACATTCAATGCATCTATCCAAGTAACTTTCTACATTTTTTTCATTCTAGGCCAAAATAGGTTTTTACTCAAAGCTGTGAGTAATTTCTAGTATCTAGGATGTCCAGAATAGGGATTTTTATGATATTCATCTAAAATTTCTTTCTTTAAAGAGTCAACATTAGGAATGTACAATCTATCTCTGTAACAAATCAGCCCTTTCTGATTTTGTGTATACCCTTTCATTTCTTTTTTCAACAATTGAGTTTGCAGCTTTTCATAGTTTTGGTCTTGATCCACTACCCCTTGAACCAGTCCCTCAAAGTCGAATTTGACACTACTTCTAATGTTATTCATACTTTTCCAAGAATTTATTCCTAAGGCATCTACAATGTTTTTTTCTTTACCTTTGATGTGTTTTATTTCCATGTAAAATTCACTCAAGAACAACAGCCACCTAGCTTGCTTAGCATTCAGGTCTGGTTGAGTGAGAAAATATTTTAGGCTGATATGATCTGTCATCAGCACAAATTTATTTCCTAGAAGATAATTTATACACATCTTGAGAGTGTGTATTACAACATCTAACTCAAGATCATCAACACTATAATTCTGTTCATTTTTCTTAAGTTTTCTGGATTCATAAGCTATAACAGAATTTTCTTGTAATAGTATTCCCCCTAATCCTTCTCCATAAGCATCTATGCATACTACAAATTCTTGATTTGGATTATTAATCTTTAGAATAGGTGATGTAGTAAGTTTCAGTTTTAACTACTCAAAGCTATTTTGACATTTCTGAGTCCATTCAAATTTTACTCCTTTCATTTGAAAGGAAGTAATGGGGTAGGCTAAGGTTGAAAATTTCTCTACAAACCTCCTGTAATAACCTGCAATTCCCATAAAGGATCTTACAATTGATACGTCAGTAAGTATAGGCCATTCTCTTATTTCTTTTATCTTTTCTGGGTTTACCGCCAACCTTTGTTCTGAAATTATATGCCATAAATATTGACTTTAATATTCGAAAAATTTTCATTTGCTAAACTTAGCGTACAATTTGTTATCTCTAAGAGTTTGAAAAACAATTCTGAGTTGTTCTTTATGCTCCACTTCACTTTTTGAATAGATTAAAATGTTGTCAATAAATACTAGCAGAAACTTGTACAAGTTTTTATTTAAGACACTATTCATTAAACACATAAAAGTGGCGGGTGCATTGATCAACCCAAATGGTAGGAGCACAAATTCATAGTGTCCATACCTGGTTCTAAATGTTGTTTTACTGATATCTTCATCTTTAATCCTTAACTGATGGTAACCAGTCCTTAAATCAATCTTGGAAAGCCTTGTTTCCCCTCTAACTTGATCAAAGAGATCATCTATCCTAGGAAATGGATATATTTTTTTGATTGTTAGCTTGTTTAATTGACGATAATCAATACACATATGGAAAGTACTTTTTTTTTTTCACAAACATCACCAGTGCTCCCCATGGGGATATACTCGGTCCAATGTACCCTCTATCCAGCAAATCTTGTAGTTGCATTTTTAACTCCATCAATTTTGAAGTTCTCATCATATATAGGGCTCCAGAAACTGGAGTTTCTCTTGGTACTAAATCAATTGAAAAATAAATTTCTCTCTTGAGGGGAAAATGAGGAATTTCATCCGGAAAAAAATATTTAAATTATCTTATCACTGGTAGTGTTTCTAATAGATTTTCCTCTACTTATTGTCCCAACTCCTCTACATGAACAAAATACACTTGATACCATTTCCTAGCAATTCTCTTTAACTGAAGGGTTGAAATTTTCCTCATAGATATGGGTTTAGGTTTTCCTTTGATTATAACAGGTTTTCCCTCCTTCTCTATGCAGTGTAATGTTTTTTCTAAATAGTTCCTCATAGATTTTTTCTTCTCTAACTTGTCCATTCCTATAAGTATATCATAGGATCCTAATGGAAAAATATTTATATTTAATTATGTTTCGTATCCATTTAGATTTATGGATGTCTGGGCTAACTTATGAGTTACTTTCCTTTTTGTACCAGTGAATAACTGTACAAACTAAGGTTGTTGAAACTTATCTGACTTTAATTTACATTTCTCTACCATTTTCGGGCTGATATAACTCAAATATGCACCTGGATCTATTAAAAATATAACAGAATGGTCAGCAATCATACCTTCCATCTCGTCCATGGTGGACTGGTGTTTTTCTTGACGATCTTCTAAGGCAGCGCTGATTTTGGGGATGTTCCTAGCTACATCATTAATTGTAGTTTCCTCTCTCAGTACTTGTACTGCCTGGATATTTCGGTGTGGAAAGCCGCTTAATAAATGAGGCTCTCCACAACCCCAACACTTCAAAGGTTCTTTCATTTTAATAGTCCCTTCTCTCTTATTATTTCCATTCATTAGTTTGGACCCAGTTTGGGATTGAGAAGTTTGATTTTCACCCAATTTACTAAACTTTTTTCTTTCGTGGTTTTTCCCAAAGTTTTTCAGACAGACTGGTTTTGTTTTCTTTCCGCTGAAGTCACCTTTGTTTGACCAATTATTTCCTTGCTCACTCTTACCCTTGAATTGCTTGTAAGACAATCTGGTCTTCCACACTACTTCATCCATCGTTTTTGGGTTATAAAACTCTATCTTTTCTTCATAAATAGTGGGCAGGAAGTTTAGGAATATTTGTACCTTTGCCTTCTCCTCTCTGATATAAGGCTAATATCTTAACAGATTTATGAATTTGGTTACAAACTCATCAATCGTGATTTTTCCCAATATGAGTTCATGAAAATATTTTACCTTGTCATCATAGTAGTGTTCGTTCAAGTATCGATTTTTAAACTTGACCTGAAAATCCTTCCAAGTCACCATTTTCTCATTAATGGCATGAACCATCTTTGTTTCTTCCCACCACAAGGTAACCTTACCTTCTAGCTGATAAATAGCGAGTTTGGCTCTTAAGTTACTTTCATATTCATAAACATGAAAGTACTTTACATATTTGGCAGCCATGCTTCAACATCTTCTTCTTTCTCTCCATCATAGGAGGGAGGTTTAATTTTCCAAAATTCACCCTATAATTCCTTCTTTTGTCTAGACAGATGTCTAAAGGCATCATCTTCATCAGAATATTTTCAGAAATTGACCCTTCCCTTTCTCTTCCTTCTGGAACCTTCACCCTCTTGGCTATTACGACAAGTCAGTTCCCTTATTATTCTGTCTTGCTCCTCACTGGCTAAAGATAGACCTTCATTGTGGCTTTTAAGCTGTGCCATTTCTCGCTGCATTCTATCCAACATAGCCATCAACAGAGCATTTCGATCTGGTGTGTTTTCTCCATCACCCAGATCTCCATATAGCCCATCCCGATCAGTCATGGTTCGTAGATGTATACTTCAGTACTATTCATTATACAGTAAAATGACATTAGTAAAATTTAAATTTCATAAAATTTTACAGCAGCATACATTTTATGTGTGAGCACATAATTTTCCTTGTGTTTTAACTAATGCTTTGATACCATTTGTAATGCCTCTCCTCAATACAAATATTTTTTTTCTTTTCTTTTCACTATTAACATCTTTCGTAAGTGTTCGTCACTATTTGACAAACTTCTGCTTCCATCTTTAGATCAAATTTTCGTGACAAATCGATAAGATTCTTACTTTAATACTAAACTAATTAATTCCTCCTTTGAGTATTAGTATTTTGATTTCTATTGACCACAATACTCTCGGCATATTAATTTACCTTATTCTATTCTCTATTACTTTGGTTCACATATATAGGGATGTATATTTATATAAGGTCCATTCCCCTAATATATATATATATATATATATATATATATATTCTTATAAGAAAATCCCCTCTATTCTTATTCCTGTAACTTACCTATTTCTTCCCACATTTTTTTGTTAATAATTTCACAACGTGTATGTGTATTTACAATATGGAAGAAGGCATAATTTTCCCATCTTCCTCAAGTATGGTGCATTTTTAATGCCCTCTTTAAATTTCATAGTTTTTTTCTTTATTATAATTTGAATATCGCTAATATGAGAATATTGTGGTTTCCAGGTAACAACTCGGCAATGATTTCTCACCGGTTCAGTTCGATATTTCTTTCTCTTTTGAGTTTACAAGTTTAATTAATCATTTCGTAATTTTTTTAACCCAAGTTGGTCCTGTACCATCACGAGGACTTCAGCATTCCAGTTCTGATATCGTAATTTAAATTCCCCTTTATGGGTGATTCGTTTTTTATGGTTTTGGTTTCCAACTGTAATAATTTAACGAATTTCCGCATACTTGATGGTACTATAACTTATTTAGCATATGGGTTAATGAACTTAAATGTAATATAAGTGGACAGTACACTTTTCTCTTCAATTTCATGCACTCAGTTTACTCTATTCAAAAGGAATCTTCCTTCGTTCAATATACCGGTTTTGGTTGTATGCTATATTCCATATTCAGAGATTTTGAATTCCTATCCTTCTAAATTTAAGTTGATATATCTGAGATATAATGACAAGAATGCATAGTCTTACTCTTATTTGTATTACCGTTAAAATAAAGTTTTTCGTTAATAATTTTACTACTATATGTCTGGTGTTATTATTGCCCAATTCACTTCTTCAAAATTTGAACGATTGACTAATAGTGATATATATATATATATATATATATATATTATATATATATATATATATATTTCTATTATATGTACATATATGTATGTTTTCAATAACTTACTGAATTGTATCATGAACAAGAATTAGTCAATAACATATTGATGCATGTTTGTCTCATACAAGATTATGTCATTCTTTAGAATATGCAAGACTGCAGACGATTACTGGTCTCTAAATCATTTTAGCCCTCAGTAGTTGTATGTGTCATTTTTGTACATTAAATGTCTAATTTTTCATTAATTAAAGAAATTTAGTAAGACTATCAGTGTATCTTTTTAATTCTCTGTTCTTCACTAGTTCTTAAGAACGAAACTCTAATTTACTGTCTTTATTATAGTTACCCAAAATTTCATAATTTATAAATAGTAAATTTCTTATGTTTTCAGTGCCAGCCTACATTATATTTAAATTTTATGGGATCTAATTTCAATATACAGTATAGATCAGCATTATAACTATTATGTGTTTGGTATATAGTGCTACAGTCTGATGTGAAATTTCTCTTAGCAACTATCCATTTTTCTGTTGACACTCATTACTATATATATATATATATATATATATATATATATATATATATATATATATATATAATTAATTTAAATTAATTACACTCGTATAAAATCTAATTTAATTCATACCGGAATTTGAGGATTCTAAAATTGAAATTTACTCAATTGCAGGCATTCCTGAATTTAGATTTCACTATGTAGGATGCTTTTCCTAATTGAATTTGATATATATGTCTAATGATATTTCTGTTCTATAATAATAATCATTTTATATCTTACATAGACTAGCAGACTTCTCAATTAGATCTCTTAACTCTTGATTTAAATCTATAACCATATTTAGACATTCTGGATGTTGGAACTAACTTGAAATTTACCTAACAACTATACAGATTTCTATGTGAATATTGTGATGAAATATGTTAAATGTATGATTTATTTTAATTCATGGTACTAATATGACAACTAACTTAATAAATTTCACTAGACATAATTCCAACAATTTCATATACATAGATATCATAATATGTTCCAAATCAAAAATCATTTAACACATAGGTGAACTCTATATCAACCAAAAGTATGCTAGTTAGGTGTGCATACGAATTGCTATGACTAGTTCCACCCAACCTTAGAGTTCTCTCTCTGTAACTTACCCCCGAGCCAAGACCTTAGCTCCTAGTGATAGACAACCCTTTTTCTATCCTGAAGCAGCTTATTTAAGTTGTGCTTTCCCAAGCCTGTTTCTAATTTTTGTGTCTAGAAATTTCAAGATGCTTTCTTCCTGTTTTTCCTAGGCTTTCCCTCATTGAGGTACTTTAAAGCTGTCTTTTCGACTTTTCCAACGTTTTCTTCCTCTTCCCAATTACTTTCCTCTTCATTAGGGAAATTATATGTTCATATCCAATTCTAATTTTGTTAATATTCCTTCGAAGGATTTCTAGAAGGTGTGGGAAAGTTTCATCACCTTATCTACATCCTCATGGATTTAGGTTTCAGATCTCAATTCTCCATCAAGTCATTGCACACATAACTTTTCCATTTATTTTTATTAATTAAAAATAAAATAAATCCACACACTAGTTCTCCATTGGGGTCCGCTTCCTCTTTGGACTTATTCAATTTTAAATTAAAAAGCATAGAAACTAGGGGTATTACATATTTTCCCTCTAAAAACAAACACCGACCTTGGTGTTGACAAAAAAATTAACTAATTCACTGTGTAAATAGTGAAGGATATTTTCCCATCATCTCAGCTTCTCGTTCACAAGTAGCCTCTTCGGGTGTAAAGTGCTTCCACTGCACTTTTACCCTGGCTACTGTCTGATTCCAAAGTTCAATTTCTTCCCGCTCCAAGATTTGAAGCAGCACTGGAAGGAATTCCCCTTCTAGTTCCACCTGAATCACATTCCAATCAATAACGTGAGCAGAATCATGTACATATTTTTTTAATAAAGGAAACTGAAACACATCATGAACCTTAGTATGAATAGGTAAGGCCAATTTATAAGCCACTGGTCCTACTCTTTCGAGTACTTCAAACGGTCCACAATATCATGGAGCTAATTTTGCACAACTTCCAATGTGAAAATTGCTCTTCTTAGGCTTAATCCTCAAATATACATGATCACCCACACTGAATTCCCAGTGAACTCTCTTTTTGTCTACATAAATTTTTTGTCTATCCTAAGCTCTCTTGATATTTTTCTAAATCTGTTTCACAACTTTTTCCATTTCCTGTAAAGCTTCTGGTCCAAGTATCAACTTATCTTCAGGTTGACTCCAACTTAAGGGGGTATGGCACTTTCGTCCATAGAGTGCCTCAAACGGACTCATATTTATGGATGCTTGATAGCTGTTATTTTAGGCAAATTATATTAAGTGTAAATAGTATTCCCACTTAGTTTTCCTATCCATAACATACATCCTTAACATATCCTCTAGAATTTGGTTTTTCCTTTCTGTTTGGACATGTGTTTGGGGATGGTATGTAGTACTAAAGTTTAATTTAGTGCTCATGCCTCCAAACAGGCTCCTCCAAAAAGCTGCAGTAAATTATATTTCTCTGTCTGAAATTATGATTTTAGGTACCCCATGTAGTCTTACAATCTCCTTCATAAACACATTTTCTACTTTAGTTGTCCCAAAGGTAGACTAAAAAGGTATAAAATGAGCAGCTTTAGTTAAATTATTCACTACAACCATCACAGAGTCATGCTGATATTTGGTTCTGGGTAACCTAGTTATAAAGTCCATGGAAACAGATTCCCATTTCCATTCTGAAATAGGTAAAGGATTTAGCAACCCAATTGCATGCTGATGTTCAATTTTAGCTGTTGACATTCAATGCATCTATCCAAGTAACTTGCTACATATATTTTCATTCTCGGCCAAAATAAGTTCTTTCTCAAAGGTGTGAGTAATTTTTGGTACCCAAAATGTCCAAAATAGGGCTTTTTATGATATTCATCCAAAATTTATTTCTTTAAAGAGTCAACATTAGGAATGTACAATCTATCTCTGTAACAAATCAACTGTTTCTAATTTTGAGTATACCCTTTCATTTCTTTTTTCAACAATTGAGTTTGCAGCTTTTCATAGTTTTGGTCTTGATCCACTACCCCTTGAACCAGTCCCTCAAAGTCAAAGTTGACACTACTTCCAATGTTATTCATACTTTTCCAAGAATTTCTGCATAAGTCATCTGCAATCTTATTTTCTTTACCTTTGATTTGTTTTATTTCCATGTCAAATTCACTCAGGAATGACAGCCACCTAGCTTCCCTAGCATTCAGGTCTGGTTGAGTGAAGAAATACTTTAGGCTGATATGATCTATCATCAGCACAAATTTATTTCCTAGAAGGTAATGTCTCCACATCTTGAGAGTGTGTATTACAACAACTAACTCAAGATCATAAACACTATAATTCTTTTCATTTTTCTTAAGTTTTCTGGATTTGTAAGCCATAATAGAATTTTCTTGTAATAGTATTCCCCCTAATCCTTCTCCCCAAGAATCTGTGCATACTAAAAACTCTTAATTTGGGTCAGTAATCTTTAGAATAGGTGATGTAGTAAGTTTCAGTTTTTACTACTCAAAGCTATTTTGACATTTCTCAGTCCATTCAAATTTTACTCCTTTCCTTTGCAAGGAAGTAATGGGGTAGGCTAAGGCTGAAAATTTCTCTACAAACCTCCTGTAATAACCTGCAATTCTCATAAAGGATCTTACAACTAATACATCAATAGGTACAGGCCATTATATGATTTATTTTATCTTTTATGGGTCTACCTCCAACCCTTGTTTTGAAATTATATGCCCTAAGTATTGAATTTAATATTTGAAAATTTTTTATTTGCTAAACTTAGCATACAATTTGCTTTCTCTAAGAGTTTGCAAAACAATTCTGAGGTGTTATTTATTCTCCGCTTCACTTTTTGAATATATTAAAATGTCATTAATAAATAATACCACAACCTTGTCCAAATATTTGTTTAAGACACTATTCATTAAACACATAAAAGTAGCGGGTGCATTGGTCAACTCAAATGGTGGGACCAAAAATTCATAGTCTCCATACCTAGTTCTAAATGTTGTTTTACTAATAACCTCATATTTAATCCTTAACTGATGGTAACCAGTCCTTAAATGAACCTTGGAAAACATTGTTGCCCCTCTAACTTTATCGAAGAGATAATCTATCCTAGGCAATGGATATATGATTTTGATTGTCATCTTGTTTAATTGACGATAATCAATACACATACGAAAAATACCTTCTTTCTTTTCACAAACATCACCGGTGCTCCCCATGGGCATACACTCGGTCCAATGTACCCTCTATCCAGCAACTCTGTAGTTTCATTTTTAACTCCATTAATTCTGGAGTGCTCATCCTATATGGGGCTCTAGAAACTAGAGTGTCTCCCGGTACTAAATCAATTGAAAAATCAATTTCTCTCTTGAGGGGCAGATGAGGAATTTCGTCCAAAAAAAAATCGTTAAATTATATTATCACTGATAATGTTTCTAATAGATTTTCCTTTGCTTGCTGTCCCAACTCCTCTACATGAACAGAATACACTTAATACCCTTTCCTAGCAATTCTCTTTAACTGAAGGGTTGAAATTTTCCTCACAGTTATGGGTTTAGGTTTTCCTTTGATTATAATAGGTTTTCCCTCCTTGTCTATGCAGTGTAAGGTTTTTTCTAAACAGTTCACCATAGCTTTTTATTTCTCTCACCAGTCCATTCCTATAAGTATATCATAGGATCCTAACAGTAAAATATTTAGATTTAATTATGTTTCGTATCCATTTAGATTTACGGATATCTGGGTAACTTATGAGTTACTTTCCTGTTTGTACTAGTGGCTAACTTTACTAACCAAGGCTATTGAAACTTCTCTAACTTTAATTTATATTTATCTACCATTTGCGTGCTGATATAACTCAAATATGCACCTGGATCTATTAAAACTATAACAGATTGGTCAGCAATCATACCTTCCATCTCGATCATGGTGGACTGGTGTTTTGCTTGACGATCTGCTGAAGCAGCACTAATTTTTGGGATGTTCCTGGTTACATCATTAACCATAGTTTCTTCTCTCAGTACTTTTACTGTGTGGATATTTCGATGTGGAAAATCCCTCAATAAATGAGGTTCTCCACAAATCCCACACTTCAAAGGTTCTTTCATTTAAATAGTACCTTCCCTCTTATTATTTCCATTCATTAGTTTGGAGCCAATTTGGGATTGAGAAGTTTGATTTTCACCCAATTTACTAAAAAATTTTCTTTGGTGGTTTTTCCCAAAGTTTTTCAAATAGACTAGTTCTTTTTTCTTTCCGCTAAAGTCACCTTTGTTTGACCAATTATTTCCTTTCTCACTCTTACCCTTGAATTGTTGGTAGCACAATCTGGCCTTCCACACTACTTCATCCATCGTTTTTGGGTTATGAAACTCTATATTTTCTTTATAAATACTAGGCAAGCAGTTTAGGAATATTTGTACCTTTTCCTTCTCCTCTCTAATATAAGGCACATATCTTAACAGATTTGTGAATTTGGCTACAAACTCATTAATCATGAGTTTTCCCAATCTGAGTTCATGAATTTTTTTTTCCTTTTCATCATAGTATCATTCGTTCAAGTATCTATTTTTAAACTTGACTTGAAAATCCTCCCAAGTCACCATTTTCTCATCAATGGCATGAACCATTTTTGTTTCTTCCCACCACAAGGCAGCCTTACCTTATAGCTGATAAATAGCGATCTTGGATCTTAAGTTACTTTCATATTCTTAAACCTGAAAGTAGTTTACATATTCAGCAGCCATGCTTCAGCATCTTCTTCTTTCTCTCCATCATAGGAGGGATGTTTAATTTTTCAGAATTCACCCTATAATTCCTTCTTTTGTCTAGATAGATGTCTAGAGGCATCATCTTCCTCATAATCTTCTCAGAAATTGATCGTTCCCTTTCTCTTCCTTCCAGAACCTTCACCCTCTTGGTTGTTCCGAGAAGTCAATTCCTTTATTATTTTGTCTTGCTCCTCACTCACTAAAGATAGCCTTTCATTGTGGATTTTAAGTTGTGTCATTTCTCACTGCATTCTATGCAACATAGTCATCAACAGAGCATTTGGATCTGGTGTGTTTTCTCCATCACTGAGATCTCTGTACAACCCGTCCCCATGAGTCATGGTTCGCAGTTGTATACTTTAGTACTATTCATTTTACATGAAAATAACATTAGTAAAATTTAAATTTCATAAAATTTTACAGCAACATACATTTTGTTTGTGAAAACATAATTTGCTCAGTGTTTTAATTAATGCTCTGATACCATTTGTAATGCCTCTCATCTACACAAATATTTTCTTTTCTTTTCTTTTCACTATTAACATCTTTCGTAAGTGTTCGTCACTATTTGAAAAACCTCTGCTTCCATCTTTAGATCAACTTTTTGTCAAAAATCAACGAGATTCTTACTTTAATACTAAACTCATTAATTCCTCCTTTGAGTATTAGTATTTTGATTTGTATTGACCATAGTACTCTCGGAATATTAATTTACCTTATTCTATTCTATATTACTTTGGTTCACATATATAGGGATGTATATTTATATAAGGCCCATTCCCCTTATATATATATATATATATATATATATATATATATATATATATATATATATATATATCCAATTATTTTTATAAGAAAATCCCCCCTATAGAATCTACTACTTTATAATTACTTACCTCTTTTCTTATCAAGTAACCATTGTTATATACTTTTATATATGAATGGGGATACATTTATTTATCGCTTCTATCCATACCCCATATATGATACTTTATCCCTTTTTCATACTCTTGTAATTCATGGATCGCATACTCTATTTTCTTAATTGATATTCTTAAATGGATTTGAAATGCATATCACCGTAATTAAATCGAAAGTATAGTCATCGTGTCACCCTTATTGCAATTTCCAATTCAATGCATTATGTGAAGTATTGGAACCTCCAAGGTACATACATACTATTATTTTATTTCCATTTAGTATTGTAAAACCTTGGTTTGACTTACACATTACTACATTTGATTTACCATCTATTCCCCAGAGCTATTTAACATGTTTCGCTCTAATTCCATTAACGCTACACCTAACCCTGGACAATGTTAATGAGGCTAGCTCACTAACCCCATGAGCTTCTTAGGAAGCTATGATTATAATTTCATCTGTCCGGTGTATTTACTTCGTTTTTCATAACCATAACCCTTCAGTACGTGATCACATGATGGCACATGGGAAATTTTTTTGAAATAGAAACCTGCGCGAGGTTCTAATCTCTTGACACTTGTAGGGTGTGGATGGATTAGGGTTTTACATTGTCTCTTGCTAAAGAGGTTCACTTCCCACTAGTCCTCTTCCTTTGTTTTCTGTCGTGATCATGTCTTGCTCTATCTTAATGAATTTGGTGCAGAGTTCTCTTATTCGATTGAGTCGCATAATATTCACTCAACCAAAGTCAGCATTGATGTGAATCTACCACTGAATGGTAAGATATATTCTGGTTTTTTTTTTCTAACTCTAAGATTTCTATTACGTTTAATTGAGAACATATGCTAGTCTGATGGCATAGTTGTCTTTTTAACAAGGTTGCAGAGTTAAAAGGATGAACGAACGTTTACCTATGCCGAGGGCTTTCCTGCCTTTCTGTATGGGTATGGCTACTTCGATAGAAATTTCGTTTCACATTCTTGTTCACTCGATCTCCTTATTGTGGAAAAATTTTAGTCAGAATTATTTTCTGCTATTTTTTTCTCACTGACTCATCCCTCTCTGTTCACCATACGCATGGAGAAATGGTTTTAACTTACCTATTTCTTCCCACATTTTTTTGTTAATAATTTCACAACATGTATGTGTATTTACAGTATGGAAGAAGGCATAATTTTCCCATCTTCTACAAATATGGTGCATTTTTAATTCCCTCTTTAACTTTCATAGTTTTGTTCTTTATTATAATTTGAATATCACTAATATGAGAATATTGTGGTTTCTAAGTAACAACTCAGCAATGATTCTTTCCAGCTTAGTTCGATATTTATTTCTATTTTGAGTTTACAACTGGAATTAATCATTTCATCATTTTTCTAACCCAAGTTGGTCCTTTATCATCACGAGGACTTCAGCATTCCAGTTCTGATATTGTAGTTTAAATTCCCCTTTATGGGTGATTCATTTTTGATGGTTTTGGTTTCCAACTGTAATAATTTAACGAATTTCCACATACTTGAGAGTACTGTAACTTATTTAGCATAATGGTTAATTAACTTAAATTTAATATAAGTGGACTGTATGACTTTCTCTTCAATTTCATGCACTCAATTTACTCTATTCGAAAGGAATCTTCCTTCGTTCAATATACTAGTTTTGGTTGTATGCTATATTCCATATTCAGAGATTTTGAATTCCTATCCTTATAAATTTAAGTTGATATCTCTGAGATATAATGACAAGAATGGATAGTCATACTCTTATATGTATTACCATTAAAATATAATTTTTCGTTAATACTTTTACTACTATATGTCTGGTGTTATTATTGCCCAATTCACTTCTTGGAAATTTGAATGATTAACTAATAGTGATATATATATATTAGCTATACGTATATGCAGGTTTTCAATACCTTACTGAATTGTATCATAAACTAGAATCAGTCAATAACATATTGATGCATGTTTGTCTCATACAAGATTATGTCATTCTTTAGAATATGCAGAACTGCAGACGTTTACTGGTCTCTAAATCATTTTAGTGCTCAGTAGTTGTATGTGTCATTTATGTACATTAAATGTCTAATTTTTCATTAATTATAGAAATTTAGTAAGACTATCGGTGTACCTTTTTAATTCTCTGTTCTTCACTAGTTATTAAGAATGAACCTCTAATTTACTGTCTTTATTCTAGTTACCCCAACTTTCATAATTTATACACAGTAAATTTCTTATGTTTTCAGTGCCAGTCTAGTTTATACAATATAGAAGATCATGATAACTATTATGTGTTTGGTATATAGTGCTACGGTCTGATGTGAAATTTCTGTTAGTAGCTATCCCTTTTTCTATTGACACTCATTACTACAAAATTTGCAAATGAATAAGAGAGAAGTGCTTCATATATATATATATATATATATATATATATATATATATATATATATATATATATCTCATTAGTTTAAATTATTACACTCATATAAACTCTGATTTAATTCATACCAGAATTTGAGGATTCTAGAATTGAAATTTACTCAATTGCAAGAATTCTTGAATTTAGATTTCACTGTGTAGGATGTTGTCAGTAACTGAATTTTATATATATGTCTAATGATATTTCTCTTCTATAATAATAATCATTTTATATATTACAGAGACTAGCAGACTTCTGAGTTAGATCTCTTAACTCCTGATTTAAATATATAACTAGATTTAGACATTCTGGATGTTGGAACTAGCTTGAAATTTATTGTACAACTATACAGATTTATATGTTACCACTGTGACAAAATCTGTTAAATGTATGATTTCTTTTAATTCATGGTACTAATCTGACAAATAACTTAAGCAATTTAACTAGAATTAATTCCAACAATTTGATATACATAGATATCGTAATATGTTCCAAATCAAATATCATTTAACACATAGGTGAGCTCTATATAAACCAACAATATGCTAGTTAGGTGTGCATACCAATTGCTATGACTAGTTTCACCCAACCTTAGAGTTGTCTCTCCATAACTCACCCCCAAGTCGAGACCTTAGCTCCCAGTGATAGACAACCCTTTGGCTTTCCTGGAGCAGCTTATTTAAGCTGTACTTTCCCAAGACTATTTCTAATTTTTTTGTCTAGAAATTTCAGGATGATTTCTTCCTATTTTTCCTAGGCTTTCCGTCATTGAGGTACTTTAAAGTTGTCTTTTCCACTTTTCCATATTTTTCTTCATCTTCCTAATTACTTTCCTCTTCATTGGGGAAATTAGATTTGTATCTCCAAATATAATTTTGTTAATATTCCTTCTAAGGATTTCTTGAAGGTGTGGAAAAGTCTCATCACCTTATCCACATCCTCATGGATTTAGGTTTCAGATCTCAATTCTCAATCTAGTCATTGCACATATAAATTTTCCATTTATTTTTATTAATTGAAAATAAAATAAATCCACACACTAGTTCTACATTGGGGTCCACTTACTCTTTGGATTTATTCAATTTTCAATTAAAAAGCATAGAAACTAGGGGTATTATAGAGGGTTGCCAAAAAAATCAAAGCCGAAAAACCGCATGCCCAAATGAAAAATGAAAATTCAGTATAGGTTTAGGTCTTCGTAATTTCCATGGCAGATATACGAAACAATTTGGACCATCAACGTGGCAGTGATCTAAGGCAATAATGGATAGAAATATCTATGAAGCCATGTGATTACATTAATCACCTGAGTACAATCGTAAGTATAAAAATTTCGAAATGATAAACTATTAAATACTTATGACCTATAGATCTATGGATAGTAAATAAGAATCACTAAATAGATTAATGCATATCTTTACTTTATAGTAGGATAGGTGTATTAATATATTATATGGTTAATGTAATATGCATATCTTGTTGCAAGTAAAAATTGGGGGAGTAATTCATTACCATGTGTTAATAGGGTATACAATTAAATTATATCAATAAGATACCAAACGATTGACATAAATAAACAGTTTTACAAATTATAAATTCGTATTAATGGTGGAAGGGTAAAAGTTATAAAAACATATGTTATAAGTCTCCTTCTAAATTCGTATTTATTAAGGTTGGAATAGTATTGTCGACATTCTAATTATACGATGAGCTTGGCATGAATGTTATTCGGTACATTATTGAATCCTTTGAGCTTGTTTTTGAATACACCTTGAATTTAACAAAAAAAAAGGGTATATGTATCAAATGATGAACTATGATAGTATATTAATTTAACTCTTATGAATATTAATATTGACATAGGGTACCATATAGTATGTAAGTTTATAAGTTAATGAAATTATTTGTAGAAGACCATAATAATGTTAAGGTATATACTGTAAACGGTAACCTTACTATATTATACTAGATTCAATATGAACATTATAACTACAGTTATAGAAGAACAAGGTGATGAAGAACTATCTTCAAGTATAGTCACCAATGAAAATGAATTATGAATTCGATAACAATGATAAGGATAATAAATATTAGAAAAATTCTATACCTGAATTCATAATTTGTGAAGAAAAGAATAACAACAGAAATTATAATGAAAGAGTTTCATCAAATAGTGACGAACTAATTAAATATCATTGATGAAAAATTTAATAACTATGAAATAATTAGGAAAAAAAAATGTTGTGGTAAGTTGAGTTGTTACATGTTAATACTATACCTTTGATAGCATTTTTCTTAAAATTATAACTTTAATAAGTACTATTAAAGTTATATTTTATTCATGATTTATATATAGACATGTATGGTTTTCTCTCTAAGATTTATATCTGTCCCAACATATAATTGACAAATTTAATTTCCATCAATTTGTTTTATTAATTAAAGACGTTTATGTTTCATGTTTCATAATAATATGATGGATTCAAATTCATTGTTGAAAAGTACAAGATTATTATTTCACAACTTTCATAATATAATATAATTAAATTTTACTAAAGCCATAAATATATACCTTGGATATGAGAACTGCTAAAATGAAAAAATAGTAAGAATAACAAGAAGGATCAAAATTCTCAGCAGGACCATTTTTTTTGGTTACTTTTTCGTGATTTCATATTGATATACTAACAAAAACAAACTAGTTCCTTCTATTCATTAATAGTGAAAATTGATTAGGAGAGGAGATTGAAAATTAATGCACTGAAAGACTTAACAAATATAACAGTTATAGGAACTGTTTTGAAATATTCGACCAAACATTAATGGTGGACATTTGTTTACCTATTACACGCCATGCCAGAAATATCATTTTTACTGTAATCGATAGAATTAATATAATTAGTGTATTAAGGTAAACTCATATATTAGCAAACCAATTTTTTTAGCTTTATAATTTTAAGTTATTTTAAAGTTTTATAATTTTAAGTTATTTTTAAAGTTTTATATTATTAGGATTTTGTAAATTCAAGTTTTAAGGATTATATATACATATTAAAAACAATATTATCAGTAACATTAATATTATTGTTATTTTTTAAGGAGGTTTATAAATTAATGTTATTAATGTCATTAATAATAAATTAAAAAAAAAAAAAACTATTAACATTTAATGTAATTAACTTAATATCATTAAAAATATTAATAACATTAAAATTAATAACATTTTATTAATAATATTAATATAGGTAATCATATTAATATTGTTAATTTAAAAAATTATTAATATTAACAATATAAATAATATCAATAGTGTTTACTTTATAATAATAAACAAGGCTACAATGTAGCTACTACCTGCCGCCTAGTTTAAATATAGAAATGTTGCAATGTGGTCTGAAAATGTCTATGGGTAGCTATTACATGTTGCTTAATGTAAGTATAAAGATTCTGCAATTTGACTTGAGAATGTTTGTGAAGATTTGCTTCGTAATAAAGTATAGTTGAATTAAATTGGAAATAATTGGAAAATGTCTATGGTACTTTGTAAGAAAGTTGATATATATATATATATATATAGAGAGAGAGAGAGAGAGAGAGAGAGAGAGAGAGAGATTTGTGTGTGCGTGTAAATCAATGTCAATTTCTATAATTTAAAATGAAGTTGTTTATTATTATTATTATTATTATTATTAAATAAAATTATAATTTAGTTAACTTGTATGTTTTTGATGATATAAGATATATCATAGAGTATGTATTTTAAATATTATTCTGAATTGATAATATCAAATAACAATGTTAAATTAAATCAAAAGTTTTAAAAATTTGGAAAACAAATAATTAAATATAAATTTGGTAGATTAATTTTTTATTAAATGTTAAATGTGTTAAATATTTATCCTCGAATTCTACTTCCATGTGAGGACAAAGAAAAATAAATAAACATAAATATGCATTTTTTTTAATAAAATTTAATTTTTAAAAATAAATACATTTACACATTATCTTATTATATCATTTCGTAAAGAATATAGAGAAATTTAATCTAGATTATGTTTATATTTATGGAAATTTTAAGTAATTTAGATGAAATAAGAATATCCTTAGCAAGTTAATTGAAAGACAATGCCAAATACATTATAGATCACAAATAAAACAATGAAAAATTTAAGTGGGTTGTTTCAGCATATTTGAATAAGTGCAAGGTATTTGAATAAGCGTAGTAGTGACTGAACTCAAAGTAATTTCAGGCACAGAAAAATAAAATTTGTATAGTGAGATCAACCCAATTATCCTGTGATCCTATATGCATTTCAGATTGTAAGAGATAAATAAGTTATATTTAAATTTATTTCCATTGATGCAAATATATAAAATAAGTATCCATGCAAGTGGTTTTGTAAGAAATGAATAGATAAAGTATTTACTGATTAATGGAAACGTATGAAATAAGTGACCATAAACCAGGTTAAGCTAAAAGCATATAGCAGTTAAAGTAGTAGAGAAATATTAATTAATTAAAGCATAATAATAATATGAAATTAATTAGAATATAATAATGCTAAGAATATTATCCAGAAGGGATCACGTGTGCTAAATTATGTTGAGTTTGTACAAATAACTAGATTATTAGAAAATAGTATAGTTAAAAACTGAAAAAGCTTATTGGACCATATGTCATCTCAACAGATTTAAACAACTCTAAAATTGAATTACAAATCCAAGGAGAGTCCAAATTAAGATAATTTAATAGTAGACATAGCTAATAATCTCATGGATGTTGACTCTATAAAATTAGGTTTATTAAGTCTGATCTGGCAAGGAAGTGAAATAGTTGAGTAAATGTAAATGGGATAATAAATCATTCAAGAATGCTTAATGCGAACAAGTTGTTATGAAATTATTACACCAGGAAATGTAGTTAGAGATGACTAATGGGTAAATGATTGTGGCTGAACTGACAAGGAAGTAAAAACTTTAAACTAGATCAATATGGGATGGAAAATCATTAAAATAGGCCTAATGCCAAGGGGTTATGAATTTATTATAATGGGAAATTCATAGTTATGACAACCAGTCAGTGGATTTTGAGTGAAGTCTGCACGCAGGGTAGAAGAAAAATGAAAACATCCTTGACAGGTGCATATTTTGCATCTCTCAAGGTAGATCTGTGAGAAAAAATGAGGAGATGGGTTCTGGATTTTGTGGACCAAGAATCCATATATCCAACTGCAAGCTGTTGCTTGACTGCAACTGGTATACAAATAAAACGTCTTAGCAAACTTGCCAGTCCCAATCCCTTCCGAGAAAACATTTTGCATTGAATTTGTAGATTGGAAAGGCATAAGAGACTGAGGAGCTTGCACAACCTCGTTGGGTAAAGTCAAATAGTTACTGGCAGGACTATTATGAGTCAGCTTACTAGGGAAATTTATGGAGTTATCTGCATGATCCATGATATCTGGTGCGAAGGAGATCAAGTGAAATTATATAGGCCAGGGATACTTGGCTGCTAGTGAATATTTTCGTACGGAAAAAATAAAACTAGTAGCAGCATATAGTATAGATCGATGCATAAAGCTGAAAAGAAAATAAAAAAACCTATGTATTATTTCAAAAAAACAGATGTAATAAATATATAATAGAAATCTCATGGATCAGTTCAAAAAAATTACTACAAGTATGCTTATACCAAGATTTCGTTCTCATCTGAGTACTTCAACACATGAAATTGAAAACGTGTGAAACAGTGGATGGCTAAATCCCCTCGAGAGATATGGGATAAGGAAGGGATACTTCTTTGATCCTTCCTTTTTGCGTTTAATTGAAAACAATTATACGACAAGTTTACAATATATCTACAAACAATAGAATAAAAATATTTTTCTTTCCAATAGTAATCCAAATTTCAAGGTTGTATTATTTTATATAGCCATGGAAAATAGAATTAGGATGTGAAAAGAAAAAATCTTTGAATCTCAATCTTAGCAAAATATGATAAAAAATTTACAGAGATTTATCAACCGAACTAATGTTGAGCCAAGTTGCTTTTAATTCGTAATTTTGTCTTCCGTACCTGGGCCCTGGTAGGAGGCATAGACTTTCATGGTATCAATCATGGGGGCGCAACACCAACCATGTTATAAATACAACATCCCCAATCACAATTAGCAGACAGAGAATTGTTGAACACAAGTACGATATCATCCGCTTGGGACGAGGGTTTTTTCTGAGAATTTTGTCGACAATATTTCCATATATTGGTTTTGGCGGCGTCATGGAACTATACAATTTTCTGCTTACAAAATCAGAAATGGGGAAGACTATGCAATATACAAGACGATATTGCTACAAAATCAGTAACAGGGAAGAGTATGCAATATGCAGAGAAAAAACGAGAGGATATATCAGACATGGATTGGAATCAATTAGATATGTTTTTTTTTTTTTTTTTTAAATTTATTTATTTATAGAATCATGGTTTCTACCTTCACTTTGGAGATGACCAAGAGAGTGTATTCCAAGAGTGTGACGGGCAACCTTTAACTCTTTTCATTAATTGAACATTCCACAAATCGATATCGCATCACATTCTTCTGTTAAGATTATAGTTGTAAAATGGTTTAAAGAATTAAAAATCCAAATACAGAGTTTAGTGGAGTCTTCAGGGTAACCTGAATAACAAAAGAGTTTGTACATGTCACTTGTAGAAATCAACAATCGAGGTCAAGGGAAGACAATAGAAGACAATGTATCATTAAAGTTGTGCTTCTTTTTCTTATTTTTTACCAAAATAAAACATGAGATAAATAGAGATTACATAGGCCAAGGATACTTGGCTCCTAGTGAACATTGTCATATGGAAAAAATAAAACTAGTAGCAACATATAGTATAGATCGATGCATAAAGCTAAAAAGCAAGTAAAAAAACTCATGGATCAGTTCGAAAAAACAGATTTAATAAATATATAATAGAAATCTCATGGATCAGTTCGAAAAAATTACTACAAGTATGCTTAAACCTTCTTATAACTTCTTAAACAGTTATAGGAAATGGGGATAATCCCTGTTATGGCATATCGAAATGGGACCGAACCTAAATTGGGACAGTTAAATTAAAACCTCAAATGTAAAACTAGCTTTTAAATGTGTTCCAAGCACGTGACAACCATAGAGACTCCACCTGCAAGAAAAGAAAAAATCTCTGAATCTCAATCTTAGCAATATATGATAAAAAATTTACAGAGATCTCTCAACCGAACTAATGTTGCTACGTATGTAGTTCACAAGCCAAGGTCCTTTCGAATTCCTAGACACAAAAATGTGTTCTACCTTAAATTATTAGTTATGGAAAAGTATGAATTATTGAGAAGTAAGAGTACAAGAAGCATATAAAAGAACCGGATATTGAAGGGATGGATTTCTAAAACATTTTCTCTTTTGAAGAGAAACGTATTAGGAATTAGAATTATAGGATTAAAGAATTAAAAAACCAAATACAGAGTTTAGTCGAGTCTTTAGGGTAACCTGAATAACAAAATATTTGTGTACATGTCACTTGTAGAAATGAACAATCAAGGTCAAGGGAAGAAAATAGAAGATAATGTATCATTAAAGTTGTGCTTCTTTTTCTTATTTGCTACCAAAATAAAACAAGAGATAAACAACACACCATACAAGATCTATCATCAGTTGACATAGTACCTGGCATGGTATTGCCAGAGTCAAGTAAAATACAATGGGAAAGAAAAATACTAAATATGGACTAATTTGGCAATAGGGATATAAAAAGTGCAATGTTTTTATAAGAAATTTATATTGCAAATTGGAATTATAAATGCATTCAAGAGATATGTGAAGAGGTCTATAATATTTATATATTTAATGGTAAATTGTAAATACAAATTCTGTTTGTTAAACATATATGCATTAAGTTTCAAAATACATATAATAAGTCTGAAAGTCTTTGTAAATAGCTAGAGAAAAGATAATAAATATAACGAGTAATTTTTGTTTCTAATTTTTGTTTGGAAAAAACTGGGGTGTCGTATGTGCATCTTTATGCCTTTTTGTTCTGGCAAAATTTTGCAGACATGCTGCACTTTGAGTGAGGAGGATCCAATTAGCAAAGTCTAGTACAAAAATTGTGAACAGCATTGGAGTAATTGCTAGACTACGATGTTTTCTTGTTGTAGCTAATGCATGTAGGTGTGCTCGAGCTGCAAAGAACAGGGAAATATTAGTACAAATTTTGGTACTTTTGGTACCAAAAGAGTACCTGGCTTTTTTTGGGCTTTCATTGTTGTCAACAGATTGGATCTCATTGTCTTCATTGATTGTAAATGAACCATATATTTTTAAATCTCGTAGCATATACATGGCTACTTGTTTCTTTTGAACATAATATTGAAAAGGCATTTGTGCCAAGATGGGAAGTAACTATTTCAAGAGTAATTTGTTTCTAATGCAACACTAGAAGCTTGTGTTGTTAGACTTGATTATGCAATTAAGACATTGTGAATAGAAGAAGGAACAATTTCTATTGCAATTAAGGTAGTTAATTGTTGTGTCGTCTAACGTTGTACATGCTGGTATTGGCTAATTGCATCCAAGACAAATAGGTTCAAATGGTGTAGAGTAGATGCTTGCAACTGTCAATGTTCCTTTTATCTGTTCATATAGGAGGATAAAGAAAGTATTATTAAATAATTTTCATAAACATCAAATTTAAACAATTTTATACTGATAATTTAATCAAAAACATTATTAAATCAAATTTTAGAGAAATCAATTATAAATAACCCAAAAACAATTTGAAAATTGAAACAAATTTTAATATATATAACTTAATTGGTGATTCCTATGCATTGTAGTTAATGACAAATGGAAAAATATTTTTAATTCAAATATCTTTTTCCGTATCTCTATCTAGATGCACTGATTAAAAAAAGTGGTATATGTTTAAATGGAAAGAAATGGAAAAACAATTGTATATGGAAAAGTAGGGGTATTCTTTCATGTATACTTACAGAAAATATTGGAGGGCTCAATTTTCCAAGCTCTTATGCTGCTTCTGCATTCAATTTTTTAATGAATGTAGATTGCGTTGCTCGGAGCATTCTATCCTTTATTTATTTCCTGTTTGTTATGTTTTTGAAAAACATAAATGGAAAATGGTCCTTTTGCAATTCTTGTTCAAGTTCATTGTAGAGCGACGCAAATGTTTGAAATAGTTACAACTACAATAGAAGACAAAAGGCTAAGTTTTTTTTTCAAACAGAATTGAGATGTAGGATGGAACTAGGAATATAAAAACAATGCAAAGGAATTTATGTTATGGTTGCTTTATTGTCATCGAAATTGCCATCTTTAATTTGCAATGTATATTGCAAACCAATTTTCCATGCAGTTATCACAATTGCAGCAATTGTTCCAATTGGATATGTTTCTGTGTTTTCTGTAAGGTACTTTATTTTTGTATCTGGAAATAAATTGTACTCTTTGCAAACTGGTGGTATGTTTTGTACAGTACTTGATTTACTTAGTAGCAGAATCTAGTCACAATCGCCATGGTCATAATTTGTTTTGGGAAGAATTTTAAAATTTGTAATTTATATTTCTTTCCCTGGTGATATTTTTTCTTTGTGTTCTTGAATCAGCTCAGTTGGTATGGCCAATGTGACTGTCATGATTCCTTCAAAATCTGTCAAATCTGCATGCAGTATTTGTCGTTCTTTGTGGACTTTATCAAGATATGTGCTATAAACAACCATAACATCTCCATTGAACATTTTTCCAGTCTCGCAATGTTTAGTTCTTCAATTGTAATTGGGAGTAAAGATGATGCATTTGATCTGTGTATAGATGATGTTGATGTGACAAAAGATATAGTTAGAAGTATAATACGATGCTGATTAATATAGATTCTATGTCATTAGGAGCTATAAAAATTGCTTTCAAATTTACTTACTTGTTTGATTCAGTTGGAGATGATGTTTGTTGTCGTTTCTCTAGTGTACCTTGATCTTCGGAGATGCAAACATTTGAAGACGCAACATGATTGAATAGTGAGCTTGAAGAAATTTTAATTACTAAGAAAGTCTAGCACTACAAAAATGTGTAAATCCATGTAATACAGATGCAGAAATTTTAGAAATTTAGAGGATGCTATAAAACTATAAAACTTCAAACTAGAAATTATTAGTCGTAGTGACAATTCTTGTGGATTCAAATTCAGCCATTCTATTTCAGTTTTTTGTAATTGGATGGCAATAATGTGAACACTGTTTGTGCCAAATATGGAACAGATGGTGTTGTCTTGCAGTTCAAGAAATGATGTTGGATTCATGCTTAAATTGGGTTAGCATTTTCATGAGTATACAGGTTTCGTCCACTATCATTTGAATAGTTTCAAATCCTAAATTCCCACTATTTCGATCAACCTATCTCATTTAACACATAAGGTGATCAATTATAGAAGAATGTGATATAAATATTTTTTAATATAAAAATTTTTTCTTATGGACAAAAAAACAATCCAAATTTGATTTTTTAATTAAAACAAGCATCGAACAGGAAAATTGAGACAATGTACCTGTGTCTCAAAAAGAATCAATAGTAGTTGCTGAAAAGACAAAACAATCATGTAGAATTATGAATAGTATTTGAAATTATATGATTTTAAAATAAATAGTCTCTAACATGGATCATTGAGAATCCTAGTTAACAATATTTAATGGGTAATGGTTGCTAGTGCAAAAATGGCATGGGCAAGAATACAGTGGAGCAATTTTTTTAAGCATGGGTAACAAATTTTCTATATGAAATATTGTTACATTAATGGTGAAAATACGAGAAAGACATAGTCAACATAAAAATTCAATTCATCCAAAGCATTTCCTCAATTTCTTAATCAAATTTCATCATTCTCAGTACCACAAGCATCTTTGATTTGGCCAAGGTGTACACTGAATCAGGTGCAACTTCTTGATATTCAGGTGCAAGAAAATGGCAGCCATAAAGAAAAGCAAAGGCAAAGCCAATATTCAGGTAAATGGATACAGGTAGCATGAAGAAACCAAAAGCACCTTTAAGCAAGTTTCAAGAATATATTGATGTTGTCAAGGTTGTTAAATCTTTCTGATTGAGTAGCAACGTTCAAAAAGCAACATATCAAATTTTCTGTTTCCTGTTTGAAGGACCTAGAATCCATTTCAGCTTCATCACATTACACTTTTGTGTAAATCAAACACCAATATCTATTGCAATAGATTCATAGAAAGAATCAAACAGTTAAGCATAGATATATGTATATACATATGCATGGAAGAGTAAGTGAGTCAGATATAATAAACAAACCTGGATGTCTTTGCATGTTTTTGTGAAGTGTCTTTTCATTTTTGACTCATTGTATAAAGCAATAAAGCTTTGCAAGACATATGACTTGAAGTCAAAATGATAGCATTGTTATGTAAAAAGAAGAAATTCTATGTGTTAAAACAAGTAAATGTTTTTAAGTAAAAATAAGTAAATGTTTATTACTAATATTTATTCATTTTTAAAGGCTAACAAGCAGAGATCAGATCCTAAATTCTCACAAGAATTGAGTTTAAAAAACATGTAATGCATCTAGCAGAACATAGTTACTGAACTCAGGTCTGTGAAAAAGTGAGTGCGGAAAAGGTGCAAGAGATGAATCTGGACTAGAAACTTGACAAGTTAAATCCAAGTTGGGAGATTTGACTAGCTAGCAATTAAATTAGTTCAATTTTTGCTTTGGTCACTGAGCCAAGTTTTACATGTGAGTCTAAAAGCTATGTTTCAAGCTTCTCAAATCCATTATGCTTTATGGCTTAGCAGTCTGTCAACTTCATCACTCTTATGAGCACTAAAACTAATATATCAGTAAACACCAATACTGAATAACGAGGATACATTTTTGTACGATTTCTTGTAACATATAAATCATATTTAAAGTCAAATTCAAAAGCGAGATGAAAATACAATAACGATTTTATGTACAATAATCGAGAATGGTAGAAGAAATGCAAATGAGCAATACAAGGTAGAGCATCTGACAGGGATTGTTTGTTAATATTGCAATGCTAATCAGTAAAGTCAACAGAAATGTTGCTTTTGTGTCTCTTGCTCTTGACATAAATGTCAAGATAGTAAAGAAAATTCGGCATGACAGCAGTGCAATTTTCTTGTGTTGGTCCAAGATTATAGCCATGTTGTGCTTCACTATTATACTAGGCAGAGAGTTGACAGGAGAGATCCAGAGAGGAGGCAGCTGCTAGATATCTTAAAATATATTATTTTATATTTATTACTTGAGATATAGCAATACTTGCAATGCAGCAACTTTTGCAATTGCCACTCATATTTCCTAAATGGAGAGCGCCAGTTTCAGATACTCTTGTGCTAATCATGTATCTATGATATAATATGGAAATGGTGTAGTAGATGCTACTGATATACTTCGTCATTATGGCTTTTATCAGTTTGATTGACTTTCTGTTTGTAACCATATTTTTTTCTTTGGTGATACATTAGGTTATGTCCAGAGAGTAAAAACCAATGGAGACGAGGATTGAGGTTAAAGCCACTAAATAAATTTGGGATGGCTATTAGAGCCATTTTGGTATAAAACAATTTTCAGATTTTGATAGGTAGCAGATTAGTAGCTAATATTTTGTACAGTTGATTTTCCATTTGCACTATTTTTGTGTTGCATTTCTGTTTTCAATGATAATGCAAATAGAATCATGGTCAGTCCAATACGCATCTAATTTGAAATTTTTATAGCTAGTAGTTATATTTGACCATATGTGATCAATGATTGATATTTTTTTATTGTTATTTGTGTCTAAAATGAAATGAAGGTTGTAAGTGTACATATATGATCTTAGTTTGTTTGTTTTATTGTTGTTTTCAAGCATATTGATGTTGAAATCGCTGACGATGACTATTGTTTGATTTGAATGTGTATTGCGTAATTATTTTGAAATAAGATGCAATGCATCGTTCAATGTTGCATATGGTGCAACATAGACATTGAGAACTATAATATCCATGCCATGAATAATCATATTTGCTAATGTAGCTTCAATGTTTTTCTCTTCAAAGTGAATATGTTTCAAAATATATATATGTTTTTTAGTACAAATTAGCAAACCGTGTTTACTATAATATGTTATGCAATTGAATTCTTCAAGTCTTTTTAGTAGCATTGGTTGTGTCAAATGTGTTTCTTGTAAACATAAGATGTCAGATTGCATTAGATCCTAGTCATTTAACAAATCATCAATATGTATTTGTATACTGCGGGTGTTTAGAGAAAGAATTGAAATGTATGATTTGTTTCTAATAATGAATAATTGTAGTCTAGGTGCCATTTTGCATTTTTCTGTAAACGTTCCATTTCAGCAGTAATTTTGTGTTTAATTCGGAAGTTTTCATTCTTAAGTGGGCTAATAAAATATAGCGATTCTATGTTTCTTACACAAGAGAGAGCTGTGTATACTAATCCATGGCGCTGTATTCCTAAAGGATCAAATGCGAGATTGTCTAGTGTTAAGCCTTGTGATCTGTGTATTGTACATGCACATGCTAATTAGGCTGGGAATTGTTTTCTAATTCTCAATTTTCTTGTTTTTGCTAATACAGAAATTGGCTTTGTTGTTTGCAATATGGAAGTCCAATCTTTGCAGATTTTTTGGCTATATAGAAAAGCAAATCTATGTGCTTGTCGATGCCCAATACATTAATCATGGAATTTGATCCATATTACATCGAAGTTGTCTAATTTTACATATGCTTTTATGATACCATTTTCACCGTTGACAAGACCGTCTTGTGAGTCATAGTTTCCTGCATATATTTCAACTAGCATGTTAAATTTTAGGACAATCTGTGAAGGCAACGTTGCTATGTGTACATGAGCTGGTATGTTTCCATTTTTTTCTTCTTCGTAGTCAATTGCATCAATTACAATTTCATCACTAGGATCGACAGATAATATTTTCTTGTTATGCAATGCGACATCTCTATTCCAGAAGAATAGATAGGGGAAAGTAGGGTCATTAGGAGAATTACGAACACAATTTTGATTGAGGTAATTCAAATAATATTTTGTTGGATTATTTGTACGTATCTTATTTAGAATGGAAATGAATATTTCATTTGTTTGACGCATTGAAATATGAAATTCATAGTACTTTACATGTTCTTTCCAAAGGTCATATGTTATTCGTTGCTTTCTTATTGTAGGTTGTTCAAATATTAGTGAATCTTGTATAGGTTGTGTTTGGTATAGGTCTCCACAAAATATGATGTCAATGTTTCCAAAGTATTTTGTTTGGATATGCTTGATGTTTCTTAGTCGATCATCAATCTGATATAGAAAGAAACTTCCAATCAAAGATACTTCATGAATGAGAACTACTTTTAATTCTTCATACAGTTTTGTTAAATTTTCTAGTACGTCATTGCTAAGTGGAGTAAAACTAGATTTGTTGAATGGCATTAGCAATGAAAAATGAATTGTTAGTCCACCTACATTATATGCAGCTTTACCTGTATATTCTAATATCAATCCGTTTGGTTTCAAAGGATTTGTATTGTAATGTTCATTGTAAATGCGTATGAGAATTTGAAATATTGCTTTCACTGTGAATGTTTTTCCAGTGCCAACTCCTCCAGTCAAAAATAAGTAGAGTGGTTTGTCTATGTTGTTTCATTTTTTTATTGCAATGTCTTACAGTTACTTTGCTACTTAATGTTTTGAAGGATGACACATCGGGTCCTACAAATGATGCAGTGGTCGTTTGGGTTGTTCTTGTTGATTAAGACCAATTGTGAAGACCGATTAGACTTCGACGTACTCCCAAGTTTTTGAAATTGGAGACTAATTTCCGCCACCAACAGGAACAATTTCATGTCAAATTAATGAAATCTTATTGGAAGGAGGAGCTGTGAATTTAGATGTTGTTGTAAATTCCTTTTCTGATTGCCAATTTCTTATCAAAATCAATTATATTTGTTGTTGAGGTGGACAATTGGCTGTGTGGATAGAAACCCCTATTACTACGTTTTCTGAGAGCCCAGAGGACGAGATTGCATGTTAATGCTTGTGTGATATGTTTATGTCGTCTGGAAGATTCACTTTGAAATTAATTGATTTTCCATGAGATTAATAGTAGGTTTACGGTGTTCACCCCTATCATAAACAAAGAATTTTGTTGCAAATCTAGGTAGTAGGTTGAGGAATCCGTGGATCAGTCGAAGATGCTGCGAGAACGGCTTGGGAAAAGAGCAGTAATTCAATTGATAGGCTGTGGAGATCCCATACACCACAGTGAGATCCATAATATTGTATTCCAATGTAGAGATCCATAATATCATATTAATTTATTTGCCATGTTTTACTAGAAATATGTGTCATATGAGAAATTTTGAATTACACGAATAAGAATTAGACATTGATAGCATTGCCACCTTGTTGAGAGGTCATTTGTTTCTCATCGCAATAGCCAAGGGGACTAATACTTGCGTGGCATAGAAGGCACAGTGTACAATATTCTACTATTGAAGAGCTGCCAAAGAAAGGATTTCCGCTTGCATTGTAATGGGGTTGTTGGAGCTTGTTAGAGGACCGAGCGGAGTTGAAAACTGGAAGCAAGATAAAACTAGATAAGTTGGACCTTTTAACAAAATGTCTATAATTTAGATATTTTTGATTCTGATGATGATGGTGATGATGATATTCTCATGTTGGCATTTGGAGGCATTAGTATGATTAGTATTTTTAACTCTGGATTTTTGTTCAGGAAAACAATGTGGTTCTGTTGATGATCACCAAAAACAAGAGGCACAATATGTTGTGAAAAATCTTGATATTGAAAGGTCATGAATTGATCTTTAGGACGGATGTAAATAGGAACAAAGTCTTGAAAATCAATTCGACAAGCCATATGAAGCTAATTGCAAAGACATCGCAGAATAAGACAAAACTGGAGAGAACATAAACTGTGATGGTCTCATGAATATTTCTGTGTGAGAAGATGTTAATAGTGACAATCCTATTAAGCCTATTATAATTTTGAGAAGGGCGAGGATAAGTGTTCAAGTTTTCCATCACTGGGAAATAAATGAGGTAAAAATACATCCCTACTTCACGGCAAGGAAAGTGAAGATGAAGCCTCGACTCAAAATAAAGAAGCATGGAGTCAGAAGCATAAAGACAAAAATGAAAACTCTGTTACCAAGTTGTTCTCATGTTTTTTATTGTAAGCCTAGCTTCATCTAGACTAGCAAGCGTATGTTATTATACATTACCTTCTCTCCATTAATGGGGAGTGTTGGAATTAATGGAGAAAGTTATAATTAGATTGTTGTTATGATCATGATAGGAGTGAGATGCTAAGATTAGATCTCAAGTCCTAATATGTCGGCAGTGGTTGAAACCATTCTGTTAGTGTGAAAGCCTATGTAATTAATGCTCATCTAGCTCAATAGTCATATTGTATGTATGAGTGTGTACAGTCTCCAGGTTCTGACTTGGAAAGCTATTTGATCAATAGTTAGTTTTATCATATAATTAGATTAATTTTAAACCATAATGGATTTTACGATTAAATCTTGTAAAATAATAGTTTCTCCATTTAATTATGTGTTATTGGTTTTGATATTGTATTAATAAACTTTTAATTTTAAGATAGCTAAATCGAAATAAAAACAATAAAAAATGAATATTTTAAATTTAAAAATATTATATAACTAGATTAATTCTAAATTATAATTGATTGTATTATTAAATTTTGTAAAATAACATCTTTTGCATTTAATTATTTATTATAGATTTCGATATATCTATATTTATCTAATTACTGAAATTTATTTATTGTTAATATATAGAATATAATTCATAATATTATTCATAGATATAAAAAAATTCAATTATATAGAAATTTGTTGTTTAGTAATTTGTATAAATATTAATAATTTGAATTATATAGATATTAATAATTATTATTCTTTCAAAAGTTTAAGAAAATATGATGTGATGAAGTATGAAATGACCAAAACTAATTACAGATCAAAAACCACATTTCTTTAGTGAAAAATATGTAATAGTAAGATAGATATTTTAAGAAATAAACTATGCCATACACCATACCAATTTTCTATATGTTCTTGGAAGTACAACATCTAACTAAAAAAATTATAGTTGACTTGATTTGCGGGTGTTCTACTGACCCTTTTGCCCTCTTTATTTGCGGGTGTTGATATTTTCATTTAACTAAAAATATATAGTTTATTTATGATATAAGCTAATTATATTAAAATGTATAAGCTAAGTATGATATGACATTGATTCAAGTTTTAAAATTATAATTTAATAACTGTATTTAGTCAAATAGAAACGCAATGGAACAGCTACATGGAATTGAAATAGAAACGAAATGGAAAAACCACGTGGAATTGAAATAGAATGTATGATTTCCAATAAAATTCTAACTATTAACTATGTCATACTTCAACAAGAATTATAATGCTAGGCTGTATTTTAATATTATTTATAATTCTTTTCTATTCGTATTATAATAAATTCTATTACTACTTATTACATAGGATTCAGTATAATATATATATATATATATATATATATATATATATATATGTAATTATAAGTTTAATTTTTTTTTTAATTTAATTTATATATTTTTTAATTGTAATAATCATAATTATTTATTACTTTTTAAAGGCTATTAATATTATAGTTTTATCACATATAATTTTTTTAATTACAATTTAGTTTTTTTTTCATTCTACAATTTAAAAGAAGATTTTTGTGACAAATTCTCCTCAATTTTAGCCACTATTTTTGTTTTCGAATTTTAAATCTTAAATAGATACTTTTGTTACCAAATTTTTTATATTTTTATATTTTGATAATTTTGTTAACTATTTTTTCTTTATAATATTTAAAATGGTGACTTATTGATTGATTTCTCATTCAGTATGAAGAAAAAGGTCAGAGGATCATTGGGATGAAAGTGTTGTATTGAGTAGAGGCAATACATCATCTTGAGGCCATGGCTAAATGCAAATCATCTGGGATGCCAGTGTTAGAAAAACCTTGCCTAAATGCCTTGTGACTGCCACGTGGCTGAGTGTAACACTTATAAGTCTTTCTAGGTTGGACAACTGGGACATAATAAATATAAATTTCAAGATGTTTCTTCCATATCTCAATTCAAATGCTGTAGACCAAGTAATAATCAACTATGATTTTCTATCATAAATAGCTTATGGGAGCGCACGCAGTTGGGTTTTCATATACCAATGAAGTGAAAGGGAAGAAACTACCCTTTCTTCAAGATAATATTAAGGCTCTAAGCTTTAAACCAGCCAACAAAGAAAAATTGAGCATGTGTTTAAAAAATACATTTTGCACATCCTGTGTCCATTACATGCTGCACCATTAAATTTAATGAAAGAAAACTTTTTCACGATGATATACAATGATAAGCTTATGGCCAAGTCAATTTTTTAGCAAACAGATTGCTTTCAGCCACACTGGAAACATAATTTCATGAGAAAGCATTTTGCATTGAATTTGTAGATTGGAAAGGCATAAGAGACTAAGGAGCTTGCACAATCTCATTGGGTAAAGTCAAATAGTTACCCGCAGAACTATTATGATTCAGCCTACTAGGGAAATTTATGAAGTTATCGGCATGAGCCATGATATCTCGTGGGAAGGAGATAAAGTGAAATTACATGGGCCAAGGATACTTCACTCCCAATGAATATTGTCGTATGGAAAAAATAAAACTAGTAGGAGCATATAGTATAGATCGATGCATAAAGCTGAAAAGAAAACAAAGAAACTCATGGATCAGTTCAAAAAAAACAGATATAATAAACATATAATAGAAAACTAATGGATCAGTTTAGGAAAATTACTACAAGTATGCTTATACCAAGATTTCGTTCTCATCTGAGTGCTTGAACACATGAAATTGAAAACATGTCAAACAGTAGATGCCCAAATGCCCTCGAGAGATATCAGATAAGGAAGGGATACTTCTTTGATCCTTCCTTTTTCCGTTTAATTGAAAACTATTATATGACAACTTTACAATATATCTACAAACAATAGAATAAAATTATTTTTCTTTCCAATAGCATTCCAAACTCCAAGACTGTATTATTTTATATAGCCATGGAAAAAAAAATTAGGAAGTCAAAACAAAAAATATCTGAATCTCAATCTTAGCAATATATGATAAAATATTTATAGATATCTCTTAACCCAACTAATGTTGATACATACATAGTTCACAAGCCAAATTTCTTTCAAATCCCTAAACACAACAATGTGTTCTACCTTAAATTCTTAGTTATGGAAAAGTACGAATTATTGAGAAGAGTAGAAGCAGTGTATAAAAGAACTAGATATTGAAGGGATGGATTTCTAAAACATTTTATCTTTTGAAGAGAAACGTATTAGGACTTAGAATTATAGGATTAAAGAATTAAAAATCCAAATACAAATTCTAGTCGAGTCTTCACAGTAACCTGAATAACAAAAGAGTTTTGTACATGTCACTTGTAGAAATGAACAATCGAGGTCAACGGAAGACAATAGAAGACAACTTATCATTAAAGTTGTGATAATCTTATGGCCAAGTCAATTTTTTAGCAAATTGATTTCTTTGAGTTACATTGGAAACAAAATATCTCGAGAAAGCATTTTTCATTGAATTTGTATATTGGAAACGCATAAGAGACTAAGGAGCTTGCACAATATCATTGGGTAAAGTCAAAAATTTACCCGCAGAACTATTATGAGTTAGCTTACTAGTCAAATTTATGAATTTATCTACATGAGCCATGATATCTCGTACGAAGGAGATTAAGTGAAATTACATGGGCCAAGGATACTTCGCTCCTAATGAATATTGTCGTATCGAAAAAATAAAACTAGTAGCATCATATAGTATAGATCGATGCATAAATCTGAAAAGAAAATAAAAAAACCTCATGGATCAGTTTGAAAAAAATATATGTAATAAATATATAATAGGAAATTGATGGATCAGTTCAGAAAAATTACTACAATTATGCTTATTCCAACATTTCGTTCTCATTTGAGTACTTCAATACATGAAATTGAAAACGTGTGAAACAGTAGACGCCCAAATCCCCTCGAGAGATACCGGATAAGGAAGGGATACTTTTTTTATCCTTCCTTTTTGCATTTAATTGAAAACAATTATATGACAACTTTACAATATATCTACAAACAATAGAATAAAATTATTTTTCTTTCCAATAGTAATCCAAACTCCAACGTTGTATTATTTTATATATTAACCCAACTAATGTTGCTACGTACTTAGTTCACAAGCCAAATTCATTTCAAATCCCTAAACATAACAATGTGTTCTACCTTAAATTCTCAGTTATGGAAAAGTACGAATTATTGAGAAGTAAGAGTACAAGCAGCATATAAAAGAACCAGATATTGAAAGGATGGATTTCTAAAAATATTTATCTTTTGAAGAGAAACATATTAGGACTTAGAATTATAGGATTAAAGAATTAAAAATCCAAATACAGAGTTTAGTCGAGTCTTTAGGGTAGCCTGAATAACAAAAGAGTTTTGTACATTTCACTTGTAGAAATGAACAATCGAGGTCAAGGAAAGACAATAGAAGACAATGTATTATTAAAGTTGTGCTTCTGTTTCTTATTTGTTACCAAAATAAAACAGGAGATAAATAGCACACCATACAACAACTATCATCAGTTCACATAGTACCTAGCATGTTATTGACAGAGTCAAGTAACATTTTCTACTCAAAATCGACTTCAAATCTATGTCTAGAAGCCCAAAATTTGAAAATCAATAAAGCCCATTAAAATAAAGTTTTGACTCGTTCAATTTAATAGAAAGTAAGTAGAAATACATACTTGACCTCAGGATTTCCACGCAAAAAGCAACGTTTTTTTTTCTCCATCCGCACAATCGATAGCTAAACTAAATGCACACCTTCCTCACGATACTTTCAACTGCTTGTTGCACATAGAACAGAGTCCATTCTTTTTTTATCAAGACCTATAACAATAACAAAAAAGAACAGCAAAACACTTAAATGGTGATTTGAAAACTAGAAAAATCTAAAAATAATAAGAGAAAAATACCTGAAAGTAGATAGTAGTAGCAGTCAACTACACAAAATATGGCCACTGAAAATAGATATGTTGGGAAAAATACTGAGAGGGGGGGGTGAATCAGTATTTAGGGAAAACTAAAACTTTTTACTTTTTCATGCTCTAAAACCCATACGCTACTTTGCTGAAGCCAACTAGCGTATACACGTGGATATCCTTCATAAAACTCGTGTATACACAGAGATCTAATTATGCCATTAATTCTTCACTTATATCATTCCATCATTCATTCATTATATGTTCTATAAACAGTAAACATGTGCAGTAAGAACAGAATAAACCATCACACATAAGCATCACACATGAACACCAGGATTTTTAGGTGGAAACCCAAGTCGGGAGAAAACCACCGCTGCAGTTGCTCAGCCTTCAATATTTTATTATAGAGAAAATATCTTACAACATATGTGCTGGTGCAGACTCTACCAGCACGCAGGCACCCACCTGCGCTCGTTTACCAGCCTCTCCTGGAAGGGAGCTCCAACCCCCTGAATCGTTTACCAGCCTCTCCTGGAAGGGAGCCACGACCCCCCGATCTCGTTTACCAGCCTCACCTGGAAGGGAGCTACAACCCCCTGACTGAAGGCTACAACCCTCAGCACCACCTTGGACCACGTTTCATCAATTTTCACACTGGATCCAACAACTTCAATAGACCACAACTTGTAGGCCACATTTCATCATATTTTCAGACTGGACCCACTCCACATATTTAAGCTTCATCATACAACCAAACTGAAACAGACAACTCAGAACTGTAGAATACAGATAGCAGCAACACAGCAGAACAGATTAGACATTTCATACCCCATGCTTCAGCAAACCCTATTTTGCATACGCGCTTTCCTTTCACTGATATCGCGTATATACGCATCTTCCACCATACAAACCCGCATATACTTCTATACAAATTACAGAGCTAATTTCATTGCGCATACGCGCTTTCTCTTCATCGAAGCTGCGTATATACACGCTTCTTCTGCGGCGAACTAGCGTATGGTTCTTCAGACATTTAGGTCATTGCAATTCTTCAGATCAGATACATCACACAGATTTAACCCTTTACTTCGCATGTATGTTCGCCTTATCTCGCATCTAATCATTCCACAAATAGATCTAGAAAATACAACATACATTTCTGATCTAGATATCCCGCTTCATCATTTCTTCATAGGTGCATCATAGATTCAGATCTATCATCGAACCTTTACCCTTTCCATACAGATATACTTCACAGAGAAGTATTCATTCAAGCTCAGACATCTTGCTCCCACACTCATGATTTGCACAATGAATTTCTTCTCTTTATATAGGTTTACCCTTTTTCAATACCATGAGCCTCTTTTTCAATACCATGAGCCAAAACAATACCATGATCCCAAAACTACATTACTTCCTATGGTATTCCTGGACGGGGTCATTTAGACGAATCATTACCCAATACAATGGGTCAATACCATGGTGGTTACCCCTGGTTTTGCACTTTATGAGTGCTTTTGCCCATACGCAACTTGGAACGTTGTTTCCCGTGTGCATACGCGACTTCTGCTAGACATATCTACGTATGCCTTGAGACATACTCTTTTCACCATAGATTTAGCACATGCTGAATTCCTTTCTTCATTGCCTTATGTACTCACTGTAGATACATCAGATTTAGTTCATCAAGACATATTCTATCAAGCACAACTTCATCAAGTAAGTTTTCATCATGTTCATCAAGTGGGTTGCCATTCAAGGACAACACTCAGCATCATATTGCTAACAATCATCATTTCATATCAGATTTACATCATTTACCAAGTCCATCAGGTCAAGACAAACTTCATCAGGTGGTTTGCCATCAAGGACAACACTCTGCATCATATTGCCAACAATCTCCCCCTTTGGACTTGATGGCAACCACGATGGTGTTTGGTTACCACAACAGATAGGTATATTAAGAATACAATGACACCATGTCACTCTCTCCATTTTTTACACCATTCTTTCTCTTCATTCAAACACCATGTCACTCTCCCCCTTTGACATCAAGGGCAAAGGGCAGATCAAAAACCAACATACTCTCCCCCTTTTCTCCTCACGTGGAAGAAGCGTTCTGCAGATCTGATATATACTGAAGTGACCAAGCTCTCCCCGAGTTCATGCTGAATCTTCAAACATATTTTCCAATGGAGTACATGACTCTATGAATTTCCTATCACCAATGATTCATACTTACATCAAAGATCCATCCAATATGAGACTCAACTACCCAACCAAGTGGGTTTACAATTTTGACTCAGCTACCCAACCAAGTGGGTTTACAAAAATTGACTCAGCTACCCAACCAAGCGGGTTTACAAATTTATCAAGTCCTTACATGACTGAATATTACAATTTTACATCATGGATCTCTACATGGCCTTTTCATCAAACTACAAATATAACTTTAAGACCAACACCAGAAAGTCCTCAAGAAAGAGAACATATTTCAGAACCATCATAATGCCAACAATGCATTATACTCAGCAAGGCTAATGCTCCCCCTGAATCTGTGCATCCAAGCAACCTTTCCATATGACTAAGGCTCCCCCTTAGTTTGTGCATCCTGAAAAATTTTACCAACAAATCATCAAGGCATCTTTATCAAAACATTAGAAATAGAATTATGAGAACTGGAACACCACCAGAGATACCAAACAGTATCAGAGACACCAAATAGCACTGCAGCTGTGCTGAAGAGAGCTGATTCCAAACAGAAAATTGTCAGCAATCAGACATACGCGGTTTTCTATGCATGAACTCGCGTATCTATGCGACTGTGTTTCAGGAAACCCGCGTATCCAATACCATCTTCTATATTTTAACCAGATCTGATCCTCTTGTGAGAAAAAGATAGTGTTCAGCTTCTTTCTGGGATATTTGAATGCTTCCCTGGACTACATATAGATATAACAGTGTAGTTGTGTCTTCAAGCGTCATCCAACGGTTGTAGCATAAGCACATTAGTAACCAAGCCTTCAGATTCTTTGCAACATCAATACAATATTTCCAAGAGAGATTATCATACCAGAACAACATCTTCAAATATGTGTCAAGAAATCATCCATGTGGTCCAATGTCATCAAGATCTTCAAGATTTAATATGAAGTAACATATGTAGGCAAAAGATATCAACCATAGTAACAAACTCTGCATGCTCTATTGTTATTTCTGAATCAAAAGACATCCAACTCATCCATGTGTGAGCACAAAAGATACTTATCAGCAACCAGGGCTCAAAATCTCATCATAATAAACCATGTACCAAGTCATCATCATTTGAGCATGAGTATCACAAAAAACCAAAGAATAAGCAGTCATATTGCCAACAATGCAATCATTAGTATTCAACCTGCTTCTCCCCCTGAACCAGTGCTCCTTCTTAACTTGTGCAACCTGAATACGTTCATCAGCAAGTCATCAACAACAATCTCTGCACGAACTGCCCTTATCTCCGAATTATAAGACTTTCATCTCAAAAATGAATACTCTTCATCAAAAAGCAAACAGGACTCATCCACAATCTTCAACATAATAAACCATGTATCATATCATCATTATTTAGAACTGAGAAACTAAGCTGATATTGAGTCAATAATACAGTTATTAATAGTCAGACTGATGCTCCCCCTAAAACTCTGCTCCAGATCTTCATCTATCATATAAATTCTCTTATCATCAATGCATACGCGACTGTGTCTGTTGGAACTCGCGTGTATACGCGACTTTTGTTAATAGAACCTGCGTATGGAAATTGAAGCATATAAATTTTTCACATTCCTTCATCTCCCCCTGAACTTGTACTTCCTGTACCTTTCTTCTTCATATAATATGCTATGTCAGAAATACATATAACCAGAATAATCAAATCAATCATGAGAGACATCATACATTGCTCCCCCTGTGACGATACATTACTAAATCTCATAATGTATCCCACATCATTCCTGCAGTCGATCAGAGAAGTAAGATTCAGAAGCGGATGACTACAGTAGGGTCAATATTCCCTACATTTCTGATCGGTCCTCCATCTTTTTCCAGATTTGTTTGAACTTCCTAACTGTGTGCTGAAAATTGTCCGCTTTCTCAGATCTGTTCAACCTGCATTCCTTTTCTACATGTCCATACTTGTTACAAGAATAACACCTCATGTGTCCAGAGAAATAAGCATAAGAATCATAATGAGTATTTCTAATCTTCCTCCTTTTACAATCAGCTGCTTTATGTCCATACTTGTTACATGAAAAACAATATCCCTTGAAGAAACGAGAGTACCTTTCTATGTAGGAACTGTTTGTTTGAGGCTGAAATGATCTGCTCCTGCAATTTGCTGCAACATGCCCATAATTATGACATTTAAAGCATTCAACTTCATTGACTGATTTCCTTTGAGATTTCATCATTGTTGGTTGAACTTTTGTTTCTTTCAACACTTCAGGTTTTGCATTGACATCCTCTGAATTTTTAGCACTTCCTTGTGAGCTAGATTCTCCTTTAACAGTTTCATGGAAACCAAGACCAAGTTTGATATCAGGAGACCTTTCATTACTCAGAATATTGTCCAAAATGTTAGTACTATCTTGATAACTCAAAAGTTTAACCTTTTCTTCTAATTTACCTTTGAGAATGTTTACCTCAACCTCCAAGGCTTGACATTGCTTCGTCAAGCTTTCTTCTTTCCTTCTTCCATCTTCTACGTGATCCTTCAGATTTAAAATCTCTTCTTTCAACCAATTTTCATTTTCTTCACATGTTTGTTGCAGCTCTTCATTCTTCTTATTTGATTTTTCCAGATCTTCTTTGAGAGAGATGATTTCTGCTTCAAGGCCTTCCTTTTCAAATGGTTGTAGAGGTTCCTCAATCTTCTTACTTGATGCTTCAAGATCTGTTTGTAGAGAGATGACTGCAGCTTCAAGTCCTTCATTCTTCTTGTTTGATTTTTTGAGATCTGCATTTAGATCGTTGATTTCTGCTTCTAGTTCTTTAATTCGATTGGATGCATAAGTATGAAACCTTTGATACTTTTCCACCTGTCCATTCAACATTTCTATTTGTTCTTTCATTTGAGAGATCATCTCTTTGTAGATAGAATCTTTCTTATCAATTTCCTTTTGTTGTTCTTCAACTTTGATCTTGATAGTTTCTTCTAGATCCACAACTTTACTTTCACTATCTTCACTATTGTTTGCACAAATAAGAGTATTCCAATGACCCCAATCACTATCTGATTCATCTTCTTCAATTTCTGCTATACAAGTTTTCTGAGATGTCTTCTTGTTTCGAGTAGCCTTCTTCTTTTGCTTCTTTGCCATGAGTACTTTTAGATCATGGTCAGAATCTTCTTCATCTTCAATGGACACTTCATCATCATCTTCATTTGCATAATAACTCTTCCTCTTTTCAAATTGTTTCCCTCTACCATGTTTTTCTCTATAAGGACATTTAGCAGCATAGTGACCAACTTTTCCACACTCAAAACATTTGAAAGGAAGCTTACCTTTGAATCTTCCAGTTCCTAGTTGGAGTTTTCTCACGAAATTCACTTCTTCTTCATCGGATATATAGCCGGATTCTTTGACAACTTCCTTTTCTTTTCCTCTTACAGATACCTTAAAAGCAGTTTCTATGATTTGAGAAGGACCTCCTTGTCTCATTTCAAAGGCAGTCAGAATACCATGTAATTGAACAATAGTAAGAGTTTGCAGATCTTGCCTTTCTTCAATAGCTGAAACTTTAGAGTCAAATTTTGAAGTCAGGGATCTTAAGACCTTTTCCACCAGAGTAGTATCAATTATGGTTTCACCCAAATTTCTCATTCGATTTACAATATCATCCAAACGTAAGAAGAAATGGGCAATGCTCTCATCACTATGCATCTTCAAATTTTCATATTCAATTCTAAGAGTTTGGAGTTTTGCACTTTTTACCTTTGTGTCTCCTTCATAGCTTAGAATGATTTTGTCCCATATTTCTTTTGCTGAATATAGCTGCATCACTTTAGCAAATTCTGGTTCAGACATGCTTCCTAATAAGACATTTACCGCTTTGGCATTGATTTCATACTTCTTCCTTTCTGTTGCATCAGTAGGAATACTTTTCGGGTATTGATAACCTTCTTCCACGATTGCTTATACATCTGCACCAAGACTTTGCAGATATGCTTTTGTTCGTACCTTCCAGAATATCATATTTCTTCCATTGAATAGAGGTGGCTTTATAGACATCACTCCTTCTTGACTTCCCATTGCGACGGATCTCCTTCAAGCGATCAAGCTTCTGCAGAGGAACCTTCTCTGATACCAATTGTTGGGAAAAATACTAAGAGGGGGGGGGGGTGAATCAGTATTTAGGGAAAACTAAAAATTTTTACTTTTTCATGCTCTAAAACCCATACGCTACTTTGCTGAAGCCAACTAGCATATACACGCGGATATCCTTCATAAAACTCGCGTATACACAGAGATCTAATTATGCCATTAATTCTTCACTTATATCATTCCATCATTCATTCATTAGATGTTCTATAAACATTAAACATGTGCAGTAAGAACAGAATAAACCATCACACAAAGCATCACACATGAACACCAGGATTTTTAGGTGGAAACCCAAGTCGGGAGAAAACCACCGCTGCAGTTGCTCAGCCTTCAATATTTTATTATAGAGAAAACATCTTACAACACATGTGTTGGTGCAGACTCCTACCAGCACGCAGGCACCCACCTGCGCTCGTTTACCAGCCTCTCCTGGAAGGGAGCTCCAACCCCCTGACTCGTTTACCAGCCTCTCCTGGAAGGGAGCTACGACCCCCTGCTCTCGTTTACCAGCCTCACCTGGAAGGGAGCTACAACCCCCTGACTGAAGGCTACAACCCTCAGCACCTCTTATGGACCACGTTTCATCAATTTTCACACTGGATCCAAAGCTTCCTTTAGGACACAACTTGCAGGCCACGTTTCATCATATTTTCAGACTGGACCCACTCCACATATTTAAGCTTCATCATACAACCAAACTGAAACAGACAACTCAGAACTGTAGAATACAGATAGCAGCAACACAGCAGAACAGATCAGACATTTCATACCCCATGCTTCAGCATACCCTAGTTTGCATACGCACTTTCCTTTCACTGATACCACGTATATACACGTCTTCTACCATACAAACCTGCGTATACTTCTGTACAAATTACAGAGCTAATTTCATTGCGCATACGCACTTTCTCTTCAGCGAAGCTGCGTATATACATGCTTCCTCTGCGGCGAACTAGCGTATGGTTCTTCAGACATTTAGGTCATTGCAATTCTTCAGAACAGATACATCACACAGATTTAACCCTTTACTTCAGACATATGTTCGCCTTATCTCAGATCTAATCATTCCATAAATAGATCTAGCAAATACAGATACATTTCAGATCTAGATATCCCGCTTCATCATTTCTTCATAGGTGCATCATAGATTCAGATCTATCATCGAACCTTTACCCTTTCCATACAGATATACTTCACAGAGAAGTATTCATTCAAGCTCAGACATCTTGCTCCCACACTCATGATTTGCACAATTAATTTCTTCTCTTTATATAGGTTTACCCTTTTTCAATACCATGAGCCTTTTTTTCAATACCATGAGCCAAAACAATACCATGAGCCCAAAACTACATTACTTCTGATGGTATTGCTGGACAGGGTCATTTAGACGAATCATTACCCAATACAATGGGTCAATACCATGGTGGTTACCCCTGGTTTTTCACTTTATGAGCGCTTTTGCCCATACGCGACTTGGAACGTTGTTTCCCGCGTGCATATGCGACTTCTCCTAGACATATCCGTGTATGCCTTGAGACATACTCTTTTCACCATAGATTTAGCACATGCTGAATTCCTTTCTTCATTGCCTTATGTACTCACTGTAGATACATCATATTTAGTTCATCAAGACATATTCTATCAAGCACAACTTCATCAAGTAAGTTGTCATCATCTACATCAAGTGGGTTTCCATTCAAGGACAACACTCAGCATCATATTGCTAACAATCATCATTTCATATCAGATTTACATCATTTACCAAGTCCATCAGGTCAAGACAAACTTCATCAGGTGGTTTTCCATCAAGGACAACACATGTCAACTGTCTCATGTCTTCATCTTCATTCAGTGGGTTGCCATCAAGGACAACACTCTGCATCATATTGCCAACAAGATAATGCACAAAGAACTGCCAATATGAAAATTTACAAAGGATTGATAATAAATAGCGCATAAAGAACTACACATTTAAATGTCAAAGTTTCGCTGGTGAACTATTAATCCTTAGGTATGTGTGACTACCCTTTGTACATGCTATTATTTAATTTCGCAGATTTGCGTTGGTTTTGCATTTAATTGGAGTGTACTGCTACAACTTGTTTAATAATAAAATTGCACCATATATTATACAATGACAAAAAACACCCGACTCCCGAGGAGCATGCCATCAGTGTTAAACCTCTCTCATAGACCAACCTGTGGTGAGGTTGTGTTAATAATGTTACAATCACTAAAAACACTCGACTCCCAAAATCACCCGTTTAAATATTTTATTGATTAACTTATGCGGTGTAGAATATGCATTAAGTTATTTAAGATAATTTCCAGGCCTTCGTATGGGAGATTGACGACGCACAAACACCTGCATTTAATTGGAGTGTAGTCTCGGGACCAACCCATGTCCACTTGGCAGAATTTGCGAGTTATCTGAAAGGATGGTTTATGCATTATAGTTTAAATATTTTACTATCCCTAGTTGCCCCGCAGGATTAAACATCACGTTTTATCCCGAATTTCAATTATTTTAGTCTTGGATCCCCAAAAAAATTAATACGAATAAATGTTTAGAAATCAACCTAATGAATCCAAGGAAAAGAGCCATATCACTCACTAAATTGCAATGCTGATTTTGTATGTTAAGATCATCTCCTGGCATGACGGTGTCGAGTTTATATTAAATTTGGAAGAGCTCCAACCCAATACACAATACACGCTATATATTGGCAGTGCACCTTACAGATTAGCCATACAAGTTTTTTGTATAGCTTTGCAATAACAAGTGAATTCTATTGACCAATAAGAAAGAAATGGGTGATTTGAAAGATTAAATCCCTAATCACCAAAACTTAAACTTAAGGAAAAACAAGAACAGAAAGCAGATGCTAAAATTTGGAGCAAAGCTTCTTTACCCAAAGTTAGAATATGAATGGTAGTAGCAAATCTGGAGAAAATACACGTTACGTTACTGTATCAAAAAGTAAATTAAAATTTACTACAAGAATTATGTGAACCAATTGCTAGTTACAAAAGTGCATAATTAGAATTACAAACTACCATAGTAAAAGAAAGAAGCATGTACTACTGATAAGTAGCAAGGAAGTTCAAAAAAAGAAAAGAAACTATTTAGACAGTAAATCAGCGTAACTGTCGAGAACCAAAATATTATGAACTGAATTTATAGTCGCAACAACATTGCAAAGAACCGATCCATTACATTCTTAATTGGAATATAGAGACGTAAATTTGGAGCTTAAACCCTCTCATAACTTCTTAAACAATAATGGGAAATGGGGATAATACCTATTACCCTGTTATCCCATATCAAAATGGGACCGAACCTAAATTGGGATAGTTAAATTAAACCCTCAAATGTAAAACTAGATTTTAACTGGGTTCCAAGCACACAAAATCCAGAGAGACCCCGCCTACAAGATAAGCAGAGGATGGTCAAACGTCACTGGGTGAAATCAATTTCTGAAGTAAGTCTCGGAAGAACGAGAAAGAACTCTTACTGTTATCAGGGAGAACTGAGCCAACGTTGAAAATTTTGTGTCGGAATGCTCCTAGCTATTAAAAAGGTACCTAACCAGTAATCAAATATCCAAACCATTTTAAACAGCGTTAGTAATAGCAAGAATTCAAGAATTAAAAACTTAAAGACGAAACCCATGTCCAAATCTTGTTCTGTGCAAAACTCTAACCGGAAAAGAAAACTGGAAATCAAAACTCTTACAATAGATTTATGTTTAAGTGGATCTTTGCTGGAGACATTGGCATCCTGCTCGAACCATAGAGTCATTGTACATAGCATTGAGCCACCAGTTGAGCCAGAGAACAGAGAAATTAGCATCTTTGCATATGTGATCTATGGAGTCAATCCATGGTGCCCAGACGGGTTACCCAACTCTTCTTCAGAACTGACCATTAGCGTTGTAAGAAAAAGGACTTTAGCGAAGCATAACTCACATAACCACGGGATTTTGTGGAGCTCTAGTGGCAGAGGCATGTCCAAAGAGCATGCAGTTGCAGAGCTGAACTTCTGCATCACGTAACTCAACAATGAGAAATGTGGTGACAGGTGGCGCTGGGTTACTGTAACCCACCTCAAGAGCCCAGAGTTTCATAAATCACGATGAGATTTTATCTAACGATGGGAAGATCACCAGCACAACCAGATAGATAAAGTCCACAACCCTCGAGACATGGCCTTTATTGCTGAAATAAATTTGGCAAGGATTCATAATATCTCACTGACAATGTTAATAAAAGTTTTAAAGAACCTAAATTGAAGTTTTATGCCTCAAATTTAGATCAAAATTTAAATTCAAAGGTATATATATATATATATATATATATATATATATATATATATATATGATCGCTCCTAAAATTTTGATTCATATTTATAAGTATTATATTGCACAATTTTTTTATAGCTGAAATTACACATAACAAATATTAACAACATAAATTCTACACCTATGCAGGCATTGTACAACTTATTTTTAAGCTGCATTGACTGGGGTCCTTCGGTGTCACACCCGTCATTAAGAGGCTATTAACACAACTATCCATTGTACAAACATAATGTTTTCACAGCTTGCATTAAGGTGCCATTAATGCAAGGATATGTGAATAGTTGGTGGTGCAATGTATAATAAATTTCGACATGGAAACATGATAGATTTGGCATTTCGTGTTAAAAAAAGAAAACGGGCCAATATTTTCTCATAGTGTCTGGCGTTAACAATGATCCTTGATCCTAGTTTTCTTAATTGATCGTCTAGCCGATTAGGATGAAATACAACTCACTCTATATCCATTCGGGATCTCTGGTAATTATTATGTGTATTATGGAGTTACACAAGCTTGCAAACCTAACAAGTGACAGCTTGCAACCCTGACAAGTTACAGTTTAAAATAATAAATAAAAAGTTTGTAAATGGACTTCCCAAATCTATGATCGCGATCGTCGCCTTGGAATTTGTGGTCTTCTCACAGTATGGTACCAACATTTGAGTTCGAGGCATGTGGATTTGTCATGAGTCATGCATGAATATTTATGCGATTTGCAATAACATGTTGAACCTCTCAACCAATAAGATTTGAGATAATTACATTAAATATATTTAAAAAATCATAAATTTCAATTTATAATGTGTAACATTGGATAAATTTTTAATTTTTTGTTTGAAACACAAATTAATGTTGCTATTAGCCCAGATCCGATGCGTTATACCTGTAGGCGGCAAGTATAATAATATATTTAATAATCAAAATTAGATTTTAAAAATTATATTCACTTTAACAATATGATTAAAATTATTAATGGCATAACTATTGGTACTATCACTATATTAATATTTGAATTATTAGTAATAAATAACATTATTAATATTTTCATTGTAATTATTCTAATCAAATATGGTAAAACAATATCAACCATGGTCTTAAATGGTCAAACATTGTCAATATAATTAATCATTGTCACTTATTTTCAGACTTGCTCAAAAGTACACAACATGAGTTGGCCATATTTAACCATGGTTAACCCTAGTAAACCATAGTAGCCTATGATAATCCTTAGTCAACCATAATAATTTATCTCAACCTAGAAAACCCCTTGCTCCACTTATATGAAATGGCCAACTAAGGCCAACCAAGGTTGGAATGGGTAAACATGGTCAATGAATGTTTATGAATTAATGTGATCAGCCATTGTCAAAATGGGTAGCCATAATATATCATAGAAAAGTATGGACAACCATGGTGAAATATGTGATACCATGGTCAATCATGTTCAACCTTGGGAATTCAAGGTCAACCATGCTCAATCATGGTCATCCTTGGTCAACCATAGTCACCATAATCAACCTTTGAAAGCCATGGTCAAGCCATGCTTAGCATTGCCATAAAATGATTAATATGGTCTAACATGGTGAACATAGTTCACCATGGTAAAACATGGTTAACTATAGTGATTTATTATCAATATAGACAGCCATATTCTATCATAGAAAACTATGGTAAACCATGGTCAAATTAGTCAAACCATGTTCACCTATACTTAAATCATGCTAGTTGTAGTCAATGTTCAAAAAATGTTTAATAATATGAATATTAATATGGTTTACAATATATTGGTTTACTAATGGGGTTTTCTATGTTTCATTATGTTTCATAGTCAACATTATTCAAAATTGGTAAAACATAATTTCTTATTAATATTATTGATTGATGTTAATAAACAAACATGTCATCACATGAAAATGGTACATAAATATATCCAAGTTATTTATATTAAAATATATTGTGACATCATAATGGTACATAAATCTATCTAACGTCACAATGTTATAACCACAATGTTGTACAATGACAAACCATGTAATAATATTACATTTCATTGTAATAAATGCAACGTCGCAATGCAACATTACAAAAATAGTCTACCACATTTAATAATGTGATTCACTGCGATCGATTATATTTTACTATATATTAATGTTACATTGATATATTATAGTAAAGCATTAATGTAACATTGATTAGTATATTATGTATATCAAATTAATATATCTTCAATATGTTCAACTCTATATAGAATATTTTTCTCATTGTTTTTATTCTCATCTTTGTTTACAATTAATATAATAATATTTTTCATATAGTTTTTACCTTAATACATTTATCATATTCAAAGGAATATCTGAGAAAGTTGTTTACACCATTTTTCATGTTGTTCAATTTACTTCATTTTTTGAAGTGTCTATTGCGCTTCTATTTAGAAAATACCATTGACATGGAAACAAAAAAGTTTATTTTCCTAATGAAATAAATTAATAAATAATATTAAATTAATTACTAATAATTATTATTTACTTTTAAAAAATTATTTCATATTATTTTATTAATAATAATAATGAAATAATAATAATAATAATTATTATTATTATTATTATTATTAACCTTTATATTTTTATTAATTATAACCTTTATTATTTACTATTGTTTTTTTAGTAATAAATCTAATAAATTAAAAAAAATTGTGTGGTATAGAGGGAGAAAATGGTGGGAACTTTTCCTGTAGAAAATTTGAATGGCAAAGCACGGGAGTGTGACACTGAAAAAAATCTATTGTAGGTGCAGGGGATGCGGGATTGGCAAGCCATGGAGTGTTTATGTCAATAACTTGTAGTTGGTGGGCCGACTTCCGTGCAACTGGAAGGTAGTCAAGTAGGGAGGAATGGAGTCATTTTACAAGGAGACGAGAGTGTTCTCGGGAGTGAAGTAAATCAGTTGTAAGCGCATACCTTGAAGAGAAGTGGCCTTTCACATCAACTAGAAGTGGAAGGGTTAGCTCGTGCTATTGAAGGAGCTCAGGATGAGGGTTGGGGGCCGGTTTCTGAGAGTAAAGAGGCTTTGGACCAATATATTTTCCTAAGCAGTGGTGTGGGAGGTTGATCTAGTGAGAAGGAGGAACAGGGAGTTGTTGCAGGACTTATTGGTTTTTTGGATCAGTGTGGCTTTTCTGGCCTGGAGGGAGTAAAAGGAAAGGGCTCTGGCATAGCCAGTGAGGCTGAAGGGAAGGTTGTAAAGAAAGGGCCCAGAAAAAAAAATGGATTAAGTCAAAGCAGGTGGAGTATAATTATATGTTGGGTGAAGATATTGGTTGGGGGCAGGTGATCGAAATGGCCAACAAGACTCTAGTGGTAAGGGCTATGGGGAGGTATTTCTTCCTAAAAATAGTGGTATCATGGGTCGAATATTTTTGGAAGGATGCTATCAGATATGTGCCTGAGTTTCTGTCCCTTTCTAGGGGGTGGTTTTCATTTGATTTCTTGCATCTGGAGCATGTGCAGTGGGTTCTTCAACGTAGCTAGGCTTTAAACCACTCACCCCTGCTCGTTAAGCCATGATATCCTCTATTTGATGCAAGCAGGAAGCAGGTGGATTCGGTCCCTTTGTGGGTTAGACTGCCTGGTTTTCCTCTACATTACTGGGCTGAGGAACACCTTAGGAGTGTTGAAAATATCCTTGGGTCCTTCCTGGAGGTTGATCCCTCTTTCCTGGAGACAAAACAAAGGCGAGTAGCTCAGATCCTGGTTAATGTACTTAACATCAGAGAAGGTCTTGCATAATCATTGTTTCTCAGGTGGGGGCATTATGTCATCAAGTACATGCTAGATTATGAAAATGTGCCCTTTAGGTGTAGAAGATTCCATGCATATGGGAATTCAGCCTCTTATTGTAGATTATTCTTTCTTCATGTTAAAGGTCATCGCTCTTGTAGATATGAGGAGGAGACGGGATCGGTGGGGGTAGATTCTGGTCTTTCTTCTAGGCAGCCCACGTTCCCTCATAAATCTAGTAGTGTCTCAAACTCTGATAAGAAGGAGATTAGCTGTCTTGTGGAAGAGGCAGCCTCTCAGTCATTGGGGGATGATGGTATGCTGCAGGTAGCGTTGAAACATTTGGATTCTTCCTACATTGGATCCTTTCCTTTTTCCCCGAGTCTCAATATTTTTTTCAACAATGTCTCGTTCACTGGATTGGAATGGATGGAAGGTTTTAGAAACCACTCTTTCACTGGTTCTCCTCATCCTTCCCCTAATTTTCCTTTACTGACTACTCTTATGGAGGTTTTTGAACCAGATCATAGTGAAGGGGTGTTGGTTCCTATCCCTTCATCTTCAGATTCTCCTGTCTCTGGTTACAATATGAGATCTAGTGCAAAGAAAGACTCTGGAGGGTTGGGTGGTGTTTCGAGACTTTGGATGTTAGAGGCATTTGGGTGGCCTGGTGGTTGCGTGGAATGAAAGAACCCTCAAGCCTCTAAACACTTGGGGCATGGAGTCGGTCTTGAGTCTAAATTTTATGGTGTTGGAGCTAGGTGAAGCTTTTACTATTTTTAATATTTATGGTCCTTATCAAGATAGGATCACCTTATGGGACTCTCTCTTTATTAAACCTCTTCTCAAAGGGGACTCAGTGATCTTGGGGATCTGAACTTCACTATGGGCTAATCTGAGGTCTGGGGTCCTCATGCTCATATTGATACACTGACGGGCTACTTCACCTAGAAAATGGAGGAGAGTCTTCTGTTGGATATAGAGCCCATTAAGATAAAACCCACCTGGAGGAACAAAATATGTGGGGAAGGTGAAGTAGCAAAGATACTTGATCATTTTCTGGTGTAAGAGCAGGTTGTGGATAGGCTTTTTCAAATCAGGGAGTGGATAGGATGTGGGGGTGCATCAGACCATTTTGCTATTTTTATCGATTTTAAACTTGGGCCTTGACAACCTCCTATCCCATTAAATATTAACAAATTTGGCTCAAGGCTGAGACATTTAAAACTCTGTTTCACTCCAAGTGGATTCCTTTCAGCGTTGTTAGTACACGCTTTGTGGCATATCAGTTTGTTGATAATATAAAGTGTCTCAAGGATGCTATCAAGGATTGGTCAGTGGCAAAGAGGTAGAGGGAGGACATCGAGTTGAAGCAGGAGGAAGAGGATATTTGCATGATCTATTAAGGGAATGGAGGGGGTTTACTATCCCAAGAAGATAAGAATACTCTTGTTCGTCTTGAAGGGAGTAGGAAATCCCTCATTTTGGATAAGGAGGAATCTTGGAGGTTGAAAAGCAAGGCTAGCTGGCTGGCATGTGGGGATGATAATACCAATTTCTTTCATGCTTATGCTAGAGGTAGGAAGGAAACTAATACTATTTGGAGCTTGAGTGATGGGCAGGGAGTGGAGCATTCTTCTTTTGAGGAAAAGGCTAAGTTGGGGGTTGACCATTTCAAGGCCCTATTTAAAGCTCCTGTTCATGCATCTCTACCAGAAGTTATTAGAGTTTCTCATTTGTTCCCGAGGTTCATGGAGGAGGCTGATAACAAATCGTTGACGGAAGAGGTTTCAAAGAAGGAATTAAAGGAAGTGCTTCAATTCTTCCAAAAATATAGAAGCCCAGCGCTAGATGGATGGTCAATAGAATTATTTTTTGGTACTTTTTGATATGTTGGGTGTGGATCGGCTTAAAGTGGTGTAAGATACTAGAAATTTAGGGAGGATTCCTGCTTGTTTCAACTCCATTTTCATTGCCTTAATTTTGAAAGTGGATAATCCATCTTCTCTAAATAATTTCCATCCAATCTCTTTGTGTAATTGTATTTACAAAGTGGTCTCAAAGGTTGTTACAAGAAGACTTAAAAGCATTCTGTCAACGCATATCTCTAGTGAACAATTTAGCTTTCTGGAAGGGAGGCAAATCCATGAAGCCATTGGAGTAGCACAAGAGGGTATCCACAACATGAAAACCAAGAACCTCAAAGGGACGATTTTGAAAATTGATCTCTCCAAAGAAATGATCAGGTAAGTTGGTTATATATTCATATTCTTTCGACTCACCTTGGCTTTGGTATTGGTTTTATTAGATGGATCATGAGTTGTATTACAACAGTTTCTTTCTGAGTTTTGATTTATGGGGCGGCCCCCACTTGTTTTCATGCTGAAAGAGGTCTTTGCCAAGGTTGTTCCCTATCACCTCTTTTTTTCTTATTGGTTGTGGAAGGTTTAAGCAGGGCGCTTAAGGATGCAAAGAGACAGGGTTCTTTGAAGGGTATTCAGGTTGCTCCAAATATCTTCATTACACATCTATTGTTTGTTGATGATGTATTAATTTTCTTCTCTGGATCTGTGAGAGATGCGAATACTATTGGGGAGATTTTGGACCTATTTTCCAAGGCCACAGGTATGGAGGTGAATGCTGAAAAGTAAACTATTACCACTCATCATTTGAGGGAAGAGGAGAGGCTCTAGTTTCTGCAGATCTTTCATTATAATTTTGCTTATTTGGTTGACGGGCTGAAATATTTGGGTTTCCATTTAAAACCAAATGATTATAAGAAATAAGACTGGAGGTTTTTGTTCGAAATATTCGAAAAGAGATTAAAGGTTTGGAGTCATAAATGGATTTCTAGAGTCGGGAGATTGATTTTAGTGAAGTCGATTTTGGAGGTAGTTCTAATGTATTGGTTGTCTCTCTCTTGGATTCCAAAAGGTATTTTGGAGGCTTCTCGGTGGATATATTTCAGATTTCTTTGGAGTGGCAAGAAGGATACTTTGGTGACCCCTTAGGTTCGGTGGGATAAAATGGTTGTGCCAAAAGGGCTGGGGGGTTGGGGACTGAAAAATATCTTCCTCTTCGCTCAGGCCCTTGCTGCTAAGGGAGGTTGGAGGCTCATCAATTTAGATAGCCTTTGGACCCAAGTGATTTCTCAAAAATATATTGCTCCTTTTTCCATTGTGGATTGGATAAGGAGTCCAAGGAAGTATTTTGTGGGTGGATCGATGATTTGGAAGGCTTTGGTTAAGTCTTTCCATATTTTGGAATCAAATCTAGTCTGCAATGTGGGTAGTGGAAGGAAGCTTCTTGTTGGAGAGGATTCGTGGATGGGTAGTTCCATGCAACAACTTATTCTAGGGAAAACTATTATGGCTTTGTGGCAGCGAGGGATTACTTTCCTTTCCCATCTTGTTGCTCTGGTTCAAAGAAGGCATGGGCTTCAGTCTTGGATTTTGGCCTCATCATTGGGGCTGGATGCATAGGATGAAAGGGATTTGGCTATTTACATCCGTGCTTTAAAACATGCACATATTTTGCTTCGGGAGAGGGAGGATGAGATTGTTTGGGATTTTTATCCTTCAGGGAACTACTCTCCTCGGGTTGGCTACTTAAAAATGAGTGCAGGGGATTTTTTGGGAGAAGGGAGATGGTGGTGGAAGAAGTTGTGGAAGCTCAATTGTCCTCCCAAGACTTGCCTCTTTATGTGGTGGGTCTTGGAAAATAAGGCTCCAACCTGGGAAAATCTGTAACAAAAGTGCTTTCAGGGTCGTGGGTGGTGTGTTCACTGCAAATCAGATGAGAAATATGTCAACCATATTTTTCTCAGTTGTCCTTTCTTAAAAGGGGTGTGGTTGGAATGCCCTATATTGCTAGGTCTCTTTTGTAGATGGGAGGGTCACTCAGTGTCTCATGCATGGGAATCTTGGTGGGCTTCTAATGTTGAGCCTAATATTGAAGCCCTGCCTCTTCTTGTCATTTGGGGTTGCTGGCTGGCACATAATCGACTTCTATTTGATGAGGCTGCTAGTACCCCTGAAATAATTGGTAAAATGACTATTCGATTACACTCTGCATTTCCTCATCATATCCGTGCTGCTAATCAGAGGGAGCTACTAGTTTTGGAGATTGATAGGGGGATCCCTTGGGGTTTTTTTGATGGGGCAGCGCATCTTAATGTTTGTGGGGGAGGGGCTTTACTTTTTCTATCTGTCTTTCATTTCTTCAAGCTCTCTATTGGGCTTGGGGAGGGCTCTAATAACCTTGCTAAATTGCTGAGCCTCAAGCTTCTGCTATTGTTCGCTACTGAAAAAGGGTTCTGAAATATAAAAAAATTTGGGGACTCCATGAATGTAATAAACTGGATAAATGGCATTCAACAGTGCAGATTTCTTCACTTAGAAAATCTGTTACTTTCAATTAGGGAGCTCCTCCTTAACTTTGATTCTTTCTCCTGTCAGCATATTTATAGAGAAAATAATGGAGATGTGGATTGGGCTTCCAAGATGGGGCTACAGCTAGCTATGGGGATCTGGAAGGTTAGAGAGCACAGGGATGGAGAAATTCGAGAGTATTTTCACCCCTTTTTTTTCGACTGAGCTGATCTAGTTTCCTTTTGGCCATGGTAATTTTTCAATTACTTAGGCTGGTGTCTATTTCCCTGCAGTGTTGGTGTGTTTTTACAGTAATGGTAGTTGAGGGATGGGGTAATTACTACCAATTTGGCTCCCATGGAAAAATTTGAGTCTCTCCTTCATGGTTGATTGATATTTTGGTCACTGCTATGGGCTTTGACTCTCAATTCACCTGCCGACGTTCATGGTTTTTCTCTCGACTAGATTTTTTTTTTCCCTGAGGGTAGACCTTTTAATATTCTCTATTGTAGATACAGTTGGATTAAAACTAGAGATCTTTGAACATCTTATCAATGTAGGTTTTAGAGAGCGTTCTTTCTCAGATAGCCCACCGTTAATAGTAGTTGGAATGAGTTTTTCTTTATATGAACTTATTGTTTTTTCAATGGACAGAGGTTGAAGCCGGATCTGGGTTCTATTCACTAGTTTTCTTTACAACAGTCATACCTTGTTTTTTTACTATTGTACATTGGGTTAGACTACAAAGTTAATTTTTTGACTGAAAAGATCACAGTAATGTGCTTCTCACTGTAATTTTGTACTCATTTGTAGTAAAAATTTACGCTTTTTTCCAGGAAAAAAAATAAATCCAATAAATTCTAAATAAGTATAAAATTTAGTAAAAATAGAAATATTATTACTTATTAAATAATTAATCTCATAATAATTAATATCATTATTTTTTAAAACTATGAGATTAAATAGAGTAAATCAATAAAATATTATCAAAATAAAAAATGATTAAAAATAAAATTTATTAAAATAGTTTATTAACAATAAAAATAAAATTTAAATAAAATAAAAATAAAAATAAAAAAAATATTTGGTGCTTGTCGGCCCTTCTTATTTTCTTTTCACTATTTATCCTTGGCCTCTTTCCTTCTTTCATCCTTCATTCAACATCTCATCCTAAAGATGGATCCCCGTTAGGATTCGAAACATCGACCAATGCTTTGTAATATTGTGGATAATCTGGAGAGCTCTTCAATAAACGATAACCATAGGAGCTCAAAAACCAAGTATAAATATGATTTTTTAATTATTTATAAATAATGAGAAATTGATGTTTAATATTAGGGTTTTTAATATTTGGTTTATAATATAGAGTTTTTAAACTGGGGTTTATTGTGCTTTATAATAAATTAGGCTTTAATAGTTCAATTTATAAATGTGTTTACTGTCGCATCATGACAAACATTATCTCAATGCAAAATTCAATTTGGTAATGATTGTTGCATTGTCACACTAAATTGTAATTTATTCAACGTTGCAATGTGAAATAACAAAATTGGTGTTTATTATTAGGGTTTTTAATACTAGGTTTAATAATATATTTTATAATATATTAGGGTTTAATATTTTGTCTTATAATAAATTATGGTTTAATGTTATGGTATATAATTCTGGTTTATTTTGGTTTATAATAAATTAGATTTTAATATCCTAGTTTATAAATGTGTCCAACATTGCATTCTCACAAACGTTTTCTAATTATGAAAATCGATATGACAAAGTAATATCCCTATTTTTCTACTTTTATATTAGGCAGTTAAAAGCTCGAAAGGTCGAACGGACCTATAGGAAAGTTATATGTGGACATAAATTAAACTTGAATTTAATATATGTGAAAATTAATCATTGTGCAAAGACTAGAGTAAATAGAGATCAGGAATTCAAGTCCATGAGGATGGATAAGGTTCCAAAGACTTTCCTAGATTCTTCAAAAATCCTTGGAGAAAATAATTTAAATTTAAAATATTAGATTGGAGATAAAAATATAAAGGATACCTTAGTAAAGTGGAAAGTTACTCGGAAGAGGTGGAATAAAACTAGAAAGAGGAAAAAGCTAGTTTTAAAGTACTTTTGTGGGAAAAACAAAAGGAAATCCTAGGAAAAATGTAAAACAACATCCTGATTAATTGGACACAATTATGGAAACAAGATGATGGGAAAGAAGGCTTAAATAATCCATTCCTGGGTAGACCAGATGTTGTCTACACCTTGGAGGAATTGGTGTCTTCTTGGGGGGAGCTATGGAGAGAAAGCTCAAGGTTGGGTGGAAAGTAGTCTTACTAGGATTGGTATGCACAAGTTATTTAAATTTGTTTTATTATTTTGTTATTACGATGAAATTCATAAATGTGATGAGTTATATAGCAAGATCTGTAATTAATTATATTCTATGTATTTAAGTGGTATTACACTTTTCTGTTAGTTGTAAATTATCATGGTCTGTGTATTTAACATAACCTACTATAATAAATACAGTGAAGTCATGTATTGTTATACAGACGATTTTAGGAACTATACCAACACTCAGAATGTCTGAACCTCTGTAATAGGTTTAAATATGAGGTTAGGTAAGTAATATTTTTATTTTATATACACAGAAAGATACATGAGAAGGAGAGTAGAGATAAAGAAATTATCAAAGTAACTATGATAACCTACCATTTAAAGTTTATACAGAATGAGGAAATTATGTTCTTTTACTAAACATGAAATGAGAAAATTCAACCCATATATTCTACTATAATATATCTAGAAGATTGTAGATTCTACATGAGCCACAGTATTATCTCATAAATTAAAGCAAAAATTAAATAGAATATAAAAATGCAGAACATGAAAAATATTTTAACTTGGAAACAAATTATGTGGTATTATACTGAGCCAAAATAAGTAGGGAGACTTATAGGTACATAAATTTCAAATTAAATATGGTAAAAAATTTATACACAGTTCGGGATTCAATCCCATGAATTTAAACTACATTATCACTTAGAAAATTTTTCATATTTCAAATTGAGGAAGTCCTTAAGGAATTATGGACCAACGTGTGCAAATGAAATCTAATGTTATTGTCATTGTATGATATACATAATTATAACATTGATGTATAATGGAGAAGGAAGGTATAAAGGGTACATTCACATAAAAACATTACGATAAATTAAGGAATGTTCTTAAATGTAGTAAAGCACTAAAAATGGAAAGAAGTGATAGTGGTAATTGAAAATATTATTATTACCTTACTGGTTATAATAGAGCAGGAAAATAAATTTTCATGTAAATGAAATTGCAAACAAATTAAATTTGAAAGAAGAGGAATAAAATAGTAAGAAGTAATTACTACACAGAGAGGGAAGAATGATTACCTAAAATTGTTGCAGCAGAGGCCTAGACATACTCTGAGGGACTGCGGAAGAAAATTGTACTCCTATACAAAGTAGAAACAAATGTAATCACACCCTATTCTATACAATTAATATTATTAAATTAGATATATGGAAATGCTACATGCTATCAATCTTTAATAATGTATTATGAGATTTAGTTTGAATAAAAAAAAATAAATGGAAGTTCCTACCCCTGAGAAAGGTTGAATTAGTCTAGAATAAACAATATTCTCAAATCCTCATAATCAAACGATGAGTTTCCGTAAACTCATATATAAAAAATTGAAGCTAGAACAAAATTCGATGTGAATTCTGAGTCAATTCCTAAATCATAATTTTGAATATATAACTAACATCCTAGAGTTTTAAAGATCTATCAAATGTAATCATGGTCAATGACAAAAGAGTAATTTCATTGGTATACTCCTAAAAACACTTAAATTCCAAACGAATGACAATCTCAACACCGAAATTTTGAAATGGAATTGAGAAAAGTATTATATAATGAAAATTCCATTAACTGGACAAACCCTATGTCTATTAACAAAGGTACGCATGCCAAAAATTATGCTGGCCCTCAGAGTAGAGGAAAGCCAATTAAATAAATGAAAACTGTAATTTAACAAGAACCCATAAAATTATTTAACCACCAATTACCTATTGAAAATAAATGGATGCAGGGAGTAGGGTAATAGTAATACTAATAACTAGAGAGGTATCTTGATGCCGAGAATAACAAACGAGTTGGCATGCATTATCGAGAAAAAGGAGTTCCTTAATTTCAGCAGAGTCGTAGGTGAAAAATTTGTTTTCCCGAAAGAAATCCCAAACCTACATCCAAACAAAAACAAACAAATATTACTACAGAGAGTTCAATTATAAATAACCAAAAAGTAACTATAAATGCAGGACATAGATAAACTAATATCTTGTCATACCTCAGAGTTAAAGAATAGAAACTAATACCAAAATAACTCCAACATAATTATGAACCATTCAAGTTTTAGTAAGCTCAAGTTATATGGTAACTGGGTGAATTCCTCACTTAATATGCTTCAAGTAATAGTTGCATTGCGAATTTCCAGAACCTGGATGGATATTGGCCATGATACTCTGTAAAAAAAAGAAGACCCTACATTAGAATGAATAGGTTGCGACCATCGTGAGGGGATGTGTATCAGTTGCAAAGTATAATAGTTCTGAAAATCTAAATTAAGAAATAAAATATTTGATAGACATTCAGACCCAGAAACGTTGCATTAAAGGCAGTATTACCTAAAGCAAATTAGTGGGTATTTCCCCTTGACAACGTAATAAGAGCCAACGACCTTCTGCTTCATGGGTCTGGTAAAACTAAACGCAAGGCTTGGAAATATTCGGGACAAAGGTTGTGAAAGGAACAAAGCCAAAACATAAAAAAGACAGTGCCAAAAATAATGAACAAGACTAAAATTAGGGCAGATGAAGAGTTAACTTGAATCAATGATACGATGCACTCATAACCGTCCATGTGTAAAGAATCAAGTGAGGGAAATCAACCATTTAGACAATAGGTCAAGTTTTCAGGCCATAACCATGTCATAGCTTTAATGAACACTGTACTCTCCATAAATGATAAAAATCCCTAAAGGATACCAGTGATAAAAATGTTTGACTTTAAACGCTACGGATAGTGATTCCAATATGAATTTCATAAAAGCATTGTGTTATATGAAACTGTGTCATGTTAATACATTGTGTAGGTGAATTACGTGGCAAAGCTATGAGGGACATGAAATTTCATGATTAACTCCCAAATGGATGTACATGTGACCTACGTTAGTATTGTTATACTATGACAACAATCTCATGTAGGACTAGAGAGTTTAATACATAGTCAATATTCGAATGGTCCATACGATTTGGACGTAAAAATGTTATCTTTTATACATATCATAAAGTGAAGGATGTAGTTAAGGTTGTAAATTGAAGTATGTTGTAAATGTATACCTATGAAATTTCGTATAATGTCCACATTGGCAGGGTCCAAACTATAATCTTACTCAAATATATAATTATAAACTAAGGGAATTTGATAATATGAAATCGATTTGGTTAAGTATAAGAAAGACAATCTAGATAGAAAACAAAAGAAATATATATTTCGCAATTGTAGAAAGAATGGAATTAGTTTATGAAAGGTATAATATAAGAATTATATTATGCTAGGGGTTATCATAATTAGTAGAAATTCCATTATATTAATATAAGAGGATAAGGTGATCAAGTTAATGTTAGGCTTCGAACAAAATTTATTGATAAAAATTTTTAGACTTAAATTCGTCAACAGTAAGGGAAACATAACCACTAGAATTATACATCGAGGAGGGATGTAATACCTTAATGCAGTTAACGACAGTACTCTCTAGACTATAAATATAAAAAAAAAATTGTTGTAGAAGTGGAGTTGTTACAGACAATTATTGTCGCAATGTTAGATTACATTGGAACTTATTCAACGTCACATTCTGACATTACAAAATTGGGATTTTGTTATAGTGTTAATAATGTGAGGGTTTCTGATATTTTAGTTTTTAATGTTAGGGTGTAATTTTATGACATTGGAATATTACATAAATCTATCCAATGTCATAGCATGACAAATATCATCATAATATGACAATAAATTTGAAAATCAGTCACAATGATACATTACATGACAATTTATTCAATGTCACATTGTAACATTGAATAAATTAGGGTTTAATATTTTGGCTTATAAATTGGGTTTAGGGTTTATAATCATAGGGTTTATAACATTAATCTTAGGGTTTTTAATCCCTTGAGTTTAAAATATTAATGTTTGGGTTTATAATCCCATGAGTTTATAATACTAATAAACACCTGGGTTTATTAATCCCTTGGGTTTATAAGATTAAGAAACCCTTGGGTTTATTAATCCCTTTGGTTCATTAATATTTTGGGTTTATAATATTAATCCTTTGGTATTGCATGGGTATTACTAATCCCTTTTGTTTATAATATTAGTCACATTGGTTTAAAATATTAACTTATTGGGCTTATTAATACGATGAGTCTATAATATTAAAGTTTATTAATCAGTTTTGTTTAAAATATGAATCACTTGTGTTTATAATATCAATCCATTTCATTTATAAACCCTTGGGTTTATTAATCCTTAGGTTTATAATACTAATAAACTCTTGGGTTTATTAATCAATTTGGTTTCTAATATAAAAAAACCCTTTGTTTAATTAATATTTTCAGTATATGATATCGCTCCCAAAGATTAATAATCTTGATCCCTTGGGTTTATAATATTAACCCTTGGGTTTATAATATTAATCCCTTGTGTTTATAATATTCATCATGTGGGTTGATTAACTACTTAGATTTATAGTATTGAAAATCTCTCGGTTTTATCTATCCTGCGGGTTTATATTATTAATCACAAGGGCTTATAATATTAATTTGAAGGTTTATAATCCCTTTGGTTTATAATCCCTTTGGTTTATAATACTAACCATACCATTTAATATTATTCTCTTAGGTTTAAAATGTCAAGGTTTATAATATTTTGTTTAATATTAGGGTTTAATATTGTGATGTTGGAATTGTATGAAAATATATCCAAGATCGTAATGTGACAAGCATCATCGTAATGCAATAAGGATTTTGAAAATTATTTTCACAATTATATGTTAGATTGAAATTTATTCAAGGTCACATTACGACATTGAATAAATTACGGTTTAATATTCTAGTTTATAATATTAGGTTTAGGGGTTAGGTTTTATAAACTTAAGATTTGTAATCATAGGCTTTATAATATTAATCCATTGATTTTATTAGTTTTTTGTCTTTAAAATATTATTAGTCCATGGGCTTATTAATATTTTAGGTCTAAAATATCAATAATCCCTTGATTTCATAACATTAATCATTAATATATACAATAATATATTAGGATTTATAATATATATATTATAATATTATGATTTTTATATTAAATGTATGGTTTATAATATTAATCACTTAGGTTTTTAATCCCTTGGGTTTCTAATACTAACAAATACTTGATTTTATTAATATGTTGGGTTTAAATATTAATAATCTCTTGGGTTTATTAATCCCTTTGGTTTATAATATTAATTCCTTCTGTTTGTAATATTAATTGCTTGGGTGTCCACATGGTCTTGGATGAAGTTTTATCATGTGCATTGTGAAGGAACCCCTAGAGGTTAAGTCTCCAATTCGATTCCTTACCCTATTTGGGTGTTATGAATGGACATGGCCATGATGTAGACTAACCAATGTCAAACTCACAAAAAAATAATATTAATTTCTTGGCTTTATAATATTAATAATATCCTGGGTTTATTGATCGCTTAGGTTTATAATATTAATCCCAAGGGTTTATAATATTAATTCATTGGTTTCATAATATTAATGCCTTGGGTTTATAATATAAATCCTATGGTTAATAAACCTTTTGGTTTATAATATAGATCCCAGGGTTAATAAACCGTTGGGTTTATAATATTATAATCGTTTGGGTTTATAATATTAATCCATTGTGCTTATAATATTAATATATTGGGTTGATAATACTAATAATAACTCTCCACAGGGTCTTCGATAGAACATGATAGTTTGTTATGTTAAGTCACTCCTTGATGTGAAGTCACCATTTCAATTCCATACCCCAATTGGGGTAATATAATGGACATGTTGAAGATGACGTTGTGCCAAACTTACCCAAAAAAACATACCTTTTTTTATTGAGCCCTTGGGCTTATAATATTAATCCTACGACTTGTAATGCCATGGGTTTATAATATAAATATTAGGGTTTATTATTATTTCCTAGGGCTTATTTACTTATATATATATATATATATATATATATATATATATATATATATATATATATATATATATATATATATATTAATGTTTTTAATGTGACGAGTGTGACAATAATTGTCACAATGATACATTACACTGCAATTTATTAAATGTCTCTTTATGACATTGGAGAAATTAGAGTTTATTATTCTATTTCATAGTATTAATTTTAGGGTTTAGGGTTTATAATATTAATCCATTAGGTTTATTAATCTCTTATGTTTACTTATTAATCCCTTCAGTCTATAATACAAAGAGATGTTCAGTAGAGATGTTCAGTTCATTGAATAAGAAGCTTTGGATGGAAGTTTAGAGAAGATTGTAAATGTGAAGACATGTATTTCACATGAAGACAAAGAGGAATTCATTGCAAAAAATAATTCCTCAATGGCTCCTCATCCACCTACACAAGCTCAATAGAGCGCACCGCAAGAAAGCAATAGAAAAACAGTGCAAAACCAAGGAAGTGCTTCTCCAAGCACACCACAGGGATCAACAACTCCCTTGATTTCAAGTGCAACTCCAAGAACATCTTCAGCGAATACAAGAGGACAAAAACTCAAAAATTTAAGTGAAATTTATGAGCAAGAAGAACTAATGGTGGTTTGAATTTTTTATTTTCTTTATTTTTTCATGTTGATGATCCAATCCATTTTGAAGATGCAGTAAAATAAGAGAAGTGAATTGAGACAATGAATGAAGAGATAGGAGGAATAGAAAAGAATGACACATCGGAGTTACTGGACCTCCCAGAAGGAAAATAATTTATTGTAGTGAAATGGGTCTATAAGATTAAGAGAAATATTGAAGGCAAGATAGAAAGGCACAAAGCAAGGCTAGTTTTCAAAGGCTACAAGAAGCAGCAAAGAAAATACTATGAGGAAACCTTTGCACCAATTACAAGCATGGAGACAGTGCGGACATTGCTGTCAATAGTAGAACAACAAAAGTGGAAATTTTATCAAATGGATGTGAAGTCAGCATTCTTGAATGGAGTGTTGAAAGAGGAGGTATATGTTGAACAACCTCCTGGCTATGACATAGAAGGCCAATAACATAAGGTGTGTAAGTTGAATAAAGCTCTTAATGGGCTGAAGCAAAGTAGATGATTTGATTTTGACAGGAAATGATGTTTCTCTCATTGTTGATTTTAATTCAATCATGAAAAGTGAGTTTGATATGACTGACTTGGGTTTGTTGAGATATTTTTTTGGGCATAGAAGTAAAGAAAAATGAAAAGGGAATTTTTATTTCCCTAGTAAAATATTTTGAAGAATTTTTAAACAGGTTCAATATGCAGAAAAACAAAGCAGTGACAACTCCAACTATCATGGGGTTGAATTTTAGCAAGGAAGTTTGCAGCAAGAATGTCAATCTGACATTGTACAAGAGCATGGTTGGTAGTCTAATGTATTTGAATGAAACTAGGCCTGATATGATGTATGCAGTAAGTTTTAAATCCAGATTCATGGAGACACCAAAAGAGACACATTGGAAAGAAGGAAAGAGAATATTGAGGTATGCGAATGGAACAAAGGAGTATGGTGTTCTATACTCCATATCTGATAATTTTAAGTTGATTGGTTACACTGACATTGATTGGGATGGAAATGTAGATGACAGAAAGAGCACATCAGGGTATTTCTTTCATTTGGGATCAGGAGCCATATAACGGGCTTCGAAGAAGCAACCAATAGTTTCATTATCAACAACAGAAGCTGAATATGTAGCAGGAACAACAGTGGCATGCCAACCAGTTTGGATGAGAAGGATGCTGAGAGATTTATGTCATGATAAAGACAAAGGAACCACAATTTATTGTGATAACAGCTTAGCAATTGCATTGTCAAATAATTATGTTTTCCACAAGAGAACAAAGCATATTGATTTCAAATATCATTTTATAAGGGAATTGGTTAATAATGGTGAAATTGTCTTGCAGCATTGAAGGTCAGAGCAACAGTTTGTTGATATCCTCACAAATCCATAGGGGCATAAGGGTTTTTTTTAATCTCCGACAGTGTCTGGGAATGACTGGTGGCGGTAGTTGTGATTAAGGGGGTGTGTTGGAATTATTCCCAACCACCGTCGTCAATAAATGTGGCAGTAGCCCAAGCTTCTTTGAATTTTTTGTGCAGGGAAGGACAAGCCTTAGTTTTCAAATTTAGAGGCATTCATGCAAAAAAATCAAACAAAGTACCCGCAACCCACACTCTGTGTTTACTTCTTACTTTCCGCATTGACTTACTACTTTCCGGCAACTTCACACCCGCAACTTCTTTTTTTAATCCTTAAGCTTTCACCAAACTTAAACTTCTACCAATGCGATGTCAGTGGGACCCACCACCAAAAATTATTGCATTTGAAATCTTCATAATAATTTTTTATTCCACCATGTCCTTACCTTTATACCTTACTGCACTTCTCAACGTTTACTGCATAGCCGCCCCCACTTCACAACTTTTATTGTTTAACTTTTAAGCCCACACTGAAACTTGTTTCTCTACCGATGCGATATCGGTGGGACCCATAACCTAACCACATTGGAAACCATGAAAACATTTGTATTTTTCTTTATACATTACCTTTTATGTATTACACACTTACCACAATTTTAAGACCCATTGTGCCCGCACTTCGCAAGTTTTTTCATTTAAGTTTTTAAAACGACCCACAAGTTAGTTTGTTTTGTTTGTGATGTGATCACAAAGGGGGCACATGTCAAGCTCAAGAGGGTAGAACTTGCAGGTTATTATGTTTTGGATGCAATGCGATGTGCCACGTCACATCGCATATCGCAAAACTTATGTTTTTCCCATAAGTGAAAATGTTAAAAGTTTAAATCACTGGTATGCCATTTGCAATGAAGGCTCCAGATGCAATGTGTCTTCAGAAGAAAAACCCATAATATTTGAGGTTCATTTTCTTGTGTTTTAAATGCATTTTTTATGCGTTTTCCTATGTAAACAATTGAACAGAGCCAAAGGACATGTTTGGTTGTTGAATGTCCGATCTGCATTGAATTTCTTCAAACGCTCAGGCTTCAACCATTTTTGTATAAACCAGATGTAATTTCATATGTTTTATGTGAAGGAATGAATCGAATTTTCACAGAAGAGTTGAATAAATTTGAATGAGTTCCTCTCTTGTGTAAAATCATTTTCTGTCTATGAATTGTTTGACTGTTATTTCTGCATTGTTTGTTACATTCTTTGTGTTGTGGGGGAACACATGTCCCTCTGTGTTTTGTTTTTTGTATTCAGATTTCCAACAGGAACGGTCATAACGTGATTTCCATTGATGGTGATTCTCTTCTGTTACTCATGGTGAAGAATAATAATTTACTTGCTGCATCAAAATCAAAATTTAATGAGAACTTGATAAGTCTACTAGATTTGTATATGTATATCGATATTGTATCCATTATAAAAATAGGAGAGGCTTACTAGAAATCGTTACGAATGCTGAAGATGAAATGTAGGATGATCTGAAACCCTCACACTTGAAATCAAAGACTAAGGGAAACTAACGATGACGATGGCGATTTTGTGTGACTTAATTTTTAAGTAGTGCAATAATATAATTTAGGATAATTTGGGATGTGTAATTTCCAATGGAATGAATGAATGAATATGGGGTGTAATATTGTACTTTGAGAAAATATAAATGAATGTGGGTGGCTGAAAAAAACATGCAATATATATCAATAAGAAGGGGCACCATAGGCTCTGAAAGTGTGACCTAAAAAGGTTTGTACATAACTAAATATGTGTGCTTCTATGTTCGAAGGTTTCAAAAATAAATATATGTTAGGGTACGTTGGAGTTCAAAAACATTTTTGTGGTGCCTCCAGATTGAAATAGATGCCATCCAAAATCCCAAGAAATTGACATTGAAATTGAAATTGATTCATGTAAATCAAAACTTCAAAATATACAATCACAACCATCTAAAATAAAGGACCACTTTACCACCACAAAATTTTCCTATTTTTGCATCTACATCGAACGTCTTCCTGTCTCATGCATGCCACCAATGTAGAAACAACAACGTGGTAATTAAATTAGCATTGACCTACATTATATCACATGTCATTTATACATTTCAGTACAATCTACCAAATATTCTCAATGTGACGTATTCGACACCATAGAGTCAATGTTGAATATTGTTCAATAAATCATTTTAATTAATAATTGTAATAAATTTTAATTTAATTTTAAATAAAAGTAATTAAAAATGTACTTAAAAAAATTAAAATATAAAATATTTGAATTACACTTAACATTATTTCCATAACAAATTAATATACAAAATGTAACTTCCTCTTTTTAAATTTTCAAGTTCAATTTGACTCTTTTTTACTAAACAAAAATTCAGCAAAGGGTCAAAATTGGCTTTGACTCAAATTTAATTCTTCCAACTTAATCAAAATGTAGAAGCATGAAGAACATGCTTAACCTAGTCTTGAGCATGAAAACTATACTTAAGTAAAAATATTTTTATTCCCTTTTACATAAAAATACAAATTAATACAAATAAAATGATAAATATGAAGACCAAAACTAGTTACTTTTCAACAAATATTTCATATTTTTCTTCGTTTTATTTGAATTAAAAAATATAATTACTATTATTAATATTGGTTTTTTAAATATGGTTTCTCATTATTATTATTTTTATAGTTTGACCCTCTATGCTTTGATCTTTAAGTTTCATAGTTTAGAAAATATTTCATAATATGCTCATGGACAAAAAAGCTTGCATTCATGAGCTTTCACTCACAAATAAGCTTTCTTTCATGAGATTTGTTTGGTATTATTTAAATTGTATTTTAAAATCTATAAATAAATTTAATATTAAAAAAAAAAAGTTAAAATACCAAGATTATATACCTTTGATAATTTGAATTTATAATTTTAATAAAATTAAAATTAATTTTGGATGAAATGAATTAAAAATTTATTTGGAAACTTTCAAATATACAACATTTAAATAAAAAATTAATATAGTTGTAAATTTAATATTACAAAATGTATTACAATGTTTCTAAATATTATATACTTAAAATAAAAATTAATTTTATTTGATGATATTGAATGTTAGAAATAATTGTTGGAGAGGTAAATCCCCTCTGTGAACAGAGGTGATCCCTACTAGCCCAAATCGGGTCTAGCAACAACCGAGTCATGCTAAGACGCAAGTTCCTAATTGCAAAAGACCAAGATACAACAAGAGACCTACCTTAAGTCCTACGCTGCTGTCGTTTGCAGAGAAGATAACGCTTCCATCCCTTGCTTTGGAAGATCACAATTCTCCCACTCAATGCGATCGAACACCTACACGTACAAGAAAAAAAAACAAACAAACAAGAATAAAACCTAATATATTCAGTTACGTATCAGTCAGAGAAGATACAACTCATAACATAAAACATGAACATCTGAGTGGAACCATAATCGTAGTCGTTTATTATTAATAAAAAAAAAGAAAGATACAACCTGAGCTCTGACGTTGGATCTTCCTTCGACGAGTCGACAGAGGAGTATGTCTCGATAAAGCTCGTCAGGAAAACGACAAGTCTCTCTCTTTTCGGCTGTCTGACGATAATATCCTTACAATTGATTCAGCTCTATTCAGGCTACTAAGACTACTAAGGCTCAACCATTCAGCCCCTTCATCAATGGAATATGGATATATTTATAGAGGAGAGGAGGAGGTTGGGATCCTACAATAGTGGAAGGGAGGCCTTATCCCTTGGGAGGTTCCCCATAAGGTGTAAACAAGAAGCCAAAGGAGGAAGGTCGTGGTTATTCAATTGAAACCACTCCTCATGACTCATCCATGAAGTTGTTGTAATCGAAACTTTATCTCTTTTTAAAAAAAAATTCCATAAGCAGATTGGTGCGAGTGCTTAACTAGGAAAAACCGCCAACTGGTGCAGGCTCAATGTTAATTTTCCTCATTGGCACAAGGACATAATGGGCTACCAGCGCCAAGGAAAAAATAGGTGTTTTTAGGAGTCTGATCAGGAAATGATCAACAAAAGGAATGTTGTCCTCATGGAAAGGGATGCAATGATGGTATTTGCAAGGCATGACACTGCTTATTGATCACATAAATGACCCTCCAATGGGTGATATGGGGATTGTAGGGACGGTGAAAAATTACTGTGTAACAGATGCCCCCTAAAGCATGAGGCCCGAGAGAGAGAGGGGGGTGAAATGCTTTACGAGAACGTGTCCAACTGAAAACACTTCCATCAGAAAACCTGCGTAGACAAGTACAACTGATATCTCAAATACATGATATATATGTGGTATGGATGTAGCCATCCATAACAGAGTATACAATAATCAAGATCCAAGGCATGGACGTAGCCATCCAGTTAGGATCGATAAATAGACTTAGGTATGGTCACAACCATCCAGTGAATGAGTCATGTAACCAATCATAATAATCCACAAAATCGCAGCATGGATTCTAACAGACAAAATCCAGGGTCTTGCGCTCCATCTCAACCAGAACAGAGTACAAGTTCAAGCATGTGAATAAGTGAGCTGAACTCGAACATGCAAGAACATTGCCTGATTACCAGCCAATGATGAAAGCTATTAACAGACGCGAGAGGAACCACCAATAGTTAAAATGGACCTCAAGGTACTATAGGTACAATCCATAGAATGTGAATAGTGAGTTGGCGTTGAACACCGGCAGAATCATCTGATCAAAGTTCAATGATGAAAACCTTGCGTCGAATACGAAGAACGTGCCATTGAGGCATGCAGGCTCGAAGTTACTGGAAGGGAGTCTGTAGATCAACTTCCTGGATAATGAGCTGAAGTTGATAGGAAGTGACCTTGATCAAAGGTGGGCCATAGTGTTTCCCACATCATCGACACGAGACAGAGGAAAATAATGTTTGTGAATGAGGATCAGATGAGAATCAAAGGAAGGTTGAAACTTGCAGAGGTCAACTTCTCTTGAACATATCAGCGGCACGACAGTGGATTTGGCAGTATTTGACGTCAAAAGATCAGAGGTCATGATGACGAGGCAAAGAGAAAATGAGGGGTCAAAAAGGATCACCCAAACCCATGGAGGAAAGCAGAAAACGAGATGAGATGTCCCCAACCCAACACGAATGCAAACAAGTGCCATGTTCAAGAGTGACATACTGCCGACATGACGACAATACTGGTTCTATTTTTCCCCACCATTTCTGGCGAGTAACTCTTTATTTTTACACAGTATTGAAGAGGATACCATATGCTTGTAATATAAGTCTGTCCTTCAGACAAATCTATCCTAGTACATTTAACGAACCCTAGGAAGGAGAAACTCGAATATCGTCATTACGACTGGATCTGATGTCATTAGGGTTTAATGAGTTTGACAAAGGAAGAAATCAACATCTTTTCATATTTAGAGAGTTTTAAAAGACAACATAAAAGTAAACTCTGATGGTCCCTTTTCGTAAATAGTTCCTCAGATCCGAAAAGGTAGAGAAGTATGTCTGACAAAACCTCCTAGTCGCGATAGGCTAGGGTATTCCTTTTTCGTAAATAATCCATCCCAGCCCAAAAAAGGGGTAAACGTATACTGGGTAGATGTCGATTCACAACCACTTTAACAATATCGAAACGACAAGGAGCTCAACAATATTTTCATGTTTAGAGAGTCAGAAAAGAGCTAAAATTTGACTCCTCCTGGAGGAACGAGTGGTATAAAGGGTAGCAACTGGTTTCGGTAATGGTGGAACTGCTTAGAACAAATAAAGGTTAAGAGGTTGGCTAACAAATACCACTCATCGCAGCGGTTCCTCAGGAATGGGTAAGACAACCAAGTGAAGGCATATGATCGGCCAATTAGATAGTGACAATGGAGTGAGAAAACCAAGGCTCATCTGGCAAAGACACACTGATAAAATGGCAATCACAAGAGGTAAAATGGGAAAGGTTTCATTTTTACACAAGCTTGAAATGAGGAAACTCTGCTTGAAGTTGGTTTCATTTTTATATAAGCTTGAAACAAAGATAAACTATGCTTGAAACCGGTTTCATTTTTACACAAACTTGAAACAGAAACAAACTATGCTTTAAATAGTAAGCATGCCCCCAACATGGTGACTCAATCTGAGGTGCATGCCCCCCAAGCTTCAGTCCATATGAAAGGAAGATGGAGTGAAGGTTCAAAATACAAGATCAAGAGAAAGACTTGACTGGGATTTTACGAGATCTTATCAAAGACTTGAATTGAATGGGAATGTGTTTCATTGTTTTAATGAGGTTGAAACATTAAAATAACTATCCTCAGAAGAGCTTGTTTCATTTTTTAAGGAGCTTGACACAAGAAAAAGAACTGTGCTCCGACAACAACTCATCATGATGAATAAGAAGTCATCTCTTCCAGGATTTCCACGTCTGATGGAAGGAAAACATCTTGGAAGTCTGGACCCAATGCCCCCAGTACATGATGCACGACGGCATCATCACTGAGTACAGGCACGGGGTAGGTAGCCACATAGTTGACCTGTGGTGGGGAAAATACAACGAGTGGATAAAAACCAGGAAGGGATGATGGCAGGCCAGCTGCCACATCAGGACCAAAGAACGAAAGCTGATCAATGGTCACGATCCATCCTTCATGTAAAAAACATACCACACGAAAAAGGGAGGAGACAAGTGCTCCCATGGCATAGGTGTAATCGTGCCCCAAAAGAAAATTGAAATCCAAGGGGCCTGGAACAACCATCATGTCCATATGGATGGTTTTACCTCCCAAAGTAACAGGTAACCTTGGAAGGATCCCTAACGGTTGACTAGTTCTTTTGTTAAATGCCAAAAGATTCTACGTAACAGGCATAAGTGATGGCGAACAAAAATCTTGCCAAGTATTTGAGGATAGAACACTAACAGACATGCCTTCATCTATAATGGTGTTGGGTACAACTAGACCAAAGGCCTGTACCGTTAGCTGGAAAGGCACATAAGACAGAAGGCGATATCCTGCAAATCGACTCCAGTCAAAGGAAGTGATCAAACTACTCAAAGGGGCTACCATCAAACTTAGATGGTCTTCCCCTGGTGTTACGATCGAAGAAGGAGCATCCTCCATGAACTCCATCTCGAAGGCAAGAGGAGTATCCTCCGGGACCTCCATCACGGGAGGCAGAGGAACAAATTCTTGAGGTGTAGGGATAGGAGAATCTTTCTCCAAGTCTGAGGAATCTAAAGAAACAAGAAGAACCTAGGGGGTGTGAAGTCCACTCTCAACAAAAAAGACTTGGTGCACTGCAGATGGGGCCAGCTCAGCCGGTCCCACGACAAATGGTTGGTCGGGAACAGATTACTGAATTTGAATTTCCCGAGGAGAGGGATCGACCAAGGATGACTCTTGACCAATCGTAGGATCAAATGGTGGAGGACTCAAAGAAAACTATTTATAACCAGCGAGGAGGCATGGTGTAGAAATAGTTGAGTTTTCCAAAACTTGCTTGGCTTCATCCATATATGGACAAAGGTGAATGGCATGTTTCCCATCACACAACTTACAGGGATTGGTAATCTTACCCTGATTCTTAGGAGCCTTACCAGTAGCAGCCGAAGACTTGCCCCCAACTTGACTCCCGGAAGCTGAAGGCAACGGCGGAAAACCATTGGACCATGCTTCAAGCACCTTGTGAATGCCAGAGCAATCTCAAAGAAGATGGTCTCCCTAGCACATCATGTAAGGGAACTTGAATTTTCATGGAGGGTTAGAATTTTTATCAAGAGGAGATGTTTTGAAAGCAATAGCTGCAGCCTTAGCCTTTCTCTTATCGGACTTCTTCTTCTTTTTCTTCTTCTTCTTCTTCTTAGCCACCTGGTTACTCGAATCCAGACTTTCACCAGGAAAGGTAGCAGAGGAGGATGCAGAAATAGGCGAAGAAGGGGAGAGGTCCACCTTGGAATCAACATGATGTTGTTCAAGCAGAGGAACTGATTGACCAGTAACCGGGACATCCGTGACCATAGAGGTTGAAAACAACCAAATAGGCAACCCAACAGTTAACCTAGGAAGGGACAACGTTTCCATATAAGGAGAGCTAACATTTCCAAAAGGAGGAAAAGGACTCGGATTCCCATCAGAGAGGATTCCTTGGTTGGTGAACTCAAGAAAAGTTTCCATCGGAAACGACCCAAAACAATACCCTAAGGAAACTAACTTTAACCAGGAATATTTTGTGGGCAGTTAATTTTTAAAACATTGAAACAAAACCCTGTTGTTTCATCTTTTAAGAGTCAAGAAATAGGAAAAAGGTGACTCTATCTCTTTCAGATTGGAAACAAGCGTGAAAGGACAAGCGCTTGATGATCCTTTCAAATTTAATGAGTCAGAAAAGATCAAACTGACTACTCTGGAACTCTAGGCAAAGGGTGTACCAAATTTTTGTGAACTGCAATATACACCTTGGTTTTGAAATGAAAGAGAAACCAACCAAGGACTTAACGTATGTGCAGGAAATCTCCTTGAATGCTATGTCCAGTGTATCACGGGTATAACGTAGCAGACTCGGTTTCCTACGGATAAAGGATAGAAACCTAGTGGGGTCTCCCTTTATATACGCAATGGTACGGGGAGCACAAGTCTATACTAGTGCTGTCTAAAGCCAAGAGGCGAACGAAAAATACTAGGTTTAACGACGCCGGAACACATCACTAGCCTAGACCCCTAAATATTTTGTTAATGTTTCAATGCTTCCTTAGGCTGATTGAATACATTTTATGGTTGATCTTCAATTATGTCTCGGTTTTAAGGCCCTGCCGCATGTCATCTGACAATATCCGATATGCAACTATATGAGAAAAGAAATATTTCAATTCGATGAATGCTATCTAGCTAAGGGAAGAGCTTCAAACAATGATGCGACATACAACAACACTGCAAACGAAATCCTTTCCAAACTAGATGACTTTCACTATCCAAAAGTAATTTCAAACAGTCAACGATGCGAATAATGCAATGTAATCTATGCAAAATTCTCTTCTTATTATTTTTTTTAAATGATAAGAATGCACTCAATGCATTTTTTGATGAAATGAGAATCTACTTAAGGCATGCTTTTAACGAAAGAGAATGCATTCAATGTGATTTTTAGCCTTCAATCATTAAACAATGTGATCTAAGTTCAATGATAAATCTCAGAAATACATTTCAATGCAATGTGATCTAATGCATTTTAACGAAAATAAAACTTTGAGACGAAAACTAAATGAACGAAAATCTTCTTAATGAAAGGATGAATGCAAAAGGGATGCAAACAAACACTAAGAATGCAATCATTGTTTTAAACACTTTGTAACGAAATTCCTCCAAAGGCTACAAGACATATGAGGTCAAGCACAAAAAGGACTTCCAAAGTATGAGCTCAAAACAAGGCATCCATTCCATTTTACATCAAGCAATTATGGAAAGAAGACATTTCAAACAATGAGCAACGTAATCTATGCTCATATAGAGAAAATACCAGAAGGGAAAGACACACTACTGAAGGATTTAGGGAAAAAGTCTCAATTTTCACACACCCTGAAATTGGCATGACTTTTGTAGGTGAAACTAGCGCCAACTGGCATGACTTGCTCACTGACAACTAGTGCCAATGGCCAATTGGTGTGGGTTGCTAACTGACAACAAGCACCAATGCCTAAAAATGAAAAAATAAAGAATTTTTCCCAACCAAGACCAGACTCACCACTTCAAAAAAAATCTAAAACAAACCCAGAAGAAAAGTACTGACCAAAAGAAACTTCCTAACAAGGGAAAACCCTAGCACCTACAAGAGATGGCGTGAATGTCTGGTTGTAGTCTACGCCAGACAGGGGATGGTGCAAGTGATGAACTGGCAATCTATGCCAATGGGTGCGACTATCAGGGTGGAAACTACGCCAATGAAGCCAACCATGAAAAGATGAAAATTTCAGAAAATCAGAGGTCAGATTTGATCCTCTAGGGGCTGAACAGGGGTTTTACACCAGAAAAAAAATGAACCAAAAGATCTCATCAAGCAGACAAAGACCAAAATCAACCAAAAAGACAAGACAAACTCCAATCAGTGTCTGCCCAGTTGAGTTTCCAATTTGTTGGAGAGGTAAATCCCCTCTGTGGACAGAGGCGATCCCTACTAGCCCAGATCGAGTCTAGCAATAACCGAGTCACACTAAGATGCAAGTTCCTAATTGGAAAAGACCAAGATACGACAAGAGGCCTACCTTAAGTCCTACGTTGTTGTCGTTTGCGGAGAAGATAGTGCTTCCGTCCCTTGCTTTGGCAGATCACAATTCTCCTGCTAAATGCAACCAAACACCTGCACGTACAAGAATAAACAACAAACAAACAAGCGTAAAACCTAATACATGCAATTATGTATCAGTCAGAGAAGATACAGCTCGTAACATAAAACATGAACATCTGAGTGGAGTCATAATCGTAGTCGTTTATTATTAATCAAAACAAAGAAATATACAACCTGAGCTTTGACGCTAGTTCTTCCTTCCGTGGGTCAACAGAGGAGTACATCTCGATAAAGCTCGTCGGGAAAAGGAAAATTCTCTCTCTCTTTGGATGTCTGACGATAATCTCCTTACAATTGATTCAGCTCTATTCGGGCTACTAAGACTACTAAGGCTCAACCATTCAACCCCTTCATCAATGTAAGATGGCCATATTATAGAGGAGGGGAGGAGGTTGGGATCCCTATAATAATGGAAGGGAGGACTTATCCCTTGGGAGGTTCCCCATAAGGTGGAAACAAGAGGCCAAAGGAGGAAGGCCATGGTTATTCAGTAAAAACCACTCCTCGTGACTCATCCACGAAGTTGTTGTAATTGAAACTTCACCTCTTTTTAAAAAAAATTTCCATAAGCAGATTGGAACGGGTGCTTAATTGGGATAGAGCACCAACTAGTGCGGGCTCAGTCTTAATTTTCCTCATTTGCGCGAGGACATAACGGGCTACCAGCACCAAGGAAAAAACATGTGTTTTTAGGTATCTGCTCAGGAAATGATCAACAAAAGGAATGTTGTCCTCATGGAAAGGGATGCAATGATGGTATTTGCAAGGCATGATACTGCTTATTGATCACATAAACGACCCTCCAATGGATGAGATGGGGATTGCAGGGAAGGTGACAAATTACTGTGTAACAATAATATAACTTTTATAATAAAATTAAGATAACCTAGGTGGCCTATTAATTGGAGATGACATTATTATGTGGTACTATGTAAATTGTGAGTTTCAAAATTCAAATACCCCATTGGTATTTACCCCACCAGTACACACACACACACACACACACACACACACACACACACACACACACACACACATATATATATATATATAATAAAGACAAGATATGGAAAATATAATAAAGCTACTAATTTAATGATATTAATATAATACCCATTTTGCGTAGGACCTACCATGCCTCATAGAAAGGTCAAATATCTGGTGTAAACTAAGATTGATATCCCTTTTAACATTGGATATACCAAGGGTAGAGAGGGAGAATATTTGAATTTATGCTAGTTCATTGTATATATCAACACTTTCTAAGCATAAAAAGAATTCCATATCTCTTTAATTTTGAGGAAACCAACAACAAAAAATTTCAACCATAAGAATTTTTGTATTTGTAATTTCTTTATACTATATAAACATGATATACAAGTATGAAGTGGATATTATTTTATTCAATGTACACATCAAAATCCCATAATGGAAAAATAAAATTATAAGAAATTTTTAAAATTCAATTTCTTAATAAAAACCCATTCTTAATTTTTCATTTATGTTAGCATATTTAATTCGAAATAAAGTTCAAGCATGCCAATTTAAACCTATTAGCTTCTCAATTGATGTCGATACTTCATGGTATCACTTAGGTACTTTAGATAAATTCATTGCTGACTCATTATTGTCAGAGTTAGTCAAATATGTTTTTCACACAACACTTATTTGAAAATGGGTAGTCCTCTCAAACTTTTCAAGTTTTGAAAATTTTGGGTCTTCAAAAGTTAACTTAGATTGTAACTTGTTCAAATGTGAATATTTAATTTTCAATGAAGTTGAACATGGAAATAAATCATATGAAACAAAAAATGATGAAAATGAAGAAGAGGACAACCATGTCATAATGGAGTTTAGCCCTTCTGGGCTGCGTCTTTAGGCCTTAGGCCACTTTATTGATCTCACCAAGAAAAAAAGTGCATTACAAATGTGTGATTCAGAGAGTAAAACTACTTCTAGAGTGGATCTATTTCTCTTTCAAAGAAATATTCTTCTTAATAAAAATCTCACTCACAAGTTGACTCAACAACAAAAAATTATGGTGTCAAAAGAAAAGGACTCTCTCACTGAATGTGGCAACATGATTGTTGTTTCTAAGATCAAAAGGCTCAAAACCAACAACTTCATAATGAAGTGTTGAAATGGTATTTTGCCACAATCATATTGAGAGTAGGCTGAAAATGGCTTCTCTAATGTAGATGTTTCTAAAAGGCCTGAAAACCCCTATCTAGGCTCTTTCCATGCTCAACACAGTCTCCATCAGGCCAAAAAATGGTCTCTGTCTACAACACAAAAGGACTGGAATTTATAAATTGTCCAACATATAGTGCTCAAAACACAAAAATAATGCTTCCATTATGTTAAGAACACCCAAAAACCCTTGTGTAGGCTCTTATGCTGCTAAAAAATACTGAAAATGGCCAAGTTAGGCCTCCTGCAACATTTCCCTAATATTTTTCGTGCAAAATGACAATAATTGCTAACTAGCCAATGAATTCCACCTTTTGGAAGAATTTCGAGCAAAAAATTCACTTGGTAACAACATTCATTATTCCACAAATGGTGAAATTTTCACCTCCTTAAATGTGCCAATAACCTCTTCAGCGTCAACTATTTAACTCATGTGTTGGTCATATGGTGGCCATGTGGCCCGGGCCCCAACGCTACGTGTTGGGCCCTCATTTGTAGAACTCTCCAAAGGCCATATCGTGTTCCATATGGGAAAGCCTGGAGTCATGCCTTGACCCATCCATCTTAGCCATCGATGGTGGTCGTATGGGTTACAAGGGACCAAGGGGCCACACTAAGATCCCACCCCCCTCGTTTGGTGCTTTAGTTATAGTTATATGTAGTGCCACGTTCCTCAAGGCTACAGATTAACTCCTTGCCCCTCTCCACTCTGCTCTGGTAATATTAAATGACATGTAATCACATGTTGGGGCCACACGCCCTGCCTCCTCCCAAAACCACTACACAACTTTAGTTTAAATATAAATGGCACACATGTTATGTTAAGAACCACTATGTGATCCAACAATAGAGTAGAGGGTTATCATGTTGTAGGTCTCGAGGTCAAACTCTGTTGAGGCCCTATAAAATTATACCACTTGTCAATCTCAGATTCGTCCACTGTTATATGCACCACGCATTTAGAATGCTAATGTTATCATGATGTCACTGTACAACCTGTCGAATGAGAAGCCTAGTCAAGTCTGCAAGTTGAATTTTTGGTTTTTTGTGAAAAGCATCAGAATGTGATAACTTTCGCATATGATTTCATATCGAGGTGATTAAAGCGTTTCTAGAATTATAATGACAATATTTAATATTTTCATCTCGTTTCAAGATTTTTTGATCATTTTTATTTCTAAACATATTTTTTATCCCTAATCATTCCTCCCCACAGGGAAGATTTTGGTTTATTAATATTAATGATCATTCCCCTTATCATTAATGATTCACCTCCCCCCCCCCCCCCCTCTTAGAATTTCTAATCATTAGTATTTGAGTAGGCCTCTCCAGGAGAAGCTTAACCACTTGAGAGTGGGTTAGGGATAATGGGAAGGAAGCATAAGAAGAAAGCAACACAAAGGAAGAGGCCAAGCAAGGAAATCAATGAAAATTATGTATATCATGTATTCGTAATATAAAAAACCATATATAAAGCACAAATTATATTAAAATATGTCAACAAATATTCATATTTAGGAGCACCCCATTTTTTTTTTATCAAGGATGAAGAATATAGTATGATCGTGATAATGTATTATGAGGTACTAGTTTTTTATTTAATTGTAGACATGATCATTATTATATAAATGATTTCCCATTAACTTTCTCATGTAGTGATGATGATTATTAATCAACTCAAATTTCTCTCATGGGTAGTTGTGAAAGTAATCGTTTTGTAGAAAAAAATAGATTAAAAAATAATGACCCTATAAGAAGAGATTAAATGACTCATAGTTGAGAATAGAGATGATTAAAAGTTACTATAACATTTTGATGAAAAAAAAGGTTCCCACAAAGAATAAATTATCATGTTAAAGACTTAGATGGAAGAGGAAAGTAAAATTGAAGAAGGAATGAGGAAGCAGTATAAGGAAAATGAAGATTAGTGTCAAAGATTGGAGGATGAAGTAGCTTGATTGAGAAATGAATTTGGAAGGAAAATCTATCAGAAATAGGAGGAAACTAAAATTGAAATATACACAACAGTAAATAAAGTTAAATAAAGAAACAATTAGTATGAAGGAATTGAAGCATAAATCATCTCTCTCAATTCTTATCTTGAAAATTCAAACAAATGATATGAGGAGATACTTCAAATATTCGAAGGACAAGAAAAATAGCTTGAAGAAATGATCATTGTGTTTAGAACACATTTGGAGAAGACAAAACGAGAAAAATAGGTTGAGGTAAGTATACTACCTTTGGACACATTGCATCCAATTACAGAAGCAGATTTAGAAGAATATCATTACCTCTCAGGTACTGAGGTTTATTTAATGGATATTATTTTTCATGCAATGTATTTCGCCACAAGGTTATTGATTAAAATAAGAGAAATATGAAGCACAAATATTACGATATTTCTCCATTTGATGGTTAAGGTGTTATGCATGTAATAAGTTTGGACATGTAACAAAATAATGCAGGAAAAAAATAACGAATTCATTCAGCAAAGAAGTATACTCCCTCCAAAGCAAGCAACCAAACAAGAAAATTGGTTCCACATTATTACTCATATTAAGGAGATGGAAGAGGAACCAATAAGGTGTGGCATTCATTTGTGTGAATTTGAAGAATAACATCAGTGGCACATAGATAGCATATGATCTCATCACATGTCTAGAAATAAGGACAAATTCATCTATATAAAAAACAAGAGTGGTAAGATTTTTCATGGAAATGGTAAATTTAGAAAGATACAAGGTAAGGGTAATTCTAATGTTGATATTAAGAATACATAAGTAGCTAATGTACTATTGGTTAATGGGATAAAGGATAACATCATAAGTGTAGTCTAGATAGATGATAAAGGGCATGTAATTGTAGTTGCATTGTCTCGATGAAAAATTATAGAAGAAAACAATAGAAAAAATATAGAAAAAGGTTACAAAAATTTAGGTAAATTATATGTACTAAAACATAATACAAGTATAACTAAGAGTTATAATTCGTGTTATTCAAATTAAAAGTAAATGAAAATGGTTCTCATTGAAGTCTATAATATTTGATGTTATTTCTAAAAGGACTGCAAGAGTGCAAATGGAGTAATCAGGTCCACAGGATAAGTGGTGCATTATCTTGGGGGATCATTGCAGTGATGATTTCACATGTTATTTTTGATGATTTTTTCTACTAATATTCTTCTATGATGTGAAAAATCCCAATAGATATAAGGAATTAGGAGGATCCTCCTCAGAGTAGTGAAGGATTGGAATTTTATTAATAGAGTGAAGAGGTAGAGAAGATGAACCATATGCATCACAACCAACCAAGATCTAACTGGTGACAACCTATAGCTTGGACATATTAGTCTCCTTTAGATATTCGAGGCATCCTTCATGACCTTCCCCAACATCCTGAGAAGCATCTCCCAAATATGATACAGAGAAAGGAACCACCACCAAAGAACAAATCAATAAATTCTACATATCTCAGCATATGATGAAAGTTCAACATGATCATGTTGCAGTCTGGTCATTTCCACATACCTTGGAAAACAAGGGTACTACATGGTATCATTCTCTACCCATTTCATCCATTAAAAATTGGGATGAGTTATGGAAAGCATTTATAGCGAAATTTATTGAAGAGAAGGCACCTGGCATGCTCCTTAGAGAGTTGAAATCCTTAAAGATGGGTAAGAAGGAAAATTTTAAACAAATTAATAAAAAAATTACTACCATTTTGATTAAGTTCCTAGCGGATGTTTCTCTCAAAGACTCCATCAATATAGATTACTATACCAAGGTTTTGTCTTGTGATATTGCAATGTTCATGAAGAGAGAATAAAAAACTACACTGGTGGAGAATTTTCTGGACGCTCTCACCAATGAGAACTATTTTCTTTTGATAGGAGTGCTTGAGCATAACACACGTGATGATTCAAAGACCTATGGTAAGAAACAAAGTCCTCATCTAGTAAATCTCATGATAAATAATTTTTCAATTTGGAATTTTAGCTAAATAGTTAAAGAAATTAACAAATGAAGTGTCTTAGCTAAATAGCAATCCTAGTGACATCTCATCAAGAAGAAAACCATACAAGTATTTCTTCAATAAGAGAAATAATACACCTATGAAGTCAGCTCAAAGATTTAATATGAAACTAAATGTTAAAGTGGTTGTTCTGGACAACTATTTCACTTTTCACCAGGCTTGCCATTCAAAAAGGATGCACCCAAAATGGACACATAAAATGACCATTTTGATGGGAAAAGTGATTGAGGATTAGATAGTTGGAGAAGAAAATGAAATATAAAAGGGTGATGAAGAAGAAGCCTCTCCTCTAGATGATAATGTAGGCTCCTATGTGATGAAATTTGAAATAATTTGAGGAGGTGAAGTTCAGTCTATCCAAGAAGCCGTGATTGGGGAAACCCCTTCTCCTAAAACTTCGAAGACTTATAATCTGAGGAGTAAAGGAATGGTAGTTAAACCCACTCTTGGGGACAATAATATTGTAATATCCCGAATTTTATTGGTTTGATTAGACAATTGAATAGTCCTAAAGGGTCAAGTGGACCCAAGGGAAAACAATTATTGTAGACATATTTATTATTTAAATTTTATCATAAATTAATATTATTTATTAAATTAAATAATAAACATAAAAAATACACATAATTAAAATAAAATAAAATAAAAGTATTTAACATTTAAAAAAAAAACATTTTTGAAGAAACTAAAATTGGCAGTACCTATTAGTAAGTAATAAGTTTATATTTATAAATTATTGATATTAAAATATAAATTAAATTAATTCATATTATTAAATTACTAAAATTTGATAATAAAAATTATTGGCTTTTAGAATTAAATTAAAAAATGAAATATATAACTAAAATTGAAAATTGAAAAATTAAATATTTATTTCTTTGGTCGGCTCCTGTCATACACTTCTTCACTATTAATAAATTAAAACCCTTCTTCAATTTCTTCATTCCATTTTCTTGAAGATGGATCCCCGTTGTGATTCGAAACATCAACAAATGTTTCTTGATACTATGGATAGTCTGGGAAGCTCTTAAGAACATATTTTATTATTTAAATTGAATAAAAATGGAAATGGAATTAATTGTGCAAAGACTAGAGTATAATTATAGATCAGGAATCCAGGTCCATGAGGATGGATAAAGTTTCAAATACTTTTCCAGTTCTCCAAAAATATTTGGAGAAAATAAATTAAAATTGAGTGTTATATTAGAGATAAAAATATAAAAAATATTCCCCAATAAAGAGGAAATTTACTAGGAAGAGGTGGAATAAAACTAGAAAGAGGAAAAAATCTAGTTTTAAAGTAGTTTTGTGGAAAAAACAAAAGGAAATCCTAGGCAAAAAGGAAAGCAACAGCCTTATTAATTGGACACAGTTATGGAAACAAGCTGATGGGAAAGCATGCTTAACTAAGCATAGTCTGGGTGGACAAGAGGCTTTCTACTGCTGGAAGGAATTGATTTCTCCTCAAGGGTAGTTGTGGAGAGAGAACTCAAAGGTTGGGTGGAAAATAGTCTACCAAAATTGGTACGCACAAGTTAATTAATTATGTCTTATTTTGTGTTATTATGCTGAAGTTTATAATTATTATGAATTAGATAGCAAGATCTTTGAAAATTTGTATTTTGTGTATTTAAGTAGTATGACACTTTTTTGTTAGTTGTAAATTATTCAGATCTGTGCAATTAACAAAACCTACTATAATGAATATAGTGTAGTCATGTATTGTTGGACAGATATTTTTAGGAATTTTACCAACTCTCAAAATGTATAAACCTTTGAAATAGGTTTAAATTTGAGGTTAGGTATAAAATCTCAATTTATACATGAGGAAGTAAATATAGGAGAGGCAGATATAATAAAATTATCCAACTAACTATGACAACCTGTCAAGTAAAGTTATACAAAACGAGGGAATTCTTATCTTTTATTAAACATGAATCAATAAAATTAAAATCATATCTTTTGTTGTAATATAATTAGAAGATTTTGAATTTTTACATGAGTCATAATATTATATAAAAAATGAAGCAAAGGTTACATAGAATATAATATATGTTGAACAGTAAAAATATTTTCATTTCTAGAAATAAAGTATAGTGGATTATACAGAATTAAAATAAGTCGGGAGACTTATATATACATGAATGTCAAAGTAATTATCATCCAAATATTATACAGAGTTTGGATTCAGTCCCATGAATTAAAACTAGATTGTCGCTTTGAAAATAGTTCAGATTTCTATTATAGGAAGTCCTCAAGGAATTCTGGACCAACCTGTACAATTGAAATCCAATATTTTGTCACTGCATGACATACAAAAAGGATAACCTTGTTGTATAGTAGAACATGAAGCTAAAAAGGGTTACCTTCACATAAGAAAAATTAGAGAAATTAATGAATATGTTTAATTCTAGTCAAGTAGTGAATATTGAATAAGTGATATTGATAATTTAGAATGTAAATATTATCTTATTGGCTGGAATTTGGTCGGAAAGTAAATTTGCATTGAAAAGAGATTGTAGGACAAGTCAAATTAAGAATAAGAGTAATATCATAACCTGAGAATTTAGTAACTAAAGCAAGGAAAATGATTACCTGAACTTCTTCAATTGAATGTTGAACCAACACTGAGGGAATATGGAAAAATGGGGTTCCTATACAAATTTGGGATAAATAAAATTAGACCATTATGTATAAGTAATTTTATGAAAATAAATATCTAAGTACGTACATGCCATAAATCGTTAATAAGGTATTGTGAAAATTAGTTGTCTCAATCCCTCATAATAAAATGATGGAGTTATAATAACTCTGAATCGAAATTATTAAATTAAAAAAAATTCGATAAGAGTTCTAAGAACATTCCAAATTCATAAATTCGAGTATATGTGTCCAGCATGTCAGAAGTTGAATGATATGTCAGTGGAAAACTACATCACTAAATTATTAGGAAATTCAATTGTATATCCTTGAGAACCCATTTACATGTTCAAAGGAATGAAAAACATAATGAAGAGATCACGGAAAAGAATGGAAAAACATATTATAAAATGAAAAATCGAATTGCTACACAAACCATGTGTCTATTAAAAAAGCGTATATATTTCCGAATTTAATCTGGGTTCTCAGAGTAGAGAAGAGCCATAAAAAGAGAACACAGTGATAATTTAAACAAAAACCCGTAAATTCAATTACACCCAGATGGTCAATACCAAGAAAAAAAGATGACGAAAGTAGGGTTATAAGAAAACTTATACCTGGAGAGGAAAATTAATTCCAAGAGGAACATATGAAATTGGATAAGTCTCGAGTTAGGTAGAGTGTGAGTGAGGAATTCATTCTCACAAAGGAAATCCTCAACCTATGTCCAAACAAAATGAATAATTAGAAAGTCACAATTAAAATCCGAAGAAATCTAAATTTCATGACAGAGATAAACAAGAAATTAAATCATATACAAAAACACTGGAATAGAATCCATACCCAAAATAATTGTAACATCATTATATAACATTTGCGTGATAGTAATTCATATTTTACGTTATCCAGTTAAGGTTATGACTCCAAATGTTTTGAGGAGCAGTTGCAATTCAATTGACCAGAGGATGGAATGATAATTGCAAAGAAATTATGTCAAAGACATAACGTTCCTGGAGTAAAAATAACATTGCAACCATAATAAACAAATATGTATCAGTTACAGAGAATTATGGTTAAATAAAATTAAATTTTGAAACACCATAACCCATAGATACCTTTGAATCATAAATGTTGCATCGAAACGGGAACATTACCTGAAATTCATCCTAAAGATGAAGAACCCTTAACCATTTGCATCATGACCTTCGCTCTACGTCATGAGTTCAACATGAACCTCTTCAAAACCAAAGGTATGTGAAAGAACCAGAGCCAAAATTCAAAAATGACAGTGCCAAAAGATGGAATAGACCAAAAGTACTACAGAGGAAGAGTAACCCTAATGAAGATACGATGCAACCACAACCATCCACTTATAACGCATCAAACTGATGAGATTAACTGAATAGATGAGAGGTTAAGTCGACAGGTTAGAGCCATGTGATGGCTTTAATGACAAAGGTACTAATAATAGATGACAACAATCCCAAAGAGATAACAATAATAAAAAAAATTTGAACTTTCAACCATACGGATAGAAATTATAATCCATAATTTATTAATACGTAGTTGACATGGAACTGTGTCGATCCAATACGTAGGGTAGGAGATTTACGTGGCAGAGCTATGAAGGAATATCTATATGAATGAACTACCTTTTGGGTGTTCAATTATAACAATAATTCCACGTATGGGAAAGGAAATTAACGTGAATGGTCGAAATTAGAATAAGGTATTCACATACAAAGAGTTTGAAACTCGAATAAAATATTCATATACAAAGTATGTTGGAGAAGGAATTTAATAAAATATTTTATAACGTGGAGGTTATAAATAAGAATTATATATATCTAAAAATTCCCAATCCATTCTAATTGATGAATGGACTAATTATGGCCAAAACATGGTTAAGTGTGTGTTACACAACATTTTGTCACTGTCCTTGCAATCCCTCATCCCGTACATTGGAGGACTATTCCCGCGACCTATGAATAGTAAAATGTCTTGAAAACACCTTGATGGCATCCTTATACATAAAGGAAATAATTCTCCTGAAAAAAATTTCCTCATAAAATCATTAAAAACATATGTTTTGGCATTGTCGCGCTTAGCCAGTTCATCACTCGCACCGACCTGGGAAATTTAAACTAAGCCCATGCCACTTGGCACTCTATCCTTGTGTATTGCCTACACCAAGCCTATTAAGGAATGTTTTTTAACAATAGAAGGTGGAATTTTGATTCCAAAAACTTTAGAACGAATCATCAAAAAGAGGTTTGGTTGTTTCGCTCTGGATCTCCCTCATTAGGAAGTGGTTTCCCACCTCTCATGGAACATTCCTAAGAGATAGGACTCTCCCCCATGATTATAGGGATCCTAACCTCTCCTTCTCCTTCTATAAAAGCCTGCACTCTCCATTTGTTAGCTAGCTGAACATTTGGGAAGAAAACTATAGCTATGTGACTACTGAGAGTAGAGCCAAGGAGAACCACGTAAGAGAGAGAGCCTTGTCCAAATTTCTGACAAGCTTTGTGAGACACGCTCCACTGGATGCCCTGCTGAAGGAAGAATGCATCATCGGAACTCGGTTGTAATATTTCTTTCATATCTTAATATATGCTCAACTATGTTATTGGTTCCATCGTTTTTTGTGTAATGCGATTTGATTCAATATTTTCTGACTGATTTATAGTTACATACTTGGGATATTACGTTGTATTGTCGCCATTTTTCTATGTATGTGTACAGGTGTCTGGATGTGGTGAGCGAAAGGATTCTGATATGTCAAGTGAGGAATGGGAAGTAGCACTTCTCCGTCGACAACAGTAGCGTAGGACTTGAGGTAGGCCATCTATCGTAACTTTGTCTTTTGTAACTAGGAATCAATATCGTAGCGTGTTCTATTTATTACTAGACCCACTCTAGGGCTGGTGGGATCGCCTCTGTCCACGGAGGGGATTTACCTCGTTAAAAAAGTGGCGAATTTTCTGGGGATCAGTGTGAGTTATTCCTTCTTCCGTTAGGTTGTGTCTTGGATTTCGTTCGCTGTTCTGGTTTATCTTGCTCGGTTTGAAGCCCTTGTTCAGCCCCCTGGAGATAAACCTTTCTCAGTTTGTTCATTTTTCCTCTTTTTCTAAGTAAAACCCTCTTGGCACGGTTTTTCATCTGACAGTAGTGCCGATTGGCACATGTTGCTTGTTTAAAGCTCGTGCCATTACTTGTTTGGCATCAATTACGGTCGAACAGGTGCGCCAACCCTGTTAACTTTTGGAATTTTCTTGGTTTTGGGAATTTTGAGCCTGAGCTTTGATCCTGGGTTGTTTTTTCTGAATTGTTGAGTGATTTAGAGTCATTTTTTACTGTAATCAGCCATTTTTCTGAATTGTTGAGTGATTTAGAGTCATTTTTTTCCCTTTTCTATTAGTTTTTCATTTCAGCCGTAGGTCTTCTAGGTGCTTCAGCCTGCTGTGCCTCCCATGGGCGTTTCGGGTCCTTAGTTTCCTAGTCAACTTCGCTTCTGCTTCTTTGCATTCATCTTTGAGGATCCATTTGATTGATTATGTTAATTGAATGATTGTCTTTCCTTTCATTCAGTTTTAATCTTGTTGCTCCAGGCCTAGATTACACGGCTTGTTTGGGTCTCTTTTGAGATTTTCTCTTTGATTTGAGGGATTTCGTCATTGATTTGAGTCTCGTTGTACTTGATTTGAATTGAGTGAAATTGTTTTGCTTCAAATCTCACTTCACTATTCGCAAATCGGTGTTTTGATTTATTGTTCATATCATTTAGTGCGCTTGCTCTAATATATTGAAAAACAAAAAAAAAATCTTTTGCATTCTTGATTGGCGTAGTGAAAATTGGAAAATATTTTGTGTTTCTAGCATTATATAATTCTAGATAAAAAAAATTTAGTCTCGGTAGCTTGCATCAGGCATTGTAGTGAATGTTTTCACATGATTTATTATAGCTATCACTTGAAATCTCTAACTCTCTTGTAGATAGCTCTTCATTGAACGAAATGGTGTCTTATGGCATGTAGTTCGCATTCAAGGATTTGTGAGATTTTACATTTGGTAAGACCTTGGAAGTTAAACATAAATACAATATCAACTTCAAATTTATTTCAATTAACCTAAGGCAACATTGAAACTTAACGAAACATTTAGTGGTCTAAGTTAGAGACGTGTTCCGACATCTTTAAGCCTAGCAGCTGTCGCTCGCCATCTGGCTTCAGACAGCACTAGTACGGACTTGTGCTCCCCATACCGTCAAGTATATAAAGGGATAACCCTCTAGGTTGTAATCCTTTTATCCATATGAAGCCGACTCTACTGCCTTGTACCCGTGATACACCAAACACAGCATTCGGGGAGACTACCTTCACGTACGTCAAGTCCTTGGTTGATTTCTCTTTCATTTCATAACCAAGCTGTATATGGCAGTTCACGGGAACCTGGTACACCTTTTTACCTAGACTACCTAAGCAGTCATTTTCGATCTTTACTAACTCCATAAATTTTAAAAGATCATCGATCACTTGTCCTTTCATGCTCATTTCAACCTGAAAGTGATAGAGTCACCTTTTGCCTATTTCTCTGCTCTTAAAATATGAAACAATATATTTTTGTTTCAGTGTCTTAAAAAATTAACTGCCCACGAAATATTCCCGGTTGAAGTTAGTTTCCTTAGGGTTTTGTTTTTAATTTGTTTATGATGGCAACGATTTCGGAGTTCACTAACCTAGGAATCCCTTCCAAAGGGAACCCTGGCCCTTTTCCTGCTTTCAGAAATGTTGGTGCTCCTGATATGGCAACGTTGTCTCTTCCAGGGTTAAATTTTGGTTTGCCTGTATGGTTATTTGCAACCACGGTGGTCTCGAGTGTTCCCTCCATCGTACAACCATCTCCTCCATCAGAACAACATCATGTTGGTTCTAAGGTGGACCTCTCCCCTTCTTTGCCTATTTCTTCATACTCCTCTTCTACTTCGCCTAGTGAAAGTATAGATTCTTTTAACCAAGTGGCTAAGAAGAATAAGAAGAAGAAGAATAAGTCAGATAAATGAGAGGCTAATACTGCCACTATTTTGCTTAAGAAACCATCCATTGCAGAACCGTCCGAACTTCCATGAAAGGTCAGATTCCCTTGCATGCTCTGTAAAGGTAACCATCTTCTTCGAGACTGCCCTAGCATTCCCAAGGTACTTAACGCATGGTCTGATGGCCGTCCGCCATTGTCGTTGGCTTCTGGAAGTCATATTTCTAGCACATATTTGACTAGCTCTGATAAGGATCATAAAAAACAGGGCAAGATTACCAATCCTTGTAAGTTGTGTGAAGGGCATCAGCCCATTCACCTTTGTCTGTATATGGATGAAGCCAAGAGAGTGTTGGACAATTCTACTATTTCTGCACCTTGCCTTCCAGCTGGTTATCAAAAGCTTTCTTCAAGTCCTTCGCTAGTTGATTCCACGATCGGTCAAGTGTCATCCTTGCTCGATCCCGCTCCCCCAGAAATTTAAATTCAGGAATTTGTTCCAAACCAACCATTGGTAGAGGAACTAACTGATCTAACCCCATTTTTGGTTCATCAGGTCTTTTCCATTGAGAGTGGATCTATTCCCCCCCATGTTCTTCTTTTTTCTTCAGATTCTTCAGACTTGAAGAGAGATTCTTTTGTCCCTGTCATTCAAGAAATTGCTCCTCCTAATCTCGTGATGGAAGTTCAGGAGAGTGCTCCTCTTGCTCCGGTAACAACGGGGGAAAACCATCTCACTTCGATGGTATCCCCTCCAAGTAGTCTCATTGCTTCCTTTGATTGGAGTCGAGTCGCTGGATACCACCTTCTGTCTTATGTACCTTTGGCAAGCTTTTGGTTCTCCACCGCTTATGCCTGTTACCCAGAATCTTTTGGCTTTTAACAGAGGAACCAGTCAACTGTTAGGGATCCTTCTGAATTTTCTTGTTACTTTGGGAGGGAAAACCATCCATATAGATGCAATGGTTGTTCCAAGCCCCTTAGACTTCAATTTTCTCTTGGGGCATGATTATACTTATGTCATGGGGGCATTTGTCTCCTCCCTCTTTCGTGTGATCCATTTCCCACACAAAGGACGGATAGTGACCATTTATCAACTTTCATTCTTTGGTCCCGACGTGACATCTGGTCCACCATCATCACTTTTATTTTTTTATCCGCCGGTTGTATATCACCCGCCGCAGGTTAATTATGTGGCTACTTATCTCATGCCCACATTCAGTGATGGTCCCACTGTACATCATGTGTTGGGGGCATTGGGTCCTGATTTTGAAGATATTTTTCTCCCGCCAAAGGAAAACCTCTTCGAATCTATGACTTATTATTCATCATGATGAGTTGTTGTTGGAGCATAGTTCATTTTTCTTGTGTCAAGCTCCCTAAAAAATGAAGCAAGGTTGTTGGAGCATAGCTCATTTTCTTGTGTCAAGCTCCTTAAAAAATGAAACAAGGTGGGTGGAGCATAGTTCATTTTCTTGTGTCAAGCTCCTTAAAAAATGAAATAAGGTGTCCTCAGGATAGTTATTTTAATGTGTCAACCTCATTAAAACAATGAAACACTTTCCCGTTCAATTCGAGTCGTTCTTTAATCTCATAATTTGAACCTTCACTCCATCTTCCCTTCATATGGACTGAAGCTTGGGGGGCGTGTACCTCGAATTGAGTCACCATGCTGGGGGCATGCTTACTTTTTTCAAGAATAGTTTGTTTCCATTTCAAGCTTGTGTAAAAATGAAACCAGTTTCAAGCATTGTTTATCTTTGTTTCAATCTTGTGTAAAAATGAAACCAACTTCAAGAAAAGTTTCCTAGTTTCAAGATTGTGTAAAAATGAAACCATTCCCATTTTACCTCTTGTTATTTCCATTTTATCAGCCCGTTTTTGCCAGATGAGCCTTGGTTTCCTCACTCCATTATCACTATCTGCTTGGCTGATATCTGCCTTCACTTGGTTGTTTCACCCATTCCTAAGGAACCACTACGATGAGTGGTATTATAAGCCAGCCTCTTAACCTTTACTTGTTCTGAGCAGTTCCACCATTACCGGAACCAGTTCCTACCTTTAATACCACCCGTTCCTCTAGGAGGATTCACCTTTCAGCTCTTTTCTGACTCTCTAAACTTGAAAAGGTTGTCAAGTCGCTTGTCATTTTGAACTTGTTAAATTGGCTACGAAATGACATCTACCCAGTATATGTTTACCCATTTTTCGGGCTAGGATAGATTATTTACGAAAAAGAGATACCCTAGCCTATCGCGACTAGGAGGTTCTCTCAAACATAGTTTTCTACCTTTTTGGGTCTGTGGGATTACCTACGAAAAGGGACTACAAGATTTTTCTTTTCCGATATCTCTTCAAACTCTCTAAACATGAAAATACATTGAGTTCTTCCTTTGTCAGACTCATTAAAAACTAATGACATTGGCTTCTGTCGCAATGACATTACTTGATTTCCTCCTTCCTAGGGATCGTAAAATTTATTGGGTTGGATTTTTCCGAAGGACAAACCTACATCGAAAGCACATGCTATCCCCTTCAATATTGTTTTGAAAAATAATTGGGGTACTCACCAGAAATGGTGGGGGAAAATGGAACCAATATTGTGGTCATGTTGGCAATATGTCGCTCTTGAACATGGCACTTGTCTGCATTCATGTCGGGTTGGGGACATCTCATCTCATTATTTTCTTGCCTCCATGGGTTTGGGTAATATATTTTTACCACTCATCTGCTCTTTTCCACATCATCACAAACTCAGATCCCTTGATGTCAAATAATGCCAAATCCAATGTTGTGCTGTCGATATGTTCAAGAGAAGTTTTTCCTCTACAGTTATTAACCTCCCTCTAATTATCTATTGGTATTGATTCAAAAACATTGTATCCCTCTGTCTCTTGTCGATGATTTGGGAAACATTAGGGCCCACCTTCGATCAAGGTCACTTCCTATGGACCTCGGCTCATTATCCAGGATGTTGATCTAGAGACTCCCTTCAGGTAGCTTGGAGCCTTCATGCCTCAATGGCAGGTTCTTCGTGTTCGACGCAAGGTTTTCATTATTGGCCTTCGATCGGATGATTTTGCAGGTGTTTGAAGCCAGCTCACTGTTCACATTCCGTGGTTTGTACCTCTTGTACCTTGAAAACCATCGTCATTATTGGTGGTTTCTCTCACGTGTATTAACGACTTTTATTATTGACTGGTAATCAGATGATGTTCTTGCATTTTCGACTTCTTCTCACATATTTGCATACTCGAACTTGTGCTCTATTCTGGTCGAGATGGAGTGCAAGACCCTGGATTTTGTTTGCTAACATCCAGGTTGCGGGTTCTTTGTGGATTATTATGATTTATTACATGACTCTTTTGATCAGATGGTTGCAACCATACCTGAGTCTACTTGTTGATCCTTATTTTGCTGGATGGATGCATCCATACCTCGGATCTCATTGTTTCAATACCTTTTATGGATGGATGCGCCCATACCACATATCATGTATCAGAGAAATTAGTTGTATTTGTACTCGCAGGTTTTCCAATGGCAGTGTTTTCAGTTGAGCACGTTCTCATAAAGCATTTCACCCCTCCCTCTCTCTCAGACCTCATTCTTTAGGGGGCATCTATTAAACAACATTTTGTCACCATCCCTGCAATCCCTCATCCCATAAATTAGAGGACTATTCCTGTGACCTATGAACAGTAAAATGTCCTGAAAACACCTTCATGACATCCTTCTGCACAAGGGCAAGAATTCTCCTGAAGAACATTTCCTCAGAAAATCATTAAAAACATATGTTTGGGCATTGGCACGCTTAGCCAGTTCATCACTCGCGCTGAGTTGGGAAATTTACACTAAGCCCACGCCACTTGGCGCTTTGTCCCTGTATATTGCCCGCACCAAGCCTATTAAGGAATTTTTTTTAACAGTAGAAGGTGGAAGTTTGATTCCAACAACTTTAGAACGAATCATTAAAAAGAGGTTGGGATGTTTGGCTTCGGATCTCCCTAATTAGGAAGTGGTTTCCCACCTCTCATGGAACCTTCCTAAGAGATAGGACTCTCCCCCATGATTATAGGGATCCTAACCTCTCCTTCTCCTTTTATAAAAGTCTGTCCTCTCCATTTTCTAGCTATCTGAACATTTGGGAAGAAAAATATAGGTGAGTGACTATTGAGAGTAGAGCCAAGGAGAACCCCATAAGAGAGAGAGCCTTGTCCAAATTCCCGACAAGCTTTGTGATACACCCTCTGCTGGATGCCCTACTAAAGGAAGAACGCGACGTCGGAACTAGTAATCCTTCTTTCATATCTTAATATATGCTTGACTATTTTATTGGTTCCCTCATTGTATTGCTTGTTTGTGTAATGCGATTTGATTCAATATTTTCCGACTGATTAATAATTACATACTTGGGTTATTACGTTGTATTGCCACCGTTTTTCTATGTACATGTACAAGTGTTTGGATGCGGTGAGTGAAAAGATTGTGATCTGTCAAGTGAGGAACAGGAAGCAACACTTCTCCATCAACAAAAACAACGTAGGACTTGAGGTAGGCCATCTATCATAACTTTGTCTTTTGTAGCTAGGAATCAATATCATAGCGTGTTCTGTTTGTTGCTAGACCCACTCTAGGGCTAGTGGGATCACCTCTGTCCACAGAGGGGATTTACCTCATCAAAAGTGTGTAAATTCAAAAAGTAACAACATGGTGCAGGTCAAGACTATAATCTTAGTCAAAGATTTAATTATCAATTGAGGGAGGTTGATAATATAAAAGCGAGTGCTTGAAATATAAAAATGATAAGGTATATAGAAACCAACAGAAATATATCTTTCACAATTATCATAAGAAGGGAATTCAAATGGTTAGAGCATAATATAATAATTTTATTATGATAGAAACTGTATAAGAAGCCTAGATTATATTATGGTGAATTAAAGTGGTAAACAAATGTAGTTAATATTAAACTTCTATTAAAGTTGACTGGGGACAATTGTTGAACTTAAATTTGACAATAATTGGACAAGATTAAAGAAAATATAAAGCTACTAGACGAATTTGTCAAAGAGAGACGAAATACATTAATGCAGTTGGCTACAATTACTCTTTAGACTGTAAAAAGAAAAAAAGAAAAAAAAATTGCAGAAGTAAAGTTGTTAAAAATAGGTCATTTTTAAGAAGGAAAGTCTCCCTTGAGTAACCATACCCATTATTCAACTTCAACCTCTAATTCTCTACCTACTATTGTTGCAAAACCATCTAAGGAGGTAACCAAATATTTTGATATTGGATATAATATTATTATTATCTGAAGAATACTTGAGAAAATATTTCACTTTATGAGCTCACCAAGTTAGCTGGTCAAACAGAGTTGATTCTAAAGACCTTTTTTTTTGTGTTCCACTGGTAAAGTCTTTTTCTCTTCAAAATCTTCTTCTCCTAGTTAATATAAAGAAGCCATAAATATTCAATCCATTTCCAATGGTGCAAATGATAATTCGAAATATTCAACCCCTCCTTTCTTTGTGATGTTGGGGTTCCCATGTTTTGGCCAGGTTGACAGAGACCAAAAGATGAGACAACATAGAACCACTTTCAGACCTTAGGATCTAGCCCTCCTAGGTCCAGAGAGGGATCTCTCTTTGATTATCAAAGGATATACGTCTTTGAAGTTCTCAATTGTGATTTTAGGCTAGTTATAGGCTCAAGGTTGTTTGTTTGATTGTTTGAGTTTGGTTGTTGAGAATCAGGAAGGAAGGTTTCACCATAAGACAAGGATGGGTAAAGAAGGAAGCTAGGAAAGAATAGATAACTCAGGGAACATCAAGGCCATTGGGAAATGGAGTCAAGAAAGGATTTACTTATGTTCAATGTGTAAGCTTCAGTTGGGCTAATCATCTAGAGCATTTGGATCTCAAAGACTGATTGGTGGGATGGAACACTAAGGAATGAGAATGAAGGATGGAAAACCATCTGATTCCGTCTATAGATCAGGCCAGAGGTCATTTAACTCCAGGCCTGCTTGGACAAAACCATAGGCAACACAAGGGGTCTTGAAAAGGTTTGTATGGAAGGGCAGGTTATGAAGAGGAAGCGACAGGCTTTACACCTCCCAATGTTCCTAACCTCTTTCAATTAAATCTTAACAAAGACATCTGAACACTGATTCTATCAACTTGCACATTAGAGAGCAGGAAATAATCATCCACTACACTGGTTTAGTCAATTAAAAACAATATTCAGATACACTTATGAGCAGAAAACATTAAAGACTGAGAGAGCTGGGACATAAGGTACCTAACAAGGGTAAATCTTATGTCATGCGTTCAGATGTCAGTCAGAAGAACATGAAATGAAATGGAAATAAACAAAGAGATAAGAAAAACATCACCAACTGCTGTAGATCAGGATCCAATGAAAACTGCTTATCATGTTAAACACAACACCAATCAGGTACATCACTGCCCAAAGCTTTTACATTCAGCCTGAATACATCATATTTCTCAGCCTGTCATACAACTATTACACAGGAAACTTGGCTCGGGACAAAAATGCTTGCAATTCACTGATAATGCAACAACAACCATTACAATGATATACCTTTGTGCTTTATAGCAGAAGAGACACATACGACCGACTGAGGAGGTAGGTGAATCTTAAATGTTACATTTAAACACAACAATGAATGCAGGGCCAAGGCCCATTCTGCTTGATGCACTGTATATTTAATTTTTGTCACCTCCCTCGTGAAAGAAAGATCTGCTTCGGATATGATTTGACCCTTTGGCTGTAGTACTCCAGGTGATTTGATCCAAATAAAAGAACTTGCTGAGAGGTCTGCCTCATGGATGTTAGATTGTTTTGAACTATAGCTGGGACGAGAAAATCCTTTAAGGACGCGGCTCATAATAAAGACTGTATGGGAGACCTGTCCTTTATGGAAAAACATTCTGCTGATAAGAAAACCTTGATATTACCTCTTATTGATGTTCAAGATCTCCAGAATCGATCCTCGGGGTCTTCAAAATGATGCTTTGCCTCTTTAAACCTCTGTTTCAGAGCTCAAAATCTTCGTTTTCGCGCATTAATCCCTCTTCTCTGTACTGAAAATCCTTGCTGCTTCATTACTGCCTCTGTCAAGTTAGCTTGAGCTTTAAATGGCGCCGGAAGGATTTTCGGTGTTTGAACTCTGCTCTCCATTTATGTGAGTCCTGAAGGCTCCATTCCTTGACTTTCATGATGGTACTGGTTCATTAGATTTGATCCTGACTGTGCCGCTCGCCATTGAGGTAGTACATTGAACAGCGGCGGTCCCATCCTCTAGAAACTCTGCAACACAGCAAACTTATGAAGAAACAGTGGACAGAGCGATGAATGCAGGGTGAACGAGGCAGTGGTGCGGCGGTGGCGGAAACAAAGCTATTATGATGAAAATACAGTGGAGGGGTGGAATGTGTAGACAATAGGGTTTGGTAGAAATATGCAGCACAGATCGTTGGATTGAGGCCTGGAGATGGAGATCGACGGCGGAGATTTGACCGGCATAACAATATATGAAACTTAACAAAAACAAACGAAATGCATGAAATGCGACGGAGATGAATGAAAGAGTGGGACCCAGTGGAGGCGGAGGGCGATTAGATCCTAACCGTTAGATCGGGGGAGGATGAACGGCCCAGATGTAATCAGGCAATCGCAATCGGAGGGGAACAGGGGTGACACACATTGAAAGTTCCGATTGCGATTGGGCGGAGAGAGCGCTGACTGTTGGATCGAGGCGGGGGATGGACGGTCAGGATGTAATCGGAGGGGGAGTCAGAAGAACTTGCGATTACTGCTGGACCTTTGATCTGCAGGAGGAATCAATGGTGGATAACGCGATTGGAGGACTGGAGACAGGAAATGCGATTGAGCACTGACCGTCCGATCAACTGACAGATCAACGGTGGGGACAATAATCGGAGAGGCAGGTGCGATTAACGCTGAGCCGTCAGATCATGAAACCGATGGATGGATGGGATTAAATCAGCAGATCACAATCGGAAGACGGAGTGCAAGGTTTGCGATTGTGATTGAGCGGGGGTTGCGATTAAGCGCTGGCTGTTAGATTGGCAGGACAGATCAACGGTCAGGATGTAAGCGGGGGATTGCAATCGGAGGAAGGAGCAGAAGGCTTGCGATTAGCGGAGGACCGTCGGATCGCAGGGCAGATCAACGACCGGGATTTAATCGGGGCGGAGACAGGAAGACTTGCGATCAGCGATCGGGTGGAGGGTGCGATTGGCGCAGGACCGTTGATCTGCGAGGAGAATGGACGGTCAGGATGAGATCGGAGGGTCGCGATCGGAGCTCAGAGGAAAAGGCTTGCGATTGATCGGAGGCTGTTGCGATTAAGCGCTAACCGTTGGATCTGCGATCAGATCAACGGCTCACAATCAATCGGCGGGAAAAGAGGAGGGTGCGGAAGGGGAGATGTGATTGAAGGCTGGCCATCCGATCGGCTGGGAGATGGACGGCTACGATTAAATCGGGAGGAGCGAATCGGAGGACTGTAATCGGGGCGGCACTGCTGCGACTTGCGATTGCGATCGGACAGGGGTAGTGCGATTGAGCGCTGGCCGTCAGATCTTACGACAGATCGACGGTGCACAACACACCGCAAGACTTAACTTTATAAATAGATCGCATCGGAGCCTTTTGATATTTAGAAAGGATTGCACCCGCCCGACGGTTTTGATTGCGATTGGCCCCCAAGGCTTAAGCACTTGGTCTTGGGGAAGGGTCACGTGGGGAAGTGGTTTGACAGGGGCTGGCAGAAAGGGGCTAGGCCTTATAATAAGGTCAGAAGATGGGTTTTTTGCCCATTTTAATGGGTTTTAAGGGATTTAAAGGGAAACGATAAAGGGAAAAAAGGGGGGAGAGTGGCCAACAATGGTTAGGGGGGAATTTAAAGGGGATTTTAGGGAAGTTTGAAGGGAAAACAGGGAAAAAGAGAGGGAGGCAAGGGGGGACAAAAGAGGCTAAATAAGGGTAAAAGAAAGGGAATTCGGACAAAGGGACAGAGGGGGAACTGATGCAGGTTGCAGGGGTAAAGGAAGGAATGATAGGCCCTTTTTAGCAATTTACTAGCAGAGGGGGATTTGTATTAGGCACAGCAATTGAGAGACTTCAAGGAGGATGGATTTTTAGGGTAAAGGCATTCCTTGAAGACTCAACAATGAACTAGCCCCCTATTTGCTTGTCAAAAATTTCATAGGGGGGCTAACAGTGGCTCCACATGGGGATGGCTTCTTCTTGAAGGAGTCAAGAATTTAGAAAATGATCTCTTGGTGTAGGCCAGATGCCTGCTGCTATAAGCCATCTTTCTTCTTTCTTTAGATTAGCTGCCACAATATATTAGATACACAAATCAGCAGAAACATTTTCCCAACCAATCTACCTACCCAAACTAGAACTCTAACAATTTTCCCTTGGGTGCATTTGAACTAGCAGACCCTTTACATTTTACTTTGCAAAACAAAAATAAACCTATTATAATTCTACCCTTATTGCTCCATGAGGCCAGATTAGACTGTTGGCCTCATCTATTTCTCTACCTAAACTACTACATGTTGGGATTAAACTGTCCAACAGGTGTCTTCACCTACATTCTAAGACAGGAAATTTAAACACAGCCAAGCCAGGATTAGACTGTCTGACTTGCTGGGCAGAAACTTGAAAAAAACAAAACTGAGAAGGCATGGAATTCTGCAACTGTGAAACATCCTTTTTTCTTTCTTGTGACTTAGGTTTTGAGCATATTTGAGTCACTTCTTTCCTTTGCTCCAGCTCTGGTTTTGGGCATATTAGAGCTGGATCTTCTTTCACTGCTGATCCAGATTTTGAGCTTGTAAGGACCAGCTATTCTTCTTCCCTTTGGCTCAGATTTTGAGTTTATTAGAGCCAATCCTTTTGCCTCAGAGGTTCATGTTTTGAGCATGTCTGAACCTCTCCTTTCATTCTGTTTTTTTTGGAAAAATTTCTTCACTTTTTTGCTGAAAATGAAAATTTGCAACGGTATATACAATGGAAATGAAACTGGAAATGGAGAATTAACAGAAATAGTGTTTGAGCATCAAGTTCTTGCAAGAAAAATGCATTAGGACCCACAATGGCTTGAATGATGAAGGGACCTTGCCACAAGCTGTCGACTTTGCCATGTTTGCCTTTATCCTCTCTTCTTGAATCCCACTTCAGGACCTTGTCCCCAACTTTGAAATTTGCTGCTTTGGCTCTTTTGTCAAACTGTCTCTTCATGTTTTCCTGCACTTTGATAGCTCTGTTATAAACCTACTCCCTTGTTTGCTGAAGATGGATTGTTTCATTAATTCTCCTTATCATGCTGTCTTCTTCTGATTGGATTTCTTGAATAAGCTTTACCACTGGTATCCCAAGGCTAGTAGGAAAAACTACTTCTGTCCCATAAACCAGCTGGAAGGGTGATATGCCAATAGATTTCTTTGTAGTGAGCCTGTCTGCCCACAAGGCATGTATCAAATTTTTATGCCAAGACCTTTTATTCTCTTCCAGCAGCTTCTTAATGATTGTAACCAAGCTTTTATTTGATGATTCAGCTAAGCCATTACCCTGGGGGTAATAGGCAGTTGAATGTCCAAGCACAATTCCGTACCTGTGACAGAAATCAATCATTCTCTTGGATCCGAAAGCAGTAGCATTGTCAGTGATTATTTTCCTTGGGCAGCCAAACCGAGATAAGATGAAGTCTTCTAGGAACCTAATGATGACAGAATCAGTGGCATTCCTAGTGGGTATGGCTTCAATCCACTTAGTGAAGTAATCAGTAGTAGTCAAGATCCACTTGTGTTGCCCAGAAGAAGAGGGGTTGATTTCTCCAATGAATTCTAAGCCCCATTACATGAAGGGACCTTCTATGGTGATAGGTTGCAGAGGGAGGGGAAGGAGCTTTCTTTTGCCTTCAAAAATTTGGCATTTGTGGCAGGTAAGGATCATTTTATGGACATCACTGAAGAGTGTAGGCAAATAGTAACCAGCCCTGAGTATCTTATTTGCAGTGGCCTTCCAACTCAGGTGGCCTCCACACTCCCCAACATGGAATTCTTGTTTTATTTTTTCGGCTTCAATTTCAGACAAGCATTTCAGTAAAAGGCCATTTGGATTTTTCCAATATAGACTCTCATTCATAATGCAGTAATTTCTAGCTTTGAGTTTTATGAGTCTGGCCTTTGTTTTGGACATCTCCGGGGGGGCATTGAGGTGTGTGAGCACGTAAAGGATATCAGCATACCAAGGAGAGTTCTGAAACTGCTCCTCAACAGTTGGATGGGGTAATCCTTCCTGCTCATCCAGGGCATTCATCATGTTAATATCAAGGGCCTGTAGATTAGATTCAGCCATTAATTGGGCTAGGCCTTGACCTTTGATCAGCTTGGTGGGTTTGATTTTAATGTCATATTCTAAAATTGTAGCAATCCATTTGCCCCTTTTCCCATCTGGGTCTTGGGACAAGATATCTTTGACCACTATATTTGGCACATAGGCAATGGTGTGAGAATGTAGAATGTACACCCTAAAATCTTTCAAGGCCTTGATCAGGGCATAGGCCTGCTTTTCCATGATGTTGTACTTTAAGGGTGCATCTCTCAAGGCTTTACTGAAGAAGGCTATAGGTTGTTCCTTACCTTCCGAATTTTTCTGCAGCAAAACTGTAGCTATCGTGTGTGGGGAAGCAAATGAAAAGATCAGAAAATCTTTTGAGAAGTCAGGGTTGATAAGGACAGGGGCTTGGGTGAGTGCGAGCTTTACTGACTCAAAAGATTTTTTGGCTTCAACAGTCCACTTGATTCCTGCATCTTTCTTTAGCATTTCAGTCATTTTCCTAAGATGCTCAGCAAGGTTGGGGATAAATCTTCTAAGGAAATTGATCTTCCCAATGAAGGACTGTAGCTCCTTGATGTTTCTTGGATGTGTAATTTGAAGTATTCCCTCAACTCTCTGGGGTTCTATCCTAATCCCTTTCTCGGATATGATGTGGCCCAGAAGCTTACCTTCTTGTAGCCCAAAAACAGTCTTCTTAGGATTTAGGGACAGACCGTACCTTCTACATTTTTCAAAAACTTTCCTCAGATGTTTTAAGTGTTCTTCTTCTGTTTTAGAAAAGACAGTTAAGTCATCCAAGCAGATAACTATAAAGTGTCCAATCTCATCTGAGAAAGCAATATCCATTGCTCTCTGGAAGGTAGCTCCAGCATTCATCAATCCAAAAGGCATTTTCACATACATGAAGGTGCCCCATGGAGTGGTGAAGGCGGTTTTGAGTTGATCTTCTGGGAGTACCAGAACTTGGTTGTATCCTGAAAAACCATCGAGCAGGGAGATTCTTTTAGAGCCCACTACCTTCTGTAGGATATGCTCCATTCTAGGAAAAGGGTAGTTATCTTTCAGGGAGGCTCTATTGAGGTTTCTGAAGTCTATGCACATTCTAATCTCCCCTGTTTTCTTCCTTACAGCCACTAATTTTGACACCCAATCAGAAAACCTTACAGGGACAATAATGCCTGCATCATACATCTTCTTAATTTCCTTTTTTACTGCAGGCAATTGTTTCGGATTAATTCTACGGAGTTTTTGTCTGAAAGGTTTCTGATTTTCCTTCAGTGGTATCTTATGTTGTATAATGTTGGTGTCATAGGCCTTTAATTCTTCGTAGCTCCATGCAAACACATCTATGAATTCCTTAAACAAGTCAATGTATCTTTTCTTCATGTCTGCAGGTATAGACTTAGCCAGTTTTATCATTTTGGGTTTGTCTTGAGTGCCTATGTTACACTCTTCTACATCTGATTCTGCATGTTCTATTGTGGGCTTCTTTGCAACATCATCGAAATCAAAGAGGTCCTCTAAGGGTGCTAAGCCTCTTGGTATGTTCTTGTCTTTGGCTTGCAGCACCTCCATTTCCTCTCTATCTGCATTTTCACGTTTTATGGCTGAATCTCCAGTTTCTTCAGAAAAAGAATTTATTTCTATACTACAAGGTGTTTCTAGTTCATCTGGGGAAACCTCACTTGGGCAGCTTTCATTAGATTTTGAGTCTGAATCAGAAAATTCAAACTCATTTCTGCCCATCAGGAAATCTTCAATCTATTTGTCTCCTTCAAAGACCTGCCAGTATTTTTCATTGTCTGGCACTGCAGGCCTGAATTTAGTCTGAATGATGATTTGTTGGTCAACTGGGGCCTTAGGATAAGAGCTGGCTAGGCAAGCTAGTCCATTTGCAATAGCGTTTTGACCCCTAGGAATGGATACTAAATCATATTAAATGAACGTTTTCAGCAAATCTAGGGTATCATTCTTATATGCCCTAAGCCTGGGGTGTTTTTCCGAATACTCACCATTCATCTGTTTGATCACTAACTCAGAGTCTCCTCTCACGATTATCCTTCGGGCTCCTAATTTTTTCAACAGATTTAAACCCAAGATTAGAGCCTCATATTCTGTAATGTTATTCATGCATTTGAAATGCAGATTGACAGCGTGGCTCTCCGTGTGGTCATTTTCGGTGTTACGCAGCCACACTCCGGCTCCAGCGCTTTGCCTAGTGCAGGACCCATCAAAGTTCATTTCCCATAGGGGATATTTGTTTACTTCCACTTCGCTTTCTACCTTACAGCTGGATTCACCATTAGGTTGAGTTGGGAGGTCTGTACTAGGTTGTAAACTATCTTGTTGTTCATAGAAGCCATGGATGTCAGGGAGGTGGTTGGCTTGTTGTTCTTGTTCTGTTTCAGCTTCACTTGGAGTGAGAGATCCACCGCAGATCTTACAGGCTTCATTTCTGATTTCCTCTTCATTTTCAATGTGCTGCCCATGGTCTTCCTGGTCATATTCTTCTAGAGTGGCCATTATATGGAGGTCTATAGGCTCGGTGTTCTCGTTTGTATGCCTATTCTGGGACTCTGGCTCTTCTAAGGATTCATCATTACAAAAGATGAAGGAGTCAAGGTCGGTATGCACAGAATATAATGGCGAATTTTCAGGTTTCTCGGGGCTGCTGACTAGGAATTTCATTTGGGACTCTCTATACAGTCTTCTTAATTGGCCAAATATAGGGATAGTGGCATATGAGCCATCCATCTGCATGGTGCCTTGCAGCTTGGCTCCCCATGATCTTGACAACAACATGCCATACTTGGGTGGCACGTCTGCCACCACTACATCCATAACCATACATTTCACAGGAATTTGAGTCAAACTCACACACAAGTCTTTGATCAGGCCAAGACATTTTACTCTACTCGAGTCAAATGTATACAAGTCTTTATAGGGTCTGGTGATTTCGAGGCCTAACTTCTCCATGACTACCTTAGGCATTAGATTGTGTGATGCACCGGAGTCATGCATGGCATTATGAAGGATCTTGTCATGAATGTTAAGACTGATATAAAAGGGTGGAACTACCCCTTCCTGAAATTTCCCCTCAATCTTGGGACCGAATAAGAGGGCAGGCTGATCATCACTCAAATTTACAGTGTCACTATTTATACTCAGATTTAATGCTTTCAAAATCTGGCCTTTATATACATCCTGAGAGGCCAGCTCAGATAATGGTACAAAGATTTTGATTTTTGCAATCTCACTTTCTAAATTGAAAATGGATTGGCTTTTGGGACTGTTCAAATCTGTTTTATTTGCAACTACCTTAGTAGCTGAATCGGTTTGTGTTTTCTCATTATGTACATGTGTAGACACAGTTTTATCAGGAGCACTAACTGAGGTGCTAGTGCTACTGGTTGGTTGACTTTGTTTTTCATTGTTTTGGTTGCCTTTCTGTTGGTTTTTCTCAGAACTCTTAGCTGTTGATTTATCGTTTACAACAGTTACTTTAGAAGGTTTTTCAGGCCTCTTTTTGATGGTCACCTCAGGAGTTTTGGTTTTGGAAGTGTCTTGGTTCTTTTTGCTCCCGAGCCCATATTGTTCTCTGACCTGTAACATGGCATCTTGGTACCCAAGTCTGTACTCTTCAGTTTCTAATCTTTCCTCATCCCAATATGAAGATGAGGGCTGATCATCCTCTGAGTCACAGTTCAGAATTGAGTCCTCTGTTTCAAACATGTTTATCACATTCCCTTCAGACTCTTCGATGATTCCCTCATCCTCATCAAGAAATTTTTGGAAGGGGGAAATGACTTGCTGATCTGACTCTTTCTGTCTGTTGGGGGTGTTGTTGTTTCTTCTAAAGTTTTGGTTTTGATTTTGGTTCCTGTTCTGAGTGACAACCATCTTTTCCACCATCTGGTATAGCTTGTCCACATTCTTAGACAATAGGTCAACCTTTGGATCTGAAGTGGAGGCTATAGTGTCATCCTTGTATGTTACTCTCTTCTCAGCTCTCAGTTTTGCTCTTTTCTCGATCAGGTTTGCTTCTATGTTTACTGCCCCTTTCTGCATATCCTCCAATGTGGTATATTCTTTATCTCTGAGCTCATAGGCCATGTCAGCATCAAATCCATCAGGATATTTTGCGAGGGCCATACCTTGTGGAGGTTTCATGTGTGGGGGAAGAGCGTTGTAAATACTGTTGAATCTAGTGGTGTAATCATGAACACTTTCCCCTACGTTCCTCTTAAGGGACATGTATTCTGCTAGGAGCTAGCGAGGGTTTGCTCTAGTTTCCCATTTGTTGATGAAAGTCTGGTATAAAGCAGGGAGATCTTGGATACTACTAGCAGGTAGGTTTTTAAACTACTTTTTAACCTCTCCCCCCAGGCTCTGCGCAAAAATTATCATTTTGATTGTTTCATCATCAATATCCATATAGTCGAAAGAGTCCTCCATTTTATCTACATGTTGTTGTGTAGTTGTAGGCTCTTTAGCAGGGAAGTGTGGGATTTTTTATTGATAATCATCTGGTAAGGGCAGTAGAGGCTGAGGTAAAACTAGAGGTGCATACCAGGCTGCCATGATGATGTTCTGATGAGGTATAGGGTTGGCTTGAGCAGCTGGTAGTTGGATGATAGGGATGGTAGGACCAGCAGAAGTCTGTTGAGAAGATCTAGGGTGAGAAAGCCCCGAGTTTTGGAGAAAGTGGAGATCAGGTGGTGTGGAAGGAGGGGTTTCACTGTCCCTAGTGTCTGGCTGGTCTGAAACACTGAATGGCCTAGTTCTAGGTAATATGTTTTGGAGGTCTAGGTCGAAGAAAGGGTCTAATAGAGCTATAAGATCTTATGCTGCAGAATTGGCTCTATGAATGTTGCTGGAAATAGTTGATCTCCTACTCACAGGTATTCTTTTAAGGATTTTCTCAGGATTATCAACTGTTTCAGGTGGTTTTGGATCAGGGAAAGCTCTTGTATGAATGGTTCTGTGAGCCAGAGTGCTGTTTATAAGCCAAGCAGCTTAGCCCTACTTGTTATTTCTACTGTGGTTAATGTTGTCTTGGGAACTGGCCTCCCTGTGGAGTCTTCATTATGCTTGGGACTGGTCTCCCAGTGGAGTCTGATGTGAAACCGAGATAATCAGTAGGCCTACTGATCACCAGTGGAGTCTTTAACGTTTAGGAACAATGGAGTCGCCAGGGGGAGGGTTTAGGATGATTCTAGGGTACACTGTCCACCACAGTGCTCAGGCACTATCACCTTTCATGAATCTCCTCTAAAGCAATAAGCTCCAACCAGATATTGACTGGGAGGGAATTTACCAGATATGTCACCCCTGAAGAGAGGATGAGATCTGGAGGCTACCTGGCCCTATCCAGGCTTTGTCGAAGAGTATGGTGGATACTCAATAATGGAGGCTGATTTAAGAAAGGTGTGACTTACCATCAACCTAGCCAGAGTTCTAAGTTTCTGAGGTTTAAAGAGTGTTTAAGACGAAATGTACTCAGAACTCCCCAGTATGGTCGCCATTATGTTGGGGTTCCCATGTTTTGGCCAAGTTGACAGAGACCAAAAGATGAGACAACATAGAACCACTTTCAGACCTTAGGATCTATCCCTCCTAGGTCCAGAGAGGGATCTCTCTATGATTATCAAAGGATATATGTCTTTAAAGTTCTCAATTGTGATTTTAGGCTAGTTATAGGCTCAAGGTTGTTTGTTTGATTGTTTGAGTTTGGTTGTTGAGAATCAGGAAGGAAGGTTTCACCATAAGACAAGGATGGGTGAAGAAGGAAGCTAGGCAAGAATAGATAACTCAGGGAACATCAAGGCCATTGGGCAATGGAGTCAAGAAAGGATTTACTTATGTTCAATGTGTAAGCTTCAGTTGGGCTAGTCATCTAGAGAATTTGGATCTCAAAGACTGATTGGTGGGATGGAACACTAAGGAATGAGAATGAAGGATGGAAAACCATCTGATTCCATCTATAGATCAGGCCAGAGGTCATTTAACTCCAGGCCTGCTTGGACAAAACCATAGGCAACACAAGGGGTCTTGAAAAGGTTCGTATGGAAGGGCAGGTTATGAAGAGGCAGCGACAGGCTTTACACCTCCCAATGTTCCTAACCTCTTTCAATTAAATCTTAACAAAGACATCTGAACACCGATTCTATCAACTTGCACATCAGAGAGCAGGCAATAATCATCCACTACACTGGTTTAGTCAATTAAAAACAATATTCAGATACACATATGAGCAGAAAACATTAAAGACTGAGAGAGCTGGGACATAAGGTACCTAACAAGGGTAAATCTTATGTCATGCGTTCAGATGTCAGTCAGAAGAACATGAAATGAAATGGAAATAAACAAAGAGATAAGAAAAACATCACCAACTGCTGTAGATCAGGATCCAATGAAAACTGCTTATCATGTTAAACACAACACCAATCAGGTACATCACTGCCCAAAGCTTTTACATTCAGCCTGAATATTTCATATTTCTCAGCCTGTCATACAACAATTACACAGGAAACTTGGCTCAGGACAAAAATGCTTGCAATTCACTGATCATCCAACAACAACCATTACAATGACATCCCTCTGTGCTTTATAGCAGAAGAGACACAGAGGACCGACTGAGGAGGTAGGTGAATTTTAAATGTTACATTTAAACACCACAATGAATGCAGGGCCGAGACCCATTCTGCTTGATGCACTGTATATTTAATCATTGTCACCTTCCTCGTGAAAGAAAGATCTGCTCCGGATATGATTTGACCTTTTGGCTGTAGTAATCTAGGTGATTTGAACAAAATGAAAGAACTTGCTGAGAGGTTTGCCTCATGGATGTTAGATTGTTTTGAACCATAGCTGGGACGAGAAATTCCTTCAAGGACACGGCGCATAATAAAGACTGTATGGGAGACCTGTCCTTTATGGAAAAACATTCTGCTGATAAGAAAACCTTGATATTACCTCTTATTGATGTTCAAGATCTCCAGAATCGATCCTCGGGGTCTTCAAAATGATGCTTTGCCTCTTTAAACCTTTGTTTCAGGGCTCCAGATCTTCGTTGACGCGCATTAATCCCTCTTCTCTGTACTGAAAATCCTTGCTGCTTCATTACTGCCTCTGTCAAGTTAGCTCGCTCTTTAAATGGCGCCGGATGGATTTCGGCGTTTGAACTCTACTCTCCATTAATGTGAGTCCTGACGGCCCCATTCCTTGACTTTCCTGATGGTACTGGCTCATTAGATTTGATCCTGACTGCGCCGCTCGCCATTGAGGTAGTACATTGAACAGCGGCGGTCCCAACCTCTAGAAACTCTGCAACACAGCGAACTTATGAAAACAAAATAGTGGACAGAGCGATGAATGCAGGGTGAACGAGACGGTGGTGCGGCGGTGGTGGAAACAAAGCTATTATGATGAAAATGCAGTGGAGTGGTGGAATGTGTAGACAATAGGGTTTCGTAGAGATATGCAGCGCAAACCGTTGGATTCAGGCCTGGAGATGGAGATCGACGGCGGAGATTGACCGGCGTAACAATATATGAAACTTAACAACAACAAACGAAATGCATGAAATGCGACGGAGATGAATGAAAGAGTGGGACCCAGCAGAGGCGGAGGGCGATTAGATCCTGACCGTTAGACCCCATATCCGATGGACGGTTAGGATCAAATCGGAGGATCGCAATCGGGGGCGAGCAAGGGTGACACATTCAAAAAGTTCTGATTGCGATCGGGGCGATGTTGCGATTGAGCGATGACCGTTGATCTGCGGAGAAAAGGACGGACCAGATTGAATCGGAAGACAGAGAGAAGGACTCGCGATCAGCAGAAAAGGGAAGAGCGATGGTCGTTGGATCATGTAACAGACGGACGGCCAGGATTTAATCGGGAGACGGAAAGAGGGACTTGCGACTGCGATCGGGAAGGGTCTGCGATTGAGCGCTGACCGTCGATCTAGCGGGGAGATCAACGGTGGGGACAACAATCGGAGGGGCAGAAGCGATTAACGCTGAGCCGTCAGATCTTGAAACGGATGGACGGCTGGGATTAAATCGGCGGATCGCAATCGGAGGACGGAGCGCAAGGTTTGCGATTGCGATTGAGTGGGGGTTGCGATTAAGTGCTGGCCGTTAGATCAGCGGGACAGATCAACGGTCAGGATGTAATCGGGGGATTGCAATCGGAGGAAGGAGCAGAAGGCTTGCGATTAGCAGAGGACCGTCGGATCGCGGGGCAGATCGACGGTCGGGATTTAATCGGGGCGGAGACAGGAAGACTTGCGATCAGCGATCGGGTGGAGGGTGTGATTGGCGCAGGACCGGTGATCTGCGAGGAGAATGGACGGTCAGGATGAGATCAGAGGGTCGTGATCGGAGCTCGGAGGAAAAGGCTTGCGATTGATCGGAGGCTGTTGCGATTAAGCGCTGACCATTGGATCTGCGATCAGATCAACGACTCACAATCAATCGGCGGGAAAAGAGGAGGGTGCGGAAGGGGAGATGCGATTGAAGGCTGGCCGTCCGATCGGCTGGGAGATGGACGGCTGCGATTAAATCGGGAGGAGCGGATCAGAGGACTGTAATCGGGGCAGCACTGCTGCAACTTGCGATTGCGATCGGACAGGGGTAGTGCGATTGAGCGCTGGCCATCAGATCTTACAACAGATCGACGATGCACAACACACCGCAAGACTTAACTTTATAAACAGATCGCATCGGAGCTTTTTGATATTTACAAAGGATTGCACCCGCCCGACGGTTCCGATTGTGATTGGCCCCCAAGGCTTAAGCGCTTGGTCTTGGGGAAGGGTCACGTGGGGAAGTGGTTTGACAGGGGCTGGCAGAAAGGGGCTAGGCCTTATAATAAGGTCGGAAGATGGGTTTTTTGCCCATTTTAATGGGTTTTAAGGGATTTAAAGGGAAACGATAAAGGGAAAAAAGGGGGGAGAGTGGCCAACAATGGTTAGGGGGGAATTTAAAGGGGATTTTAGGGAAGTTTGAAGGGAAAATAGGGAAAAAGAGAGGGAGGCAAGGGAGGACAAAATAGGCTAAATAAGGGTAAAAGAAAGGGAATTCGAACAAAGGGAAAGAGGGGGAACTGATGCAAGTTGCAGGGGTAAAGGAAGGAATGATAGGCCCCTTTTAGCAATTTACTAGCAGAGGGGGATTTGCATTAGGCACAACAATTGAGAGACTTCAAGGAGGATGGATTTTCAGGGGAAAGGCATTCCTTGAAGACTCAACAATGAACTAGCCCCCTATTTTCTTGTCAAAAATTTCATAGGGGGGCTAACATGTGACATTTGATATCTTCAATTATAATGTGCACAAGTATCTTGCTAATTATGGTGAATCCACCAAAATCATTCCTCCATCAATTTGCAAGAAACTTAATATAAATCCAGAAAAAATAGATTCCAAAATCATTCAACCTGATAGGTCTCAAGTTCCTACTGTTGGAGAGTTCAATAATCTAATTATCAAACTATATTTCAATTCACGAGTGCATTATTTCATAGATATTGTGTTCATTGACATACTTAATGCATATGGACTATTGCTAAGTAGAGATTGTTATAGCAAGCTCTAGGGATATTTTGCTACATACTCTTTACATTTATGGCCCCCCTATAAGGGAAAGAGTAATCAAATGAGGGTCAATAGAGATTCATACATGAAGTTATGATCACTGAGTTGGAAACACTGAATGAGCACATCAATTTTTCTCAAGAAAAATTGGGGATGTGTTTCTTAAAAACTAACATCGATTGTTACAAAGCCATACAATCACCCATCTCATTAGATATGCAGCTAGAAATCCTTCCTTCTCCTTCATCTGATGGAAATTAACTATGTACTTTAGATATAAATAGTTTTATCTTGGATCATTGCTGTAGTGATATGTGGACATTATATTATGATGGATCTTAGACTCAAGATGAAGTCGAGGCTCCTATTAACTTGATGTACCCCCAAGCAATTAAGTTTTAGTTTTGTTGTAGATTAGAATTTCAATGCACTAACAATGCTGTAGAATATGAAGTGTTGATCCTTGAGCTGAAGAAGGCCATTTATCTCAAAGTTGAATGTTTAAAGGTAGTTGGTGATTTTGAAATCATCACAAGGCATGTATGCAAGACCATTCACTCCTTTTCAGAACACCTAAAAAAATTATCTACAAGAAGTATGACGGTCAGTTTATTATATTAAAACTTTCAGTATTAATTCAATCCTAAGGATTAAAAATGTCATTAATGATAATTTAGCTAATGATGCGATTATATTTTTGTTTCTTAGGGATGAACTTTCTAATGAAATTTTTTATAAGCTAAGAAAATATAACTAACTTCCACATTTTTAATGATGATCAATAGATATTTCATTTTACGGCTAATGAAAATGCATTCAAGGATGCCATGATAGGTGAAGAAGAGCATGACAATTCCCTATTGGAAGAAGTTGACATGCGTAAGTGAAACTCCATGCCCAAAGGTGTTGCTACTCTTGAAAATTCATTCAACTTATATGACCATTTATGGGGACAACCAAGCACCAAGAATCATGCTTCCATGTTATTTCCCAAGTAAATTAACTTGGAACGAAGGTTGATCCAAAGTTTATAAATGTTAGTACTTGTTGTTCTCCTACATAGAGATGAGCCTTTATTGAGTTGTGAAAAAAGTACTGATATTTCTTTGGTTGGACGTGTGAGGATCTAAAAACTTATGACACCCATATCATTGAGCACGTGATACCTATAAAGGGTGGGGTTAAACATATTCATGACATTTTATGCATTCGAATGGAATGGGTAGAGTGATGTTCATATACACATATATAGGAACAAAAGATATATTTGTCTTGCATTGTGGCTTTTAATATTTTGAAAATTTACTAAGATAATTATGTATTCCTTCTATGGTTTATTTTCCAAAAATTTTCTTGGGAGTGAGAAGAACCTAATCCAAATTTTCCAAAACTTTTCTTAGGAGTGAGAAGAACCTAATCCAAATTTATGCAGTTAAAAATTATTCCTTTTTGAGCTAAATCTTTTGTGGAGAAACAATGATAAAGCTAACAAAGTTCCTTTTTGAGCTAAATATTATTGTGGAGAAACAAAGATAAAGCAAACAAAGTTAAAGAAGCATGGTCGATTTTTGAATACTATGGTTATGTCCTCTGGTTGAAAAATAGCTTTATGAAGAAGAATTTTCCTCCACTTTTCTCCTAATTTTAAATCAATTCTCCCTTTGAGTTTCCATTATTTTTGGATCCATTAGATCAAAGATTTTTTAGTGGGCCATATCCCCAAGAACTTACTTATTAAATCATAATCTTGAATGAAACTAATACATTCTCTAATGCAACAAGATTTCACTTCATATCTAGGATCTATAATCACCTTTAGTGGTCTAGATTCCTTCTTGTAGTGGGTGTGCTTATCTACTACTTTGAAGAGTCATGGTGGGTTTCACCCACCATCTTAGTCCTAAAGAATATATTAGAATGAGTGAGGTCTTTATAGATAAGTATTTTGATATCAACAAAACAAAGATTATAAATTATAAATATTATAAGATTAGTAAAGTCTTTATATAAGGAAACAAAGATTATAAATTTATAAATATGTACTTTGATATTAAGCTATAAGAAAGTAGGTACCTTGCATGCTAGCACTTTTGATATAATCATAACCAAAACAAAATTGATTTAAAAACAAAAGAAAATTAATAAGTCTAACGAAAACATAGTGGGATGAAAAATCATGAGACCTCATTATTATATTATTATTGCAACATTTGATTAGATTACATTACAATGTATTTGTGAGTAGACTTACTTATATTTGTATATCGGCCCCGGAATTCGACATCCTAAGCTGTACACGGAATGAAATTAAGATACCATAATACTTAGGTATTACATATAGAGATTTATATTTGTATACCGGCCCCGGAATTCGACATCCTAAGCTACACATAGAATGATATTAAGATACCATAATACTTAGGTATTACATATAGAGATTTATATTTGTATCTTGGCCCCGAAATTTGACATACTAAGTTTCACAAGGAATGATATTAAGATACCATAATACTTAGGTATTACATATAGAGATTTATATTTGTATATCGGCCCTGGAATTTGGCATCCTAAGCTGCACACGGAATGTTATTAAGATACCATAATACTTAGGTATTACATATAGAGAGAAATAGTGGAGATAAATAGTGTAGTCATCAGGAAAGTGACACATAGCCATAGTTTATGCAATCTCATATGTTCCCCTTTATGTTTACATAATTTCTTAGGACACCATTTCGAACAAATCCTGCCTTGTGGAGAATCCTTTGGGAAGCCACATTTTCTGAAAGAACGAGAGCTTGAATGTGCTTCACTCTGTCGAGCTTGAATATGCTTCACTCCGTAGATCTGGAACAAAATCCATACCCAAAATAATGGTAACAGCATTATATAACATTTGTGTGATAGTAAGTTACATTTTACGTTAACCAGTTAAGGTTCTTACTCCATATGCTTGAGGAACAGTTGCAATTCGATTGGCCAGAGAATGGAATGATAATTGTAAAGACACTCTGTCAAAGAAGTAAAGTTTCTGAATTAAAACTAAAGTTGCAACTACAATAAACAAATATGTGTCATTTACATAGAATTATGGTTAAATAAAATTAAATTCTAAAACACCATAACCCACAAAGACGGGAACATTACCTAAACTTCATCGTCAAGATGAAGAACACTTAACCCTCTACTTCATGGGTTTGGCTCTGCGTCATGAGTTTAGCATGGACCTCTTTGAAACCAAAGGTTTGCAGAAGAACTAGATTCTAAATGCCAAAATCACAGTGTCAAAATACGGAATAGACCAAAATTAGTACAAAGGAAGAGTAACCCTAATCAAGAATATGATGTAACCACAACCGTCCACTTGTAATGAATCAAATAGAGGAGATTAACAGGGTAGATGAGAGGTTAAGTTGATAGGTTAGATCCATGCGATTTCTTTTATGACAAAGGTACTAATCATAAATGAAAACAATCCAAAAGAGATAAGAATAATAATAAAAATGTTGAAATTTCAACCATACGAATAGAGATTAGAATCCAAAATTTATTAATGCATAGTTGACATGGAATTGTGACGAGTTAATACGTATGTTAGGAGATTTACATGGCAGAGCTATGAAGGAATACATATATTTATGACCTACCTTTCGGGTGTTAAATTATAACAATAATTCCATGTATGGAAAAGGAAATTAACGTGTAAGGTTGAAATTCAAATAAGGTATTCACATACGAAGAGTTTGAAACTCGAATAAAATATTCAGATACAAAGTATGTTGGAGAAGCACTTTAATTACATATTTTATAATGTGGAGGTTATAAATAAGACTTATAGATATGTAAAAAGGTTGAATTCATTGTAATTGATGAATGGATCACTTATGGCTAGAACATGGGTAAGTGTTTAAATTCAAAAAGTAACCACATGGTGAAGGTCAATACTATAATCTTAGTCAAATATTTAACTATCAATTGAGGGAGGTTGATAATATAAAAGAAAGTGCTTGAAATATAAAAATGATAATGTAGATAAAAATCAACATAAATATATCTTTCGCAATTATCATAAGAAGGGAATTAAAATGGTTAGAGCATAGTATAATAATTTTATTATGCTAGAAATGGTATAAAAATCCTAGATTATATTATGGTGAATTAAAGTGGTAAAGAAATGGAGCTAATATTAAACTTCTAATAAATTTGATTGAGGAGTAGCTACTCCACGTTGATAAAGTTCATTGTAAGTGTTTCAGCTACAATCAAGTATGGATAAAGTGACACAATCTAACATTATTTCCCAAAATGATAAAGTGACACAATCTAAATAAGTATGGATTGCTTCAATTTAATGAAGCAGTAACGATGGAAAGGCCTTATGGATGGTCTCGCCATGCTCACATCATACTCGCATATATTGTACACTATGACACAAAGTCTTGGTATAACTATACAACAACAATAATACAATGACATTGAATTAAAATGGCATGGTCTCATATTTATTTTCTTTTGTGACAACAGGCCAAAGATATGAAGAGTAGTCAACATAGAGGAACAAAGTTTTATGGAAATTTTTGTGCCAAAGTTGAGATTTTTCTTCTCTTGGAACATGTCCAAAACCTTCTTAGTATGCATTAGTTGGAGGTTGAGTTATGTAGGTGTCTTTTTGGAGGGTTGAAAAATCCAAATAGTGGGTTGTAATTGACATAAGGGACAACGAAGTGGAGAGGAATATTAGAGGAAGGAAACTATAGTGTTTATGAAGAATTACACGTGGGTTTTTGGGGGTGGTAATTATTTTTTTAGAAACCTTAATCAGGAGAGTCAAAATTGAGTGGAGATTCATAGAGCTTAGTTGATTTGTAATTGAAGTATGTAGTGCTCTCATATTGATATGGATATTTATTGTAGTTTTGGATACAATTTTTGTAGATATATTATGGAGGAAAGCAAGAAGATGTCATTGAAGCCCTAATTATAGACGTGGGGAGAAATATAGGTCTGTTAGGAGAGGATGGGATTTGAGCTTGAAGGATTGATCTTTGAAGTAATTTTTTCCAAGGACAAGAAGGCTCGAAAGAAGATTCTCACAAGAAGGGACAAAACTTCCATGTAATTACAAATTGAAAGAAGGGCTTCTTTTAGAGGGCAAGTTATCTAGTAGGCTTTCCAAAACTAGGTCACATCTCTCTATAGAAACTACATAGGAATAAATTCCTTTGGTGAGGGTATTCTTATTTTTTTTGTAGGTACAAACAAGCCCTACAAAGGATTGGATGGTGTACGATCAAATCAATAGTTGAAGAATCTCTTTGTACAGTGAATAAAAGAGTTAGTTCACTATTCCATGGAAATATTTATGAAAGCCCTAAGGATATTGAATGAGTGGGAATTCATTATCAAGTGTATTGTTCTTGGAATACCTTATGTTAGTAATTTTGGAGATATTGAAAAGTAGTTTGGTTGGTACCCTAAGGACTTTCAATTTGAAAGGTTTTGTACAGAAACCCTAAGGACAATAATGTTAGAGACATGATTAACAAGATGTCTTATTTTAAGACCCTAATAGTTGGCTATTTTGGAAAGATGAAAATAGAAACTAGAGGGAAAAATTATGTGAGACTATAGATCTCAATTGTTAGCTAAGTTGACTAGACAATGGATTGGTTGACCTAGTATTGGTTTGAATATAACCATGTGATGAATTATCTTCCAGGGAAGATGTAGAGCAGAAAGTAGTGTTGGACGCATTTTTGGATGCAATTGGTGAAGAACTCAAGTACAATGGACTATTATGAGGAATATTTCGAGCCCTATTTCATGATGTTACAAGATGAGAAAAATGATTGATAAGAGTATTGGTTCAGTAAGCTACAACAATTGCAGGTAGTTGATGTGATGGAAGTGTGAGTACTTTTGATATGATTTGAGGCTTGTTGATCAATTCTTAGTGTTTAAGAGGGACTCAAAATGGATTTCTCCTCTAATATTGAGAGGGCACAAGGTTGGACAATGGTTCTCCTTATGTTTTGTATAACCATATTTAGACTATTACAAGCATCACAAATAAGGAGAACGATGGTTTGAATTAGCATGGTTCTCCTTGTGTCGGGTACTGTGATGGATTAGGGCTAGTATAATAAGTAAAGTACATGGACATGCATAAGGAGAATATTGGATTAGATAAGTATTTTGGACATGCATTCTTGAGTCATGTTCTGTGATGGATTAGGATGGAGATCCTAAGTCAAGTACATGGACTTGGATAAGAATGGTCTCATGAGAAAACATTTCCTTGAGGAAAACATTGTGGCAAAAGATATATTTTGGGTATCCAAGATGGAGTATCTAACTAGACGATTTGGTGTGGTGTCCCATGGAATGTCTCGAAGCATTGTGATATGATCTTGTGAGAGACAGAGCGCACATGTCAAGACATTGGTAATATGGCAATGCTAGCTATGATTATACTTTGATGCTTATCAGTCTGAATCCCTTCTTATGAGAATATTTCAACTTGAGATAGACTTTTTGAGTCATTATGAATATCTCCCTAGTTAAGACGGAGTGTTGGAAAAGTAACTAGGTTCGGTCTTCATATTTATCCCTCTAATGGTATCAATTTGTATTTTTATGTAAAAAAAGAAAAATAGTTTTATTTTAAAGATTTGTTTCATGCTCAAGCATAGATTAAATATGTTATTCATGCTTCTATGTTTTTATTAAGTCAAATAATTAAATTTTAGGGAAGTCCAATTGGAATTTTTGTAAGAAAAAGGAAATCAAATTTTGTTTAATAAAAAAGAGTGAAATTGACCCCTGAAATTTAGAAAGATGAGGTAACATTTTGTATAATAATTGGTTATGGAAATATATTTTTTAAATGTAATTTAATATTTAATATTTTAATTTTTCTGAAATATATTTTTAATTAATTTTAATTAAAATGAAATTAATTAAAATTATTAATTTAAACTATTTATTGAATAATATTCAGCATTGACTCTGTGCTGCCAACTACATCACATGGAGAATATTTGGTAGAGTGTACTAAAATTTATAAATGACATGTGATTTAATGTAGGTCAACGATACTTTAATTACCACGTTGTTGTTTCTACATTGGTGGCATGCGGGAGAAGAGGTTCATTGTAGAAGCGAAAAGAGGAAAATTTCAATTTCAATTTCTTGGGATTTTGGATGGCATCAATTTCAATTCGGAGTCACCACATCAATGTTTCTGAATTCCAACATACCCTAACATCTATTTATTTTTGAAACCTTCGAACATACATGAACACCTATTTAGTTATGTACAAACTTTTTTAGGTCATGCTTTAGGAGCATGCAGGTCCCCTTTTGGTTCATATATATTACATGTGTTTGGCAGCCGCCAACATACATTCATATTATCCCAAATTACAGGATTGCACCCCATATTCATTCATTCATTCCATTAGAAATTACACATCCCAGATTAACCCAAATTACATGATTGCACTACTTATAAATTAAGTCACACCACACCACCATCGTCATCGTCAGTTTCCCTTACTCACTGATTTGGAGTGTGAAGGTGTTGGATCATCCCACATTTCACCTCTTCGGCATTCAAAACGATTTCTATTAAGCCTCTCCTATTTTGATAGTGGATACAGTATCGAGATACATATACAAATCTAGTAGATTTTTCAAGTTCTCATTAAATTTTGATAGTGGATACAGTGTCGAGATACATATACAAATCCTAGATTTTTCAAGTTCTCATTAAATTTTCATTTTGATGCAGTAGGTAAATTCTTATTCTTCACCATGAGTAATGGAAGAGAATCAGCTCAATGGAAATCACGTTATGGCCGTTCCAGGAGAGTGACTAGGAGGATTTCTATGCATGGGCCAACGATGATGAAGTCACTCGCTTTATGACGTGGGAGACATTTACATCAAAAGAGAAGGCAAGAGAATTCCTGAAGAAAGTAATAATTCCACACCCATGGTTCCGAGCAATATGCACTACTGAGGATAAGCCCCTAGTGATAGGTCATGTAGTAATGGAGCAAGGGAGTGGCATACACAGATGCCGTGCAGAACCTAGGATTGACAGAAATATCCAGACAGTACAAGTGTTGAGAGAGGCCACTATAGTTAATGATGTAGCCAGGAACATCCCCAAAATCAGCGTTTCATTAGAAGATCGTTAAGCAGAACACCAGACCACCATGGTCGATATGGAAGGTATGATTTCTGACCAATATATTATAGTTTTGATAGATCTCGGTGCATCTTTGAGTTATCTTAGCCCAAAAATGGTAGAAAAATGTAAATTAAAGTCAGAGAAGTTTCAACAGTCTTGGTTAGTATAGTTAGCCACTAGTAAAAAATGGAAAGTAACTCATAAGTTACCTTACACATCCATAAATCTGAATGGATACCAAACAGAATTAAATTTAAATATTCTGCTATTAGGGACTTATGATGTACTAATAGGGATGGAATAGTTAGAGAAACAAAAGCTATGATGAATTTTTTAGACAAAAATTTACACTACATTGACAAGGAGGGAAAAACTGTCATAATAAAAGGAAAGCCTAAACCCATATCAGTGAGATAGATTACAGTCCTTCAGTTAAAGAGAATTGCTAGGAGAGGGTATCAGGTGTATTCTGTGCATGTAGAAGAGTTGTGACAACAAGAAGATGAAAATCTGGTAGAAACACTACCAGTGAGAAGAGAATTTAAAGATGTTTTTTCAGATAAAATTCCTCATCTGCCCCCAAGAGAGAAATTGATTTTTAATTTGATTTAGTGCCTGGAGCAACTCTAGCTTCTAGAGCCCCATACAGAGTGAGCCCTTCATAATTAATGGAGCTGAAAATGCAACTACAAGAGTTGTTGTACAAAGGTTACATTAAACCGAGTGTATCTCCATGGGGAGCACCAGTGCTTTTTGTGAAAAATAAAGATGGTACCTTCCGAATGTGTATTGATTATCGTCAATTAAACAAGCTGACAATAAAAAACAGATATCCATTGCCTAGGATAGATGACCTCTTTGACCAAGGTAGAGGGGAAACAGTGTTTTCCATGATTGATTTAAGGACTGGATACCATCAATTAATAATTAAAGATGATGCTATCAGAAAAAAAACATTTAGAACTCGGTATGGACACTATGAATTTGTGGTCCTACCATTTGGGTTGACCAATGCACCCGCCACTTTTATGTGTTTAGTGAATAGTGTCTTAAATAAATACTTGGACAAGTTTGTACTAGTATTTATTGACAAAATTTTAATCTATTCAAAAAGTGAAGCAGAGCATAAAGAACACCTCAGGATTTTTTTGCAAAATATCAGAGAAAACAAATTTTATTCTAAGTTTAGAAAATGGGAGTTTTTCAAAGATAAAATTCAATACTTAGGACATATTATTTCAGAACAAGGGTTGGTTGTATACCTCGAAAAGATAAAAGCAATCAGAGAGTGGCCAGTACCTACTGATGTATCAACTGTAAGATCCTTTATGGTAATTGTAGGATACTACTGGAGGTGTGTAGAGAGATTTTCAGCTTTAGCCTACCCCATTACTTCCTTGCAAAGAGAAGGAGTAAAATTTAAATAAACTGAAAAATGTCAAAATAGCTTTGAGCAGTTAAAATTGAAACTTACTACAACACCTATGCTAAATATTTCTGACCTAGTACAAGAGTTTGTATTATGCATAGATGCTTGTGGACAAGGATTAGGGGGAGTATTATTACAAGAAAAATACATTATAGCTTATGAATCTAGAAAACTTAAGAAGCATGAACAAAATTATAGTGTTTATGATCTTCAGTTGGCTGCTGTAATACACGCTCTCAAGATGTGGAGACAGTACCTTCTAGGAAAAAAAATTGTGCTGATGACAGATCACATCAGCTTAAAGTATTTCTCCACTCAACCAGAATTGAATGCTAGACAACCTAGGTGGTTGTCTTTCCTGAGTGAATTTGATATGGAGATTAAACACATCAAAGGTAAAGAAAACAAGATTGTATATGCCTTAAGAAGAAATTCTTGGAAAAGTATAGGTAACATTGGAAGTAGTGTCAAATTTGACTTGGAGGGGTTGGTTCAAGGGGTAGTGGATCAAGACCAAAACTATGAAAAAATTCAGACTCAAATGGTGAAAAAAGAAATGAAAGGGTATACAAAAAATCAGAATGGGTTGATTTATTACAAAGATAGATTGTACATCCCTAATGTTGACTCTTTAAAGAAATAAATTTTGGATGAATATCATAAAAAGCCCTATTCTGGACATTCTGGATATAAAAAATTACTCACAGCCTTGAGAAAGAATTTATTTTGGCCTAGAATGAAAAAGGATGTAGCAAGTTATTTGGCTAGGTGAATTGAATGTCAACAAGTAAAAGTTGAGCATCAACATCCGGCTGGGTTGTTGAATCCTTTACCTAGTGCAGAATGGAAGTGGGACACTGTTTCTATGGACTTTATTATAGGTTTTCCAAGAACCAAATATCAGCATGATTTTGTGATGGCTATAGTTGATACATTAACTAAAGATGCTCATTTTATACCTGTTCAGTCCACCTTTGGGACAGATCAAGTATCAAATGTGTTTATGAAGGAGATTGTAAGACTGCATGAGGTTCCTAAAATGATAATTTTAGATAGAGATGCAAAGTTCACTGCAGCCTTTTGGAGAAGCTTATTTGGAGGCATGGGCACTAAATTGAATTTTAGTAGTGCCTATCACCCCAAAAATGATGGCCAAACCAAAAGGACAAACCAAATTCTGGAGGATATGTTAAGGATGTATGTTATGGATAGGCCAACCAAATGGGAATACTATTTACAATTAGTATAATTTTCCTATAACAACATCTACAAAAAATCCATAAGGATGAGCCCTTTTGAAGCACTATATGGCAGAAGGTGACATACTCCTTTAACTTGTAGTCAACCTGAAGATAAACTGGTACTTGGACCAAAAGCTTTGCAGGAAATGGAAAAAGTTGTAAAACAGATTCAGAAGAATATCAAGACAGCTCAAGACAGACAGAAAAGTTATGTAGACCAAAATAGAGTTCACCAAGAATTCAATGTGAGTGATCATGTATATCTAAGAATTAAGCCTAAGAAGAGAACTTTGCACACCGAAAATTATGCAAAATTCGCTCCAGGATACTGTGGACCGTTTGAAGTGTTGGAAAGAGTGGGACCAGTGGCCTATAAATTTTCCTTACCCATTCATTTTAAGGTTCATGATGTGTTTCATGTTTCTTTATTAAGAAAATAAGTACATGATTTTTCTCACGTTATTTATTGGAATGTGATTTAGGTGGAACCAGAAGGGGAATTCCTTCCAGAGCCGCTTCAAATCTTGGAGCGGGAAGAAATTGAACTTCGGAACCGGACATTAGCTAGAGTAAAAGTGAAGTGGAGGTGCTTTACACCCGAAGAGGCTACTTGGGAATGAGAAGCTGAAATGATGGAAAAACATCCATCACTGTTTACATAGTGAATTGTTTAAATTTCTTTTGTCAACACTGAGGATGGTGTTTGTTTTTAGAGGGGGAATATGTAACACCCCAAGTTTCTATGCTTTTTAATTTTACAATTGAATAAGTCCAAAGGGGAAGTGGACCCCAATGGAGAACTAGTGTGTGGATTTATTTTATTTATTAAAAAAATTATGTGTGCAATGACTAGATTGCGAATTGAGATCTGAAACCTAAATCCATGAGGATGTTGATAAGGTGATGAGACTTTCCCACACCTTTCAGAAATCCTTCGAAGGAATATTACCAAAATTAGATTTGGAGATAAACATCTAATTTCCCAAATGAAGAGGAAAGTAATTGGGAAGAGGAAGAAAAAACTGAAAAAGCAGAAAACATAGCTTTAAAGTACCTCTATGAGGGAAAGCCTAGGCAAAACAGAAGAAAGCATCCTGAAATTTCTTGACGTGGAAATTGTAAATAGGATTGGGAAACCACAACTTAAATAAGCTACTCCGGGATAGACAAAAGGTTTTCTATCACTGGGAGCTAAGGTCTCGGCTCGAGGGTGAGTTACGGAGAGAAAACTCTACTGTTGGGTGGAACTAGTCAGAAGTATTGGTATGGACACCTAAATAACATGTTTTCTAAATGGATATGAATTTCATATATATATTACACTATATCTACTAAGGAAATTATTTATTTTTATGTGTAATGATGGTTAAACATTGTGGTAGCTTGTTTAGTGAGAAATTCTTAGTTTAAATTGTCAAATTTTACAAACTTTTATGGATAGCCATAGATTTAACAGATTTTGTTACCGCATTAACTTAGAATTTGTATGGTTGCATGGATAAAATTTGAGTTAGCCCCAAACCCCAAAATGTCTAAATCTGGTTACAGATTTAAATATGGAGTTCGAAAATCTAACTGATACTTTCGTTACTCTCAGTAGGAAGTGAACCAGTTATTGTCATACAATATAAATATCATTAGACATGTATTTCAAGTTACAGATCTGAAAATTATTTTGAACAGTGTAAATATTATAAATAGATGTACATAAACGAGTCAATTCTATCTTTAGAGAGATGTAATGTTGATAGGAAATAAGTACAGTGTACCGAAACAACTATATAAAAAATATATATGTGTTAAAATTAATTCTGTTTAAATTTATTTAAATTTTAATTGCAGAACTTTAAGAGCAGAAAATAATAGCATATTAATAGGAAGTTCCATTAATATAATACTGCAATTTTAAATGTATAGGATACTTCTGATAAGAATAAACAGAAAGAAATTTCTAGACTATGTATCAAGGTGTAGCAATATATGTAAAAGAAATTCTTATCCTTGTTAGGACAGTTATATAATTTTACTTCTAACAGTAAATTCTTATGTGCATTGAATTAAGATTATAGTGTTAAGAGCATGCAATAATAGAAATAAATCCATACAAATATTCAAATAAGTAGTAAGGATTATGCTATTAGATTTAAGAGAAAAGATTTGTTAGTAGACTACTAATATTTAGTTATGTCTTACCATACCTTAGCTAAGAAATTTTATTCAACTATGATAGTAAGGTAGTCAGAATATGAAACAAAAGACAATTTTGTACATGAAAAAAAAATTGGAGAAATTTAATAAATTCCGACAGTCCACTTTGGGATAAACCTAGAAATATCATTTCATATGTATTACAGTTAAGCTTTAAATTAAATTCAGTGCCATATTTGTTGCTAAGGTCATGGTACAAACATAAAATGGACACAGCTATTGAAATATGAATAAAAGTTCATTGTCGAATATATCCTTGGAACCATGGTACCAACTTGTTCAAAGGAAAGTACCTAGATAAGGAGATAACAAGTTGTTGAAAGAGATTAATGTGTCATAAATGAGAAAAATACACCCAAGTTGAATGCACCTAAAATAAAAATACAAGGAATTAAGATGAGGGTAAACATAAAAATTCAAAACAAAGTAAAATTTGTCCCAAAGTGTATAAGGAAAATTTTACCTTACGAGATTCAGAGTCTTCATGGTCTCGGCTACATACACAATAAACCAGTAAGGATTTGAGAGACTAAAAAATTTGAGAGTGTATCTTTAAGGGTATGATATAACTAAAGAAACGGTTGAAAGAGAGATTTAGTTAAAAAAAGAAAAGAAAATGATACCTATAGCATTAGATAGAAGAAACGAAGCCTCCACCAATCGTTTCGAAGCATCAAACTGTATTGCAATCCAGGGTTGCGTAAATTCCCAGGTCCTCTTCAAGGAGAGGGATTATTGTCTCCACTACCGGGGATGGTTCACCCATACCCACACAAAATTAAAATATGGAAATTAAGCTATGATTCAAAATTGATACTGAAATGTCAAGTAAATGAAACGACGCCCAAAAAAAACAAAAACTGAATGGGGAAAGAAAGTTGAAAACGTAGGTTCAAACCCGGTTATTCTATGAAATTACAATAGCATAAAAACTGATACATATCACTACCTTCCTAATAAAATAAATTAGCACAGTAGAGATTTTATAATTACCCAGCTATTCAAATCTTGAAGTAATAGAAAGGAAATATTTTGGCATGAAAAAATATTAATTCTAAATGCATTTAGTTACAAATAAATCATGACTTACCAGAGTCAATCATATCCGCACTAAGTTGTGGTGGATAAACGCCATAAAACTCACTCTATTCAGTATTATTCTTGGAGTATATAAAGTAGAAAAATGAAATCAATTTAGCGAAAAATCAACTTGCAAGTGATAATGAAACTTATATGTAATGTTCCAATTTTTTCTTCAATAAATTGGAACATTAAATTTTGTCTAAACTTATTTAGGAGATGAATAGTTGGGTAAGGAGGCCCAAAGATAATAAAAACATAAATAAAATCCCTCTAGTATGAAAATGGATCAACCATGGAACCAGATTTCAAACCCTCATGTGTGAAAGGAGATATTTGCAAAGAGGTTTGACCAAGTCAACCAGCGCAGGGTATGAGTTGGAAAGCACTACATAGGAGGGAAGCTTCTAGAGGAAGGGCGCATGAGGAGTCTCCAATTGCTATATAAATGGAGGGGAGAAGAACTATTGGCATTCATGCATATTTTTATGATATTGAGATGGTCATTTCGACTTCTTGAGCACGCTGGTTGTTTAACTAGTCTGCAGCACTGTTTAGTGCACCAAGTGTCTCCGTTTGGAGATCTCACCCTCAACCCCAGGGGACTCTGAGTGTCTTCTCGGGGGAGGTTTTCCCATCATTTTGGTTTGAGACCGAAGCATCATCCTCCAGGATAACGTTATTGCTGCAGCAGCATAATACTGTGTTGTAGGGTGTTGCCGTGGAGATTCCACAACACCTCTTCATTCTCTTGTTTTTCAGAGGGAGAGTCTTTATTTCCTTTGGAGGATCAGATTAGAAGATATTGGAGCTTATTTTCAGATCTTGGAATTAGGACAACACATATTCTTGCCCCTACTACGCATTTTCTCCAATAGCTGTGTTATTTTCATAGTGCATTTGCTGCGGGGTTTTGCAGATTGCTTGGAGGGAGGGATCTCAAGTGTAAGGGTCAGCCTTCCACTTTTGAGATCCATTGGAGGAGGTTTACGTCAGATATTTTCATCTTATTCAGCCTTCTCTACATATTTCTAGTTGCAGATTTTCCATAGCTGCCCAGCTACTCCGGAATTTTCATGTATTGCTGAAATCCCCAAGGGGAATGTAATAAAGAGTCCTTTGGGAATTTTGTCTCATTATAGATCTATTTTTTCATGTATTTAATATAATAAAATAATATTCATCCTCCTTGGAATAATTTTGAAGGGTTTCTGGGTCATTCTCTTGTCTTACAGCACCTCAATCTTGAGAGATTTTCCATGTAAAATTGTTGTTTAACCTTTATTAATGCCTATTCCACGTTCCTAAAATAATTATCTGATTATTCATACTATTTTACATCTCATACCTTTATAAAATACGCTTCCTTTGTTTCAGTAAATTTCTACATACTCAAAGTCATGGGAAATTAGGGTTTTTCTTGACTAGTCGGGAAGGAGGAACTGTTTAACTTAGTAAAACGCATTTTTTTTTGCTGAAATTATAAATTAATATCCATATTGACCTTATATAACATATTCCAGAACCTTTACCCTTAATGTTACACATATTTTCTTATACACTCATTTTAGGGCCAAAATCCTCACTTTTCCCCACCTTTTTGCCCATAAAAGCTGAGTAAAGGTTTCTGCGGTATTTGGAATGGGTTTTTGAGTATTTTTAAACACTTTTTATGATATATAAAGCACAAATTCCTGAATAATGCGTTTTTTAGGCATGGTCTGCTGAGAAATCCATTTTTGGGATATTACAACTCATTGTAAAACGTTGTCTCTTCATGGTATGATCCTATATGCATTTTCATATTTCTGAAAGTCACTTTTGAGTGGGATTCTTAAAGAAGATATATATACAGAGTCTGAAAAGGGCCAGGTAGCCTCCGGATCTCGTCCTCTTTCAGAGGCGGAATATCCGGTAAATGCCCTCCCAGTCCATCTCTAGTTGGAGTTTGCCGTGATTTAGAGATATCCCCAAAATGGGATATTATAGTGGTATAAAAGCATAGTTCTGGCTCATCCTATGGATCTAGTTATCTACGACACTGGAAGAGAAACCATGGGGACATTTTTCTAACTGATTTGGGATCACAATGCCTACATTCTTACCTCTAGTACCGAGTGAGAAAGGGAGGCAGCATGATCATATACACTTTGGAGACTATTTTCGTAAATGTCAGTCCATGGGGGAATACTTCAGAGCATCTTTTCCTTTCAAATATTATTGTCAGCTTAGGCAGGATGAAAGTGAATGGAATAATGGGGGATCTAGCACGCAGAGTTCAAAGTTGCAGCATACCACTGGGAGTTCACATTTTCCCATGTATGAGGGATCCATTGGTCCCTATGAGTCTAAGCCCAAGAATATCGGAACATTGAAAAATATGAGCTTATTCTCATCTGTTTTTCAGATCCAGAGGAAATGCATCCACCTTTGAGGAGGTCAAGAAGATTGAAGAAAAAGAAGAGGAAGTACCATGCACTTCGTATTCTCATCAAGAAGAAGACATTGAGCATGAAAAATATTTGGATCATCAGATTCTCAATGATTATCTTGTTGAGTATAGATCTCAACCTAGAGCCTTCAGGGAGACTCTAGATTTTTTTCATTTCATCCAGCTGAAGGAAGAGAATAGACCATGCAGCAGAAAATAAATCAAAGGCAATAGATTTTTGTTGTCTACCTTTGATGGGTCATCTAATGCAATAACTTGGGTGAGGAAATTGGAGGAATTTTTCCTACTACATATTGTAACAAGAAAAGAAGATATTGAAATCTCAGTGCTGCACTTGGAGGGTGAAGCCTATGATTGGTGGTGCAGCCACTTGAGCCATGCAAGGGTGGAGACTTTTGCAGATTTCACTCAAGGGTTGATCCAAACCTTTGATGGAGAAAGAGAAAAGAAAGAAGATATCACATCACCTCTTGAGGAGGCTTGTGATAACGTTGTCACCCTCATGGAGGAGTAGCCACATGCATCAACAGTTGGAGCAGCCAACACTTTTGAGGAAGGGACTCTTGTAGCCCTACAAGAAGTTCCAAATGCACATCAAGGTATGAAAATATTTCTGCATTCCATTGTTGCAGCAAATTCTTTCGATCAATGTGGAGATTTACTTTTGCATGACCAAGAGTCAAATATCATTGCTACTATAGAGCAGCTTAGTTTCACTGTGCTGTGCAACATGGAAACACTCAAGAAGGAATCAAACCATCATTCTCATGAGCCATTGTTGGATTGTATATCACATTGGAGGTTGGGGTTTGAAGCCTTGAAGATTGATGGTAGACATCTTGGAGTTAGAAACCTTTTCTCCCTTCAAGATGACACTTTCTCAATGAGCTCTTCTCATCTAAAAGAGGAACTTCTACTTTCAGATCCAAGACCTCATTGGTTTTGGAAGACTGTGGATGGAAGGGAGGTCTTAAGGAGAGATCTCATTGGAGATACACTTCGACACATTGCGGAATGCAATGCTTTTCTTCCATTCTCACAAGAGTAGATAGAATATGGAGGACATCTTAGGATGGATAACATCTCTCATGCTTGTGTTGGACATCCCTTGAGCCATACACATCATGATGGGAGGTTTTTTCCTACCACCTATTTGATTCTTGATAGGGTCTCATTGATCCTTGAGAAGCTTACATTTCAAAATCCCATAAAGTGCAAAGACAGGAATTTGATTTAGGAGGATGGTAGCCCTCATGGGAGGAGTACCAGGATGAGGAGAAGAAGGAGGCATCCACAGGTGATTGAGTGGATGTCATTGATGAGCAAGGAACTAGGAGTCTACTTACAGATATATGATACCAGGAAGTAGGAGGCTTGGCTACGTTGGTTACTCTTGAAAGAGTTTGGCCATCACCTGGAAAACTCTCTTCCTAAGAGTGGGAGGATGGGGAAAATATGGCAGGATACTTGCATCATTGAGTAGCATAGAGAATGGATTCATGATGTTGATGTGTCTTCATCACATGAGATGTATGATGGAAGTATGAGGAGGCAGCAAAATAATTTGTTGCTTTGCTTGGGAGAGAAAGGGAAGATTTGATCTCACACTTTGTATGATGTTGCAAGAGGAGGGGATAGCACTATCTCCTTGGTATTTGATGATTATTGGGAAGCACTTCCATCTTCGGAGGTATTCCATATTTTTTGCAGCATTATTGGAATAATATTTGACAAGGAGCATGTGAAAGAACAAAGTTGTGTATTGACATGGGCTTGTTTGCATAAGCTCACAACGTTGTCACCTTGGAGTAAAGACTTATGGATGAAGTATTCCTAGCAGGGATATGATGGATCCATAACCCATAGGTCCTAGGATCACTTCATATTTTTTGCACTTGATGAACAAAGAGGAGGTAATGATGATAGAGACATCTATGGCATATTCTTCTTGACTTGGGTTTTCAAGCATAAGGAGGATTATCTTTTTGCAGCACATGGTTCATTCTTCTTCATAGCATGCCAAAACACTATGAAGGACTCATGTATGGACCCATGTACCATCTTACTTCCAGCATATGGTGAGAATATTTTTTATACATTCATTGATTTGCATACTCTTACCATTCTTATGTAGTGCATTGCTTCACAAGAGGACAAGCTCGTCAAATTGCTCAATGAATTGTATTGGGCCAATCTACATGATGGAGGAAGCCATCTCTTTTGTGGCCTTGGGAAAATGTTTTATCACCACATGCATGTTCAGTTGCTGCACTATAGCATGTATCATATAAAGACATGCATGATTAACCATGTAAAAGGAAACATTTTTCCATGTACTTTTATCAAGCAGCAACTTGTAAAACTGCGTTGTCACTACTGGGAAAGCTGTTGGTACCTTCTTGCATCACTTGTAACCTTCAAAATTTTCTTCATTTTGATGCTGATCATGTTTAATTTTCTGATATAGATCAGATTTTTATGGGAGGCTTGATTATGAGGGAGAAACATGAGCTGGATGTGTCCGTGAGTGGGAAGAATTCTCACAATTTCTGCACTACATGTTCTAATGGGAGCATGAGACGAGATATGGCCACCACAGCCAAATATTTGTTCTCTTTTGAGGTGGGCCATAAGATTGATATTCATCGATTGTACAGCCATGGGTAAGTGCTTTATCATGTATTATTTTTGTTACATTCAGCCATTTACTATCCTTTAGTAGATGTGATGAATCATGGACATTGCTTGCCATGTAATTTTTTGAAGTTGCAGTGGATGAGACTACGTTGTATCCTTGTGAGAAATTGTTTGCATCATGTATCATCATGTAAGACCTTCAAAAAACCTCTCATTAGGATGTTCCATGATGACCATGTCCTATTATTAATGGATGGATTGTTTTGGGCCAGCTTGTTCTTCATTGTTGGAGGAGCCTTCTTTGGAGGATTGTTCTTCAGTTTGCCATTGGAGGGCAATAATTTTGCAGCACAGGATCAACATACACTCTACACTTTTCATGAGTGGAGAGGAGGAAAGCATGGGGTGGGGTAAGCTATGATTCTTTCCAAGTTCATATTTTCAGCACAACTTCATTACCAGAGCTTGAGGTGGAAGGAGATTTTCAGGAGTTACCTTGTTGGGAGGTGGCTCATTTTGTTTGGATGATTGCTTGGGGATGGAGGATCCACATGAGGGAGATGTTCCTCATTATATTCCAGACTCCATGCCTTGAGTGGAGATTCTTCAGTTCTAACCTTGCAGTTTCTTGGGGACAGGCAACATTTGGGAGGGGAGGATTGTAATGTTCCAAATTTTTCTTCAATAAATTGGAACATTAAATTTTGTCTAAACTTATTTAGGAGATGAATAATTGGGTAAGAAGGCCCGAAGATAATAAAAAAATAAATAAAATCCCTCTAGTATGAAAAGGTATCAGCAATGGAACCAAATTTCACACCCTCATGTGCGAATGGAGATATTTTCAAAGAGGTTTGACCAAGTCAACCAGCACAGGGTATGAGTTGGAAAGCACTACATAGGAGGGAAGCTTCTAGAGGAAGGGCCCATGAGGAGTCTCAAATCGCTATATAAATGGAGGGGAGGAGAGCTATTGGAATTCATGCATATGTTTATGATATTGAGATGGTCATTTTGACTTCTTGAGCACGCTGGTTGTTTAACTAGTTTGCAGCACTGTTTAGTGCACCGAGTGTCTCCGTTTGGAGATCTCACCCTCAGCCCCGAGGGACTTCGAGCGCCTGATCAGGTGAGGTTGTCCCATAATTTCGGTTCGAGACCAAATCATCATCCTCCAGGACAGCGTTATTGCTGCAGAAACATAATACTATGTTGTAGGGTGTTGTTGTGGAGATTCCACAACACCTCTTCATTCTCTTGTTTTTAAGAGGGAGAGTCGTTCTTTCCTTTGGAGGATCAGATTGGAAGATATTGGAGCTTATTTTTAGATATTGGCATCAGGAAAACACATATATCTTTCCCCTACTGCACATTTTCTGCAATAGCTACGTTATTTTCATAGTGCATTTGCTGCGGGGTTTTGCAGATTGATTGGAGGGAAGGATCTCAAGTGTAAGGGTCAGCCTTCCAATTTGGAGATCCATTGGAGGAGGTTTACTTCATATATTCTCATATTATTCAGAATTCTCTACATATTTCTAGCTCCAAAGTTTCCGTAGCTGCCCAGCTACTCCAACATTTTCATGTATTGTTGAAATCCCCAAGGGGAATGTAATAAAGAGTCCTTTGGGCATTTAATCTCATTATAGATATCCATTTCAATGAATTTATCAGTTTTAGATCTTTAATATAATAAAATAAGCTTCATCCTCCTGGAAATAACGCTGAAGGGTTTCTGGGTCATTCTCTTGTCTTGCAACACCTCAATCTTGAGGGATTTTCCATGTAAAACTGTTGTTTAACCTTTATTAATTTCTATTAAAAATTCATAAACTAATTATTTGATTATTAATACTGTTTTACATCTCATACCTTTATAAAATACGCTTCCCTTGCTTCAGTAAATTTCTGCATACACAAAATCATGGGAAATCAGGGTTTTTCTTGACTAGTCGGGAAGGAGGAACTATTTAACTTAGTAAAACGCATTTTTTTTCTCTGAAATTTGATATTAATATCCCTCTTTACCTTATATAACATGTTCCATAACCTTTACCCTTAATTTTACGCATATTTTCATATACATTCATTTTAGGTCCAAAATCCTCACTTTTCCCCACCTTTTTGCACATAAAATCTGATTAAAGGTTGCTGCAGTATTTGGAGTGGATTTTTGAGTGTTTTTAAACACTTTTTATGATATCTGAAGCACACATTCCTGAATAATTCGTTTTTCAGGCATGGTCTGCTGAGAAATCCATTTTTGGGATATTACAGCTCATTGTAAAACGCTATCTCTTCATGGTATGATCCTATATGCATTTGAATATTGCTTCAAGTCACTTTTGAGTGGGATTATTCAAAAATATCTATAGAAAGAGTCTAGAAAGGGCCAGGTAGCCTCCGGATCTCATCCTCTTTCAGAGGCGGAATATCTGGTAAATGCCCTCCCAGTCCATCTCTGGTTGGAGTTTTCCATGCTTTAGAGATATCCCCGAAATGGGATATTAAATTATATGAAATAAATCTCAAATATATATATAGTTTATAGACATAAATAATAAGGGAACTAATGGCGGGACTTACTAGTCGAAGATGAGTTTAACAATGGCACTGGTTTGGGCCATTCGATGGCGAACACTGCTCATAAAATTATTCGGCGAGAACAACCTAAAATTCATCTCAGAAAATCCAAAAAGATAAATTAAAGCCGAGGATTAAACCTTTTAATAAAAAATTATGTACTGAACCCTAGTCAATCCTAACCTTACAGGTGTCAACACATTTCACCATCTCCCTCGGATTCATAGCTCGAAGTTCAGAAACACCAAGCAATCATGTGATTTCGTATGAGGAAGTGCATTGACGGTTGGAGAATTTAATATGCAGGATGTCAAAGTAATGGCCATGTCTACCTCAAAGAAATTGTCGTGGGTCAGGAAATGGTGTCATGAGCTGGCCTCATGAAGACGGTTCTAAAATCCGAAAAGGAGATAGGTGTAAAATTAATGAGATTGGGTCACCATAGTAATTGAATGACAATGATGTATTAGTTATACATTTTGATGTGGATGTCATAGTCTTAATGTACCATCACCTGAAGGTTACAAGGTGAAAGATCTTATGTATAAGAGATTTTATGAGGGATTATAATGTAATATGATTATAATATAATGTGGTATAAGTTATATTCACAATTTCTTTTGTGTGAAGTAATGAAATATGTAAGAGATGGTCAGAGGGAAATTAAATGGGAAAGAGGAGATTATATCATATAATATGTATCTCTCCCATTTAATGATTTTAACCGTGGATAATAAAAGAAAAAGGGTTGAGAAGTGGTAGAAGTAATATGATGGGTATGTTAAGTATAGAGGCCTACTATATATAAAAAAAATTATGCGTAGGTGTTAGTTAAAGGAATTCTATTATAGGGTGGAAGTAAAAGAGAAAGTTAAAAATAACATAAATGAATGGATGAATGGTTGTGTTTGGGATTGGTGAACCAGATTTTGTGTCAAATATTAATAATCATATGAAATGAAAAAAAATTATAAATTAAGGATAGAAAGCAATGCTTTTCATATTGATAATAGAATCTCGCAAAATTGTGACAAAACGAGAAAAGACAAAATTGTGGGATTGAGTTCGTATTTGATCAAATGTCGATAAGGATTTAAATGTGTATTAGAGTATCGTAAAATTGTAATGATTTCTTATGGAAACCTGTAAAATAAATCTAGAGAAAAGAAAAAAAAACAATTGGTAAAGTGAGGTACATTACAATATTGGACATGTTGAAGATGATTTCATGCCAAAATTACAAAAAAAAATTGTCTTTTTTTATTGAGCCCTTGGGTTTATACTATTAATCCCAAATTCTTATAATATTAATTCCTTAGGTTTATAATATTAATCATACAACTTGTAATGTAACAACTCTACTTAGCCAAATTTTTTTTTTTCTATTTATACCTTTTATGCTACTTTGGTCATGATTGACTTTATTAAATTTTGTCCCATTATCATCTCTTTAAACATTTTTATTATCTTTGGTCAACATATTTTATAATGACATACTTGTTTCAAAAATTATGTTTAGAATGATGTTCATACCACCGCATCATGTTTCCATATTTCCTACTTTAAACTGTATTGCCACTTTATTTGATCTTAAGGATCTTCTTACATTTCATCAATGTACATGAATTCATTTATAATAGTTTTTAATTAATATTATTCTATCCCTTGTTATGTAATATCCCTATTTTTACTGCTTTAATAATCCTAAAGGTTGAGTCAAGGGGGCTTCACTCAATGAACCTCTAACATAGTAAGTGCGTCCATGGCATACTAAAAAAATACCCTTAATTTGACTACGTATGGGAAAATACCTATAAAAATAATTTTATTTAACCCCCTACTAATACAAACCCGTTACACCTTCCCAATTTAAACAAGCACTAATTTCACTAAATATTGTAAGTATCCATTTTTTTATTAAAAAGTTTTATACCCTTTTATATGTCTATCTCATGTATAGTGACTTGAAGTATGTCTTATGACACCACATGCATTCTACAATGCACCTTTCTTCTTTTTACATACATTTTAGATGCATATTAGTTTTCCCACAATAACTCAATTGGCTCTCAAGCACTTCTTGCTATGATTCGTGGCATTTAATGTTCTAAGGCACACAAATATAAACCATGTTTTAGGAATATTGACTATGTGCATGTATATAAAATGACATATACATTGATATATATGATGGTGAAAAATAAATTGATGAATTTTATGAATATGTTTGCACTAAATAAGGTGTTAAAGAATATGTTTTCACCCTCTAGATGAAAGACCACTACTTACAACCAAGGTTTGGGCCCCAAATCTCAAATCCATATAAATCAATGGGTTTTACTCCCATCACTTAATTAATTATTCACTCACTACCTCTCAAGAAAGGAAAGTTATTACAGCCTATTTGGGTCTTTGGAGAGGAATAATGAGAGAAACTTGCTTGTGTGTTATTACAATGCATATCAAAGAATATTGATATACTCATGAATTCATGGTGAATTATGATGGACATGAACAAACACCCTTATTTATAAGTAACAACCTTTATTTTTGTCGTATTTATAAATTACAAGCAATAGAAAACAAATGTACCCTATAAGTAATAGAAAATACTTATAGGCAATAAACAACAAGTAATAGTCAAATTAAAGGTATTATTTAGTATGCTATGAACACACGTGCTATGTTAGAGGTTAATTGAGTGAAGCCCCTATGCTCAACCTACACCACCACTCTTCCTCCTCGAGAAGCCTGACGTCCACCCATGGGAATGCAACACTCACCATTGAACATTCTATCATTGCAGTTGCGTTCTCATAATAAACCAGGTGTTGCGTCACCTTTTGCATTAAGTTTCCAATTTTCCATTGTCTTCCCCATGCTGTCGTATTGTACACATACAAAAACATGATTAGCATAACCAAATACACAATGTGGGAGGGCAGACCCTCTGACTTCCAATCCTTCTGTCATATGGCCACTGTCATAGCCCACACATCAACGATTTTACCTGTGATTCCTTCGGATCAGAAACCCCCATTAGGGAAAGAAAAAAAAAATTTATGTAACATAATTATAATAATTATATCATAAAATGTGATTACATAAAAAATCATATTTTCAATTTTATTGATTTAAAATAAATCTTATCTAATGTAAAGAAAATATATAAAATTATCATAATTATATAACATAATTCTATAATATAACCAACTCAGATCTGTCTTAACTGGGGATCTACCAAGCTTTGAGAAGGATCAAATATATTATTAATGTAAAAGAGAGTTGCATATCAAGATATTTTATCCCTCTTGGGGCTTGGTAGATTCAAAATTAAGATGGATCTAGGATAGTTTAATTCCCCCCTTTAAATAGGCTATATTCCACATGAATACCACACATCAATACTATGGATTCTCAATTCCATTCGTAAAAAATATGACCATTTTTATTTTTATTATTATTTTATTTTTACAGAGTTATTTTTATTTTTATTTTTATTTGACTTTATTTTATTTTGACCTAGTTAAAATATTTACATTAAATTATATTAATATTTTTGTTTAATTTTTATTTTTATATAATTAGATTTAGTCAAAATATTAAACATTACCTTACAACATCTCTACCCTAGACTGATCAACATAATTAAATTATATAATATAATTAATATTATTATGCCGTAATTATATATAAAAACATATTTACAATTTATTAATTTAAAATTCCATATAATGTAATTATATATAAAAGCATATTTACAATTATATTAATTTAAAATAAATACTATTTAAAGTAAAAGAGAAAATATATAAAATTTTATGAAATAGATAAATTTCCATAATTTAAAAATATTATTATTGAATTCAAATATCAATATATATATTTTCCAAAAAAAATCTCATACTACCATACTGATATATTAACAATTATCATAATCAACTAATAATCTTGATTTCTCATTCTTCAGTTTTCAATGTTTTCTCTTAATATCATTTCCATCCCTAAATACGTTTTCATCTCTTACTCTTTCAACTTTACCGCCATCAAATATGAAATATTTATGCACTCACAACAATTAACCACATGTGTCATTGTAATTAAACCACCATCAAATATGAAATGGTTATCCAACATTAATTAAAACATCAATATAAAATAGTTATGGGTGAAAATGTGAAGCTGGGTTACACTTTTTGCCCTTTTTTGAGAAAAATTTTTCATTTTTTTGGGTTCTTCAACTTTCTGCAAACTATAACAATTTTTCCGTGTAGAATTTCATTTTGCGGTAAAAATAAAAGTTGTGAGAAATTTTGTTAGCTTTCTATTACTTATTTTTTGAAATTTGTTTATGCGGATTTGATATGTCAACTTACCGTTTCTTTGAGTGTGTGTTTCTTAACAATCAAAGAATTCATAAGTAGTCATGTTATGTGGCAACGTTGTATTCATTGAAAATTCTTGTTTTTGAAAAAACAAAATGTGTTACAACAATATAGACAGAGTCTACTTTGGTTTCATCATATTTACAAAGGCAATGGATGCATATCATAATTACTAGAATTTTTTGAACTGGTCTAATACGAAAAACTGCGTATTTTTGATATGTTTCGTGTGGCAACAAATTTCTTAACATACAAGTTATAAACTAAAAATCTAAAAGCTACCCATTACAGTCAACGGACCAATGTAATGCTCCATAATTTTTAAAAAATTTTTTACAATGTATTTTGGGAGATACAAAATTTTGATTTCACTGAATCACGATGACCCTCAAAAATTGTTTGCACTCATTTTATTAGAAAAATAATTAAAATTAATAAACGTTTACGAAATTCCATAAAATTTATATTTCCTGAAAGTAGATTCAATTTTGAAAATGCTTGTCTTGGTTCCGACAGTTAATTAACAAGTTTTCATGGAGTTTAATCAGTCCAAAGTTGCAGAACCGTTTTCAGAGCTTGGCTCTGCGTAATCAGTGACGCGATAGTTCGGCCGAACTATTAGCGACAGTTCGGCCGAACTATGTTTTCCGCTTACGGGCCGCTAAAACTAACGGCTTAATAATTCGGCCGAACTTATTATCAAAAGTTCGGCCGAACTATTGTGTAATTTTCCGTCGGCCGGAATTTTTTGTGGAGCCCCCTACAAAACACATATTTCGCGGTCAATATAAATTGCCGCGAAATGATTCACAATTTTCGCACATTTTGCATTATCCAAAGTTAACTGAAAATTAAAACTACGAGACCCACAGTCCACTCATCCCACCATCTCATATCAAATAGTTATCCAAATTAAACTGAAACTCACAACTAAGTGTCCCATTAATCTAAAATAAACTGAAACTCACAACTAAGTTGTAACACCGCTAGTTTCTATGCTTTTTAAATTAGACATTTGAACAAAAATCCAAAGGGGAGTGGACCCCAATGGATAATTATTGTGTGGATTTTATTTAAATATTTATTAATGAAAATAAATTGAATATTAATGTGTGCACTATGACCATATGAGATTGGAGATCATAAGCCTAATCCATGAGGATATGGATAAGGCTAAGACTTTCCCAAAACCTTTCAAAAAGCCTTGAAAGGAATTATTTCTAAATTAGATTTAAGAGGAAAAATCTAAATTTCCCCAATGATGAGGAAAGTAGTTGGGAAGAGGTAAAAAGCTAGAAAAGCAGAAATCAACTTTAAAGTCCCTCATTAAGGGAAGCCTAGGCAAACAGGAATCAAAGCATCCAAGAATTTTGGACGCAAAATTAAAAACAGGCTTTGGGGAAAGCATAGCTTAAGTAAGTTACTCTAGAATAGATTGGGGGTTGGTCTGCTTTGAGAGAGAATCTTATCTTGGGGTTGAATTCTGAATATAGAGGAATTCTATGGTTGGGAGGACTGGTCATAGAAAAATAAGGTATGCACACTAGTCTTATAAAATTTTACTATAGATAATGTTCTGAATTATGGAAAAAATTATATAGCTGCAGGGATGAATTAATTGTATTTAGATTTTATTATTCCTTATATTTAACAGATTTCAATAGGATAAATTAATCTCTAAAATTTGTATATTTGTAGGAATTGAAATTATGGGAAATTATCAACCAGAATCTCTAAACGAGAAGATGGTCTAAATCTGGAGATATATACATTATTCCCATAATCTAGATTGAATAGTTAACTTAAATCTACTTCTAGAATGTACAATTACATGAATAGAACCATACATAGAAATTTTAATATTCCAGTTAGGATTTGAATTTAATGGATCTGATTTACTAAACTCTATATAATCATGCAAAGAAAATATAGTCCAAATACTAAGGGAGGAGCAATGTTTAGTAACTCAGAAATTATATTCTAAGAGTTCTGGGAACCCATTATAATTGTACGAGTAAAATAAATTGTATTGTACAACAATGACATAATTATCGACAATTCAAATTCTAATATAAGTAGAATAAAATTCTATTGCTCCCATGAATGACTGAAAATTCATAGTAAAAATATAGGTGGAATAGATATGTCTATAGTAGATTTAGTCTATGTTATACACTTATCAATTAAATGGAAAGTTAAAACGAAATGGGTAGTAGTAAAATACAAAATTCGGAAAGTGAAATTAAATCAAGTAACTTCCTATATTAGACAAAATCTATGCATAATACGGAAATAACAGAATGTGTTATTAACGGGTATCAATTAGATATGCACGCTGATAGAAATTGTAAGTGTTGAAACATATAAATATTCTATATTATTCCTTCATTCTATTTCGAACTATAGTACCGATACAATATAAATCTGTTCTTCAACATTATATTTTATATACACAAAGAATAAATGATGGAATTCACAGAAGCATATAAATGTATCATGAAACGAATCTAGGACACCATACCATTTTATACATAATTATATAGTCTCGGTAGTACTACTTTCGAAGTAGAAACTACTCAGATGTATGTAAATGAACAGAAAGAACATGTACAATATATTGCATGACATTAATAAAATTACAATAAGAGTTAACTCACTGGTCAGTGAATATAGAAAAATTAGTGATATGTGTAAATTTTGGGTACTCGAAGTGACCGAAGAGATTTATTAAAAATAAATTAAATATAAATTTAAACTTCAGATTTTGCAGGAGAGATTAAATAGAAAAGATACACTTCTATCAAAATAAATAGTAAATCTAGATCATTACAGGTAGATAAAGTTGCATAAGTGCAATTTATAGTTATTCTGAGAAATAATAGATAATGGTAATTGTAGTAAATAAATGAAATACAACAGAATGCATACTCTTGGGTGATATCTAAAGGATCTTGGTTTTAAGAATTATAAAAACTATAAACGTGTAACTACTGTCAATCTCTTTAGTGCAGTCTAAATAGACAGATATGTAAGGTACATGTTAAATTCCAATCGTAGTTAAAATAAGGATTGGAATATTTAAAATGTATAAGATATATATATATATATATATATATATATATATATATATATATATATATATATATATATATATATATATATATATATATATATATATATATATATATATATATTCTGGTCAAATATCCACGAAACAATCTCATTTATAATTCAACTGTCTCATAGTTAAAAAGGAGTTATTTACAAATGGAAATTAGATTGAATCATTAAAATGCTAAAAAATAACGAAACCCCATATTGGGTTTCTCGTGGGCGTTGATATACCAACCTAGAAAAACATAGACAGTGGATAAGGATAGAGCAGATGCTGAAGGAAAAAGACTCTGTACGAGAATATGGTTAAAAACATCAAATCGAAGAAACAAACCTGAAATCGAGAGCAAATAAAATCATGTCAGTACACGTAAAAATGCAAGGAAATTCGATAGAAAAACATAGCAAACTTTATAGCCATATCAATTTTGTTAAGGCTCTTGAGACTAAAGTATACATCTGTAAATAAAAAGGGAATAAATATGTTAGGTTTTATTAAAGCGTTAGTGAAAAACAAAAGTAGATTTATTTACTCTGAAAGATTTATTTCATAGTTAGAGTTAATACCATTCACTAATGATTTTCTTAGAGTTAGCGTTATACTTCTCAGCGCAAGATCATGAGGGTTGGGCATAATTCGTTTTACTTGCGGTGGCATGCTTAGCACATGCAATAAGAACCCCATCTCGGAATAACAATGGAATGAAGAATAATACTCTTATACTTCCGAGTTAAAACAAAACAGAGATGCATAGGATATTTAAAGAGAGGAGAACGATATAAATTGATCACAACTCCTAGCTATATATATATATATATATATATATATATATATATATATATATATTGTTCCTATGTAAACTTGAAATACGAGGACAATGAAACATTATACTCGAGTAATAACAATGATGAATAAGAAAGTTTGCCAGAATTCATTCGAACAATTCATAAGAGCAGAGAAAAAAAAATTGAAATGAGAATTTCTTCACCCATAATGAAAGTATCTAGCACTGTATGTAAATAGAGAAACAAAAGAAAATACATTGACAATTATTTAAATGATAAAGGGTATCCCTTAAAGAATAAAAATGTATTTAATGTACGCCAAAAGGAAGCTCCATAAAACACAGAGATTACTACACAAACGTTTCACTGAGATACTAACTCATCTACAAAACTACAGAAAAAACTATATAAAACCAGAGAAGATACAAGAATATCAGTCAACACTTACCAACGATTTAGGAGCGAAAACCGGTTGTTGAACTGGTGTGAGAATGGAACGATTTCATGGATAAGCCATCCGAGAAGTAGGGTTATGGATTTTTTGAAGTGAGTGATAATTTTGTATGGCAAAAACCAGAGAATCCATAATAGTGAAATCGATTTTAATAGCCAGTATGAATTCAAAACCCTAATGAAATCCTACCATACAGATGGCAATCATCTACGCATTCGTTCACGGGTCTAAGAGATGTCAGTTGTAAGGGACAAGTAGATAAAGGAATTTACACGCTTAGTGTACCTTGAAGATTGAAATCATAAATGGGAGATCAAATCTATCAGACGATATTGACATTTTGAAAGTTGGGTGGCTCAAGAAAATGAGAAATGAACTGATTTGGTAGCAATGGTACCAACATGGAAAAACAAGAATATATAACCCCTAAGATTCAAAAATCGTTGTGAGAGTATGCGTAGAAATAAGGGTACGATCATTAATTTGGGACATAAAACAAATATGACCCTTTTTCATTATGTCGTTATATACATATATGAAATTTTTTTATGGTATAGAATAAAAAAATATATGTATGTATATAATAATATAGCAAGAAAGATATAACTATGAGTATAGTTAAGTGTGATGGAAAATAATTAAGGGTATTAAACTCGATCTATATAATCAAATATAAGTAAAGGTATGGAAATATAAAAGATAGGTAAAATATGTAAGTAGAAATCCCTCACATGATATCCAACTATAAGGCAGATTTATCTGCGTAATAAATGACAAAAATAATTGTGTTAGTCATGAAATACTTAACAAAAATGAGAGAAAAAAAAAATTGAGGAAAGAGGAACATTACAAATGGTATCAGAGCCCAAGTTGGAAAACTGGGTTGTTTTTCTATGCTCACTATTATGAAATTATTATTATTATTATTATTTGAAAAAAAATGTTACTGATGTTATTTTGTTTTAGTGTAAAAGGTACTAAAAATGAAAAGTCAATGGTTGAAGAAGATGAACTCTATGTCGATATGGGTGGTAGAGATAATACACCAGATCTCAATGCTCCTTTAATGGCTATGTTGCACAGGTTGCAACGAGATATGTCCAAGCTAAGAAGTCAGAATGACAGGCTATCTTTAGCCAGTGAGGAGCAGGAAAAACTGATAAGAGAACTGACTTCGCAGAACAGCCAAGAAGGTGAAGGTTCCGGAAGGAGGAGGAAAGGCAGGCTCTCAGATGATTCTGAGAAAGATGATACTACTAGACACCAGTCTAAACAGAATAAGGAATTACAGGGTGAATTTAAAAAAATCAAACATCCCTCCTATGATGGAAAGAAGGAGGAAGATGCTGAAGCATGGCTGTTGAAAGCAATCTAAAGGCCAGATTAGCTATCTACCAGCTGCAAGGTAACGCTACCTTGTGGTGGGAGGAGAAAAAAATGGTTCATGCCATTGATGAAAAAACCGTGACTTGGGAAGACTTCCAAGTAAAGTTTAAAAACTGGCATTTGAACAAAATCTATTATGATGAAAAAGAAAAAGAGTTTCATGAACTCAGATTGGGGCAACTCACCATAGATGAGTTTGTCACCAAGTTCACAAATCTGTTAAGATATGTTCCTTATATTCGTGAAGAGAAAGTAAAGGTGCAAAGGTTTTTGAACTATTTTCCTACTGTATATCAGGAGAAAATAGAGTTCGATAATCCAAAAAACATGGACAAAGTGGTGAGGAAAACCAGATTATGCTACCAGAAGTTTAAAGGAAATAGTGAACAAGGGAAGAGCTGGATAAACAAGGGTGAATTCAAAGGAAGGAAACAGAAATTAGCTTATTTGAATACTTTTGGTAGGAATCATCAGCGAAATAAATTTAACAAACCAAAGGAAATTCAAACTTCTCAATCCCAAGTTGGTTCGAAACAAATAGATGGGGATAGTAAGAAAGAGGGAACTGTTAAAATGCGAGAGCCTTTGAAGTGCTAGGGTTGCGAAGAACCTCATCTATTGAGGGACTGTCCACACCGAAATATTCATATGGTTCTGAGAGATAGAGAAGCTACCACTGTGAATGACATATCAAGGAATATTCCCACTATCAGTGCAGCCTTGGAGAATCGACAAGCAGAACATCAGTCTACTATGGTCGAGATGGAAGGTAAAATTTCTGATCAATCTGTTACTATCTTAATTGATCTAGGTGCTTCTTTGAGTTATATTAGTCCACAAGTTGTAGAAAAATGTAAACTCAGAACAGAAAAGTTTCAATAGCCTTGGTTGGTACAGTTAGCTACCAGAGCTAAATGCAAAGTAACTCATAAGCTACCTAAAACAGCTATTACATTGAATGAATATCAGACATAGGTAGATTTAAACATTCTGCCATTAGGTTCCTATGATTTACTGATAGGAATGGATTGGTTAGAAAATAAAAATACCATGTTGAATTGTTGGGATAAAACTATGCACTGCATAGATGACGAAGGAAAACCATTCATACTAAAAGGGAAACTGAAACCTATTTTTGTAAGGCAAATCTCAGCCCTTCAACTAAAAAGAAAAACTAGGAAGGGATATCAAGTATATGTTGTACATGTTGAAGAATTAGGAGAACAACCTGAAGAAAACCTGTTAGACACTTTACCAGTGATAAAAGAATTTAAGGAAGTTTTTCCAGATGAGATTCCTCATCTTCTCCCCAAGAGAGAGATCGATTTTTCAATCGATTTGGTGCCAAGAGCAACACCAGTTTCTAGAGCCCCTTACCGGATGAGCCCCCCTAAACTTGTGGAGTTAAAAATGCAATTACAAGAATTCCTAGATAAAGGTTACATCAGACCGAGTGTATCTCCTTGGGGAGCACCAGTTCTATTCGTGAAAAAAAAGGATGGAACTGTTAGAATGTGCATTGATCATCATCAAATGAATAAGTTGACAATCAAAAACAGGTATCCATTGCCCATAATAGATGACCTTTTTGATCAGGTGAGAGGAGCTTCAGTTTTCTCTAAGATTGACTTGAGGAATGGGTATCACCAACTCAGAATTAAGGAGGAAAATATCAGCAAAATAGCTTTTCGAACCAGGTATGGTCACTACGAATTTGTATTCCTACCTTTTGGTTTGACCAATTCCCCTGCCACATTTATGTGCTTAATGAATAGTGTTCTGAACAAATATTTAGACAAATTCGTACTAGTATTTATAGACGATATTCTAGTCTATTCAAAAAGTGAGGCAGAACATAAAGAACACCTTAGAATTGTGTTGCAGACTCTTAAGGAGAATTAGTTATATGCCAAGTTTAGCAAATGTGAATTCTATAAGGATAAAATTCAATATTTGGGGCATATTATTTCTGAACAAGGATTAGCTATTGACCCTGAGAAAATAAAGGCTGTTAGAGAATGGCCAGTGCCGACTGATGCTTCAGTGGTGAGATCGTTTATGGGGATTACGAGATATTATCAACGATTTTTAGAAATATTTTCTGCAATAGCATATCCCATAACGTCACTACAAAGGAAAGGCACCAAGTTTGAGTGGACAGAAAAATGCCAAAATAGCTTTGAACAACTAAAATTAAAACTTACTACAACACCTATACTGAAGATTATAGATCTTGATAAATATTTTTTCGTGTGTACGGATGCATGTAGAGAGGGATTGGGAGGATTTTTGTCGCAAGAGAATTCTTTTATTGTATATGAATCTAGAAAACTTAAGAAACATGAACAAAATTATAGTTTATATGATCTTGAGTTAGCTGCTGTAATCCATGCCTTGAAGATGTGGCGACGCTATCTTCTCGGAAAAAAATTTACATTGATGACAGATCATATCAGTATCAAGTATTCTTTCACTCAAACGGAATTGAATGCTCGACAAGACAGATGGCTGTCTTTTCTGAGTGAATTTGATATGGAAATAAAACATATCAAAGGGAAAGAAAACAAAATTTCTGATGATCTAAGCAGAAATGCCTGCCAAAACATAAGTAATATTGGGAGTAGTGCCAGCCTTGACTTAGAAGAATTAGTAAAAAGGGTAGGAGATCAAGATCCCAACTATGAGAACCTACAAGTGCAAATGCTGAAAAAGGAAATGGCTGGATACACCCAAAATGAGAAAGGGTTGATCTGTTATAGAAATAGATTATTTATCCCAAATGTAGACTTTGTGAAAAAAGAAATCCTAGATGAATATCATAAAAAGCCATATTCACGACATCCTAGATATCAGAAAATGCTTACAGCCTTGAAAAATAAATTATTTTGGCCAGTAATGAAAAAAGGCGTGGCCAATTACTTAGCTAGATGCATGGAATCTCAACTAGTTAAAGTTGAACATCAGCATCTAGCTAGTCTTCTAAATCCCTTACCAATTGCAGAATGGAAATGGGACATTGTTTCTATGGATTTTATGACTAGGTTACCCAAAGCAAAGCACCAACATGACTCAGTGATGGTAGTGGTAGATACCTTAACAAAGGCTACACATTTTATACATGTAAAATCTACTTTTGGGACACCCCAAGTAGAAAATGTGTTCCTAAAAGAAATTGTAAGGTTGCACGGGGTTCCAAAGATGATTGTTTCAGAGAGAGACACTAAATTCATAGCATCCTTATGGAAAGGTTTGTTTGGGGGCATGGGCACTAAATTAAATTTTAGCACAGCTTATCACTCTCAGATGGATGGTCAAACAGAGAGAAAAAATCAAATTCTTTAGGATATGCTGAGAATGTATGTGATGGATAGGCCATCTAAATGGGAAGACTACTTACATTTAGTCGAATTTGCCTATAACAATAGCTACCAATATTCCATCAAAATGAGTCCATTTGAGGCACTCTATGGAAGAAAGTGGCGTACTCCTTTAAGCTAGAGCCAACCTGAAGATAAGCTAGTGCTTGGGCCAGATGCTCTACAAGAAATGGAAAGGATTGTTAAACAAATACAGAGAAACATCAAAATAGCCGAAGATCGACAGAAAAGTTATGCCGACAGAAGAGGGTGAACCGAGAGTACAAAGTGGGTGACCATGTGTATCTGCGGATTAAACCTAAAAAGAGCACTCTTTATGCTGGGAGCTGTCCAAAATTGGCTCCTAGATACTGTGGGCCTTTTGAGGTCTTAGAAAGCGTGGGACTAGTGGCTTACAAACTGGCCTTACCCCCCCATGTTAAATTTCATGATGTGTTTCATGTTTCATTATTAAAAATATATGTACATGATTCTTCTCATATTTTTGATTGGAATGCGATACAGGTGGAACGAGAAGGGGAGTTCCTTCCAGAGCTGCTTCAAATATTGGAGCGGGAAGAAATTGAATTGAGAAATAGAACAGTAGCCAGAGTAGCAGTGGAAACACTTTACTGTTGAAGAGGCTACATGGGAAAGAGAAGCTGAGATGATGGAAAATATCTATATTTATTTTCATAATAAACTTAGTAAATAGTCTGTAACACCGAGGACGGTGTTTGTTTTCAGAGAGGGAATATGTAACACCCCTAGTTTCTATGCTTTTTAAAATAGACATTTGCACAAAAATCCAAAGGGGAGTGGACCCCAATGGATACTTATTGTGTGGATTTTATTTAAATATTTATTAATGAAAATAAATGGAATATTAATGTGTGCACTATGACTAGATGAGATTGGATATCATAAGCCTAATCCATGAGGATATGGATAAGGCTAAGACTTTCCCAAAACCTTTCAAAAAGCCTTGAAAGGAATTATTTCTAAATTAGATTTACGAGGAAAAATCTAAATTTCCCCAATGATGAGGAAAGTAGTTGGGAAGAGGTAAAAAGCTGGAAAATCAGAAAGCAGCTTTAAATTCCCTCATTAAGGGAATCCTAGGCAAACAGGAAACAAAACAACTTGGAATTCTGGACGCAAAATTAGAAACAAGCTTTGGGGAAAGCATAGCTTAAGTAAGTTACTCCAGAACAGATTGGGGGTTGGTCTGTTCTGAGAGAGGATCTTAGCTTGGGGGTGAATTCTGAAGATAGAGGAATTCTATGGTTGGGAGGATTGGTCATAGAAAAAAAGGTATGCATATTAGTATTATAAAATTTTACTATAGATGATGTTTTGAATTATTGAAAAATTTATATAGCTGCAGGTATGAATTAATTGTATTTAGATTTTATTATTCCTTACATTTAATAGATTTTATTAGGAGAAATTAATCTCTAAAATCTATATAGTTGTAGGAATAGAAATTATGGGAAATTATCAACCAGAATCTCTAAACTAGAAGATGGTCTAAATTTGGAGATATATACATTATTCCCATAATCGAGATTGAATATTTAACTTAAATCTACTTCTACAATGTACAATTACATGAACAGAACCATACATAGAAATTTTAATATTCCAGTTAAGATTTGAATTTAATGGATCTGATTTACTAAACTCTATATAGTCATGCAAAGAAAACATAGTCCAAATACTAAGGGAGGAGAAATGTTTAGTAACTCAGAAATTATATTCTAAGAGTTCTGGGAATCCATTATAATTGTATGAGTAAAATAAATTCTACTGTACAGCAATGACATAATTATTGAAAAATCTAATTCTAATATAAACATAATAAAATTCTATTGCTTCCATGAATGACTGAAAATTCATAGTAAAAAGATAGGTGGCATAGATATGTCTATAGTAGATTTAGTCTATGTTATACACTTATCAATTAAATGGAAAGTTAAAATGAAATGGTTAGTAGTAAAATACAAAATCTGGAAAGTGAAATTAAATCAAGTAACTTCCTATAGTAGACAAAATCTGTGCATAATAAAGAAATAACAAAATGTGTTATTAACAGGTATTAATTAGATATGCATGCTAATAGAAATTGTAAGTATTGAAGCATATAAATATTCTATATTATTCCTTCATTCTATTTCGAACTATAGTACTGATACAATATAAATCTGTTCTTCAACATTAGATTTTATATAGACAAAGAATAAATGATGGAATTCACAGAAGCATATAAATGTATCATGAAACGAATCTAGGACACCATACCATTTTATACATAATTATATAGTCTCGGTAGTACTACTTTTGAAGTAGAAACTACTCATATGTATATAAATGAACAACAAGAACATGTACAGTATACTGCATGACATTAATAAAATTACAATAAGAGTTAACTCACATGTCAGTGAATATAGAAAAATTAGTGATATGTGTAAATTTTGGGTACTCAAAGTGACCTAAGAGATTTATTAGATATAAATTTAAACTTCAGATTTTGCAGCAGAGATTAAATATAAAAGATACACTTATATCAAAATAAATAGTAAATATGGATCATTACAGGTAGATAAAGTTGCATAAGTGCAATTTATAGTTATTCTAAGAAATAATAGATAATGGTAATTGCAGTAAATAAATGAAAGACAACAGAATGCATACTCCTGGGTGATATCTAAAGGATCCTGGTTTTAAGAATTATAAAAACCATAAACGTGTAACTACTGTCAATCTCTTTAGTGCAGTCTAAATAGACAGATCTGTAAGGTACATGTTAAATTCCAATCGTAGTTAAAATAAGGATTGGAATATTTAATATATATATATATATATATATATATATATATATATATTCTGGTCAAATATCCATGAAATAACCAGAGAAACCATAATAGTGAAATCGATTTTAATAGCCACTACGAATTCAAAACCCTAATCAAATCCTACCATACATATGGATAACATCTACGCATTCATTCATGGATCGAAGAGATGCCAATTGTAAAGGACAATTAGATAAAGGAACTTACATGCTTAATGTACCTTGAAGATGGAAATCATAAATGGGAGATCAAATCTGTAAGACGATATTGACATTTCGAAAGTTGGGTGGCTTGAGGAAATGAAAAATGAACTGAGTTGCTAGCGATGGTACCAACATGGCGAAACAAGAATATATAACCTTTAAGATTCAAAAATAGTTGTCAGAGTATGCGTAGAAATAAGGGTACGATCATTAATTTGGGACATAAAACAAATATGACCCTTTTTCGTTATGTATTTATATACATATATGAAAATTGTTTATGGTATAGAATAACAAAATGTATGTATGTATATAATAATATAGCAAGATAGATATAACTATGAGTATCGTTAAGTGTGATGGCAAATAATTAAGGGTACTAAACTTGATCTATATAATCAGATATAAGTAAAGGTATGGAAATATAAAATATAGGTAAAATATGTAAGTAGAAAGCCCTCACATGATATCCAACTATAAGGCAGATTTAGCTGCACAATAAATGACGAAAATAATTGTAGTAGTCATGAAATACTTAGCAAAAATGAGGGAAAAAAAATTATTTGAGGAAAGAGGAACATTACATAAGTGTCTCAATAACTGTTCAATCTAGTTAACAAGTAGATTATGAAACTTGTAAAGGATGAGACCATGCAATCAATGATATTTATTTGAAATTGAGCCTTCCATTCAACATCAGGTGTCCTGGACCAGCCAAGTGGTTCTTGCTTCATTCTTTCCCTTCTCTATCTGATGAGGTGATTTCAAATGACTGCAACTTTCCTCAAGAAATTGGTTACATTATTAAAATATCTTTGGGTATGCATAGAATCCTTCCCTTGGTGCCTTGTTCCATTTCCAGAATTTTGCGCGTGCCAAGGAATTTTTTTTAATGTTACTGATAGTGGTAGCACAAGATACAACTACATTGTGCACATGATCACTTCCTTGGAGTCTTGGACTGACCAAGTTCTTCCCCTCATGCTTCCCCATCTGTGTATGAGGAGGTACTGCAAATGGCTGCAAATTCCCTAAGGAAATTGGCTCCATTATCAAAGGGTTTCTTTGCATGCTTGTAATCCTTCCCTAAGTCCTTGCACCATTTCTAGGATTCTATGCATGCCAAGGAATATTTTGTTAATGTTCTTGATAACACAAGCATGGCACATAATCATGGATTTTTCATACAACTCTTTGAGTTGGTTATCTTTATCATCCTGCATGTTTCCAACTACATGATTCAAGGGTTGCAACACCTTCGGGTGGGGACATGTTTCTGGAATCCCAAACAAAAGTTAGGGTGGAGAACCATGTCTCTGGAATCCCGGATGCCTAAAGGGGAGACATTGATCTCTAGAGCCCTTTTCTAATCAAAGGGTGGAAACATTGACCTCTGGCATCCTGGTATGTATATACATCTCTATAATCCCTTACCAACTGTGGGTGGGGATACCCATATATATACCTAGAGTCTCACAAAGTTCTCTGGAAATTTCGTGTTCTAGCAAGGTGAAGGTGGGACAACCTCTGGAATCCCTGGCCTAAATATTAGGACTCGTTTCACACTAGGGGGTGACACTTGCACACAAGAAAATGTCAATGGCTGGTTGGGAGGTGATTAGCCCATTTTGAGGTGTTTCAATGTCCAATATGGACAAAACCTAGAGTCCAAGGTGGAAGAACAACATAACAAACCCTATGGTGTGTGTAACCACAGTCTTTAACTATAGCCCATAATGAAGAACCATGCTGCCTACTTACCAAGCTATTTGATAACCAAGAATACTATGGTATACCATGACCACAGAAAACAAACTAAGCTAGTAATATAAATCAGAATCATAACAAGATGACATTTGGTCATACCTAAATGTTTAACTATACCTATATAGTTGTCTAGCTATTCTTATATGTTTATGTATGGACCCTAGGTGAAGTAGGGTCAATCCTTAATGGATGCAACTAATTGTAAATTTGAAATTCACAAACCCTATGATTATTAACCATACATACCATTGACATCTCATGAGGTTTAGCAGTAGAAGGTATCGTATGCCCATTTTCCCACTATGGCTTCTTGATGCACTTTCCGAGGAAACGAGCGATGGGCATTGCCCATCATAACTGGTTTCTTTCCATATTTCCCTTCTTAATTCTGAGGAAAAGAGTGATGGATGGTGTCCATCATAACTCGTTCTTTCCATATCCCCCTTCTCCAAACGAGATGGGTGCCTCTGCCTCCTAGAGTAGTGTTTACAATGGTGTTACACAAAAATTAAACAGGAGTTCTGATAGGGAGAAAATGACCAAATTATTAGGAAATTAACCATGATTTGCAGTAAGGATTGTAGGGTGCCTTGTTGTGGCTCCTTTTCCTATTTGGATGTGAATGAGGGCATCAATTGCTATGTAGATTAACAACTGTCTCACTAATGCCTTATGATATGAGACTAGACTACATGTAGTTTTCAAGTGTTGTAGATATACAAAAGTGGCATTTCATATTTTGAATTTACTTGCAGTAACTGTTCCTCGTAATTGAGAATGTCTCTAGGTGAATAGATGTAAAAGGGTAGGAAATTGACACAACAAAGTATGTGAATGGAATTTTTCACTATTGCATGGTTTCTAGCACTGATATCTTTACAGAAATTATTGTACTACCTATAACTTCATGCTCACTTTTACATGTAATCCATTGGTGCATAATTCATTTCATATTGTTGATTCTTACTTGTACTAGTTTCTCATTATTGATGGTAAATATGCTTCAACGTAAAACAGATAAACAACACAATAAATCACATCAATTTCATGGTGGAACTATTTGATGTGTGTATTATTCATAGTTTGGATACCCTGACAGAGTTCACTATAACATGTTGATGCATATCTTAACACCATTCTTATGAAATTTGGTTTTCTGATAATCTAATGGATGTATAATTTAATGTCTTGAAATTAATGTCCTCATGATTAGCTGTGAAGGATGCATACTAATTATCATTGAAAGTAGCACGACACCTTCACTAGTTGTAGCTAAAATTTGTGTAAAATTCTCTTTCTATTCTAGATACATTTCCATATATTGTGATGGTACATGCCTGAGGTTTCCCTTTTATTCTCAAAAAAAATTTAGGTGGCATATAAATGGTTAACCTATGCCTACATTTCCCTAGAGTGACCTTTGAAAGCTACTACCTCGTGCTGAACGGGTTACACATTATGGGAATAACACACAGATCTAAGTGGTAGTATAGCTCATGAATTGAATTCTCCACAAGCCTGGACCACTGGATGTCACATATTGACATGGAATACCAAAAGGATCTCGTGTAGGTACTTGCATGGTTCACAACGATTCTCATAATTTATTGCTCCTGTTGGTGTTAGGCTACTTGTTGCATGATTTGCAAGAGTACCCTTGTTGCATAAGTACTGACCTATGATTTTGTTCAATTTAATGGTAAAGCATAAATGTCATAGGAGAGCTTACATTACCTAATCTCTCCTATGACAAGACATTTTTTGGCACTTCACACAATGAACATGAACATCAATGTTTATGTAATTAGCCTGCCGGAAGGCTTCTTTAGTTCTATTCCAAAACTCAGAAGGAATTCTATGTATGTGTGGAACTAGAATTGAAATTTTCTGGATAATAATGGCTGCATTATCAATACTTACCTCATTATCATAGCTTCATTTTCAGAATTACTCATGTTGTAATGACACAGGGTAGTATCCACTGTCTTCAACTGAAAATAATAACTCTTTTGTTCATGAAATTCTTTTTTTAAATCAAGCCTGTAAGGCAAGCTGCATGGAATGGTCTTGTATTGATCATGAAAACGCTAGGTTCCTAGATTCAAAGGCCTCAAAAGTAGAGATAGAGGATTTCCATGGGATAATATTAGATGATAATTCAATTGTGTGCCATGGTTTAGTACATAGTTCTAGTGAATTACAATTCCAATTGAGAGAGGAAATCCTTTGAGAAGACAATGTTGCATACATTTACCAAACAAATTTTCTGGAAAATCTGACAAGGGGCAGACATGGATTTCAATGATGCTAATAACTTAGTGCAACAATTTGTGCAATTAGGAGCAGAGGAAATATTGTTTGAGACATATGAAGGTTTTTTCTTCTAGGGAATATGAACTGATGTCGATAAGAGTTGGGGGAATGCAGGGGAATATTAGTGAAGTTTCTGGTAATTCATTTGAAAATACTACATCTCTTGATGCATTTTACAATGAAGCAGAGAAATCCACACCACTCAGGGCAAGTGCAATAGACAATGGAGAAGGGACTTCTGGGGATGAGTTGAACAATGAAAATTTTGTAATGCTTGCTAGTATTGCACTTAGATTAAACATTTCCCGTCCTCAATTTTATTAATTTTAAATAAATCTTCTCTCATATAGAAATGAAAATATATAAAAATAACATAATTATATAATATAATTAGCATAATCAAATTATGTAATTTAATGAAATATATATATATATATATATATATATATATATATATATAGATATATATATATAATTTTATGAAATAGATAGATTTCCATAATTTAAAATGATTATTATTAAATTCAAATATAAATATATATATTTAAAAAAATAATCTTATACTGCCTTACAAATATATTAGCAATTTTCATAATCAAATAGTAATTTTGATTTCTCATTCTTTAGTTTTCAGCGTTATCTCTTAAAATCACTTCCATTTCCTCTTCCAACCATATATAAGTTTTCATGTCTTACTCATTCAACTTCACCACCGTATATGAAACACTTATTCACTCACAACCACGTACACACAAAGGCTCTAAATGAGGAGTTAAATAGGTGGGAAACATTGTTTAAGATTTTGAGGCTGTAGCTCAAACCTTGTCAAGGCATAGCTTAGGGATAAAAAGAAGCTCTTGAATAGGTCACTTATATGATTTCCTGTGTATAAGTAATAGAAAATAGGGGAACATGTCCAAAGCTATTGTCAATCATGTTCAGTGAGAAATTGACTATCTTGCTTGTTGAAATTTTATTTCAAAAGGAATCTCTGGTTATCAATTTCAGAGAAGATGTAGGGTTTATTTGTGAACAACTTGGTTCCTTTAAAACTATGTTAAACAACGTGAGAGAGATTTTACAAAATGCAATTCGATGAAAAACTAGCTACATAAATTTTAGCATTTTCTCTATTGTGCCATGGATATCTTGGAGGATTGAGAGGCTCGCAATATTAGAAATTTTTTCTTCTGATATCAGATGGCCTGAAGGATTAAGCCATTAAAAAATTGTACCATCTACATATACGCGAGTGCTCCACACCTAAAATATTTAGAGTTTGTGGTTTATGTGAATGCTCATTTTCACACATTAAATGCAGATCTTTAGAGTAAAAAAGTGATTTCTCTAGTTAAAGATTATACAATTGTGTTGTAAGCATGAAAAAGGACATTTATCTCATTTATTAGTGGATATTTCAAGATGGCCCTAGAGTGATTACAGTTGTGGGAAATAGAGGGATGGTCAGGACTCTTGTCTTACAAAAAAATTTAAACAACCAAAGAGTTAGAAAAAAATTTCAGCATGTGGTTTGGTTAGCAGTGTCAACATATATTGTCAATGAGCTTTTTCTCAAAATGGTTAGTCAAATTAAGCTACCAAGTGGAGAGGATCTGTCAAGCATAAGGATTCAGAGTCTTAGATACATCATCCATAAACATTTAGTAAATAAATTTTAACTCCCAAATAGAGCTTTAACTGATTCTACATAACTATATATTCAGGGGTGTGCAAAAGTGTGGGGACTGGTGATTTATCTGCTCTTCTTCCAATTGTAAAATTTTAAAAACTAGTAAACAAGTTCATTAATTAATATTTTTCCAATCCTTTCATTTGGAAGAAGAACCATCATGTAGCAATATTTTATGCATACCTCTGTCATTCATGCGTTGTAGTTGTCTTTGTTATGTGATGTATTTTTCCATTTTCTTATTTGTTATAGGAAATAAAATATGCAACATTCCTCCAAACAAAAAAATGGGTTTTGGAATTTGATGGGGCTAATATCTTAAGATATATCTCCACTTCATTGTCAATTCAATAAAACTTGTCCAAGAATTTTGAATTGCATGGATTGCAATGTTTGGTGCCATTTCATATGAAATGGCTCATGGTGAACAACATGTAGTTACCTATCAATTTTGAAGCCCACAAGAATGCTTCAAGATAGTTCACTTTATTTTTAAATGATAAAGTATCTATTTAGAGAGTCACATAATTCCATTTTATGTAACATAACCTAAAAAATTGTTGTATAATTATGACACTTCCATCCTTGGTTTAAATACATGCATTGCATTCTTGGTTGCCAGTGTTGTGCGAGAATAATTTATATTGATTTCAATGAGTTACACACTAAAGATCTACCACATAGCTTGGCATATATTTTTTTGTATCTTCCTTTTCTAAATTCATCTATGTTCTAGCTTTTATGGTATGGGATGAACATTAGAGATAAGACACTAATGGAGAAAATAGACAATACCCTTTCTATAAGTAAGACCTTGAAGGAATATTATTGAATCCAAAGGATCTTATAAAATCTAATATATCTAAGAGTAAAGACGAGGAATCAACAAAAAATATGAAAGATGCAATGTAAGATATACAATAACTTGATTAAAACCAATTTCTTACATTTTTTTGAGAAGTTTTTAACACCAAAAATTTCAAACTATTTCAACTCAAATTAGATAGGAATCCACCAAATAAGGTGGCATCCACTTGTCTATACTTATTACTGACACAAAATACAAAATTAATATTGAAGCCTCCCATTTCCTTACATTCAGTTTGAGCAGTTTATAATAAAAAACATTATTCAAGAATAGTTCCAAATACATCTACAACAACCAATTATTTTAACTCAATTTAAATATGATAATTTATATGTCAGGACAACCACAACATGAATGTGGCATCCACTTGACTATCCTTTACAAAAAATCCAAAACATAGTCTCAAAGCCTTCAAATTTTTAATCAATCATTCAAGACATGACACCTATGGCAACCATATACCATTCCTGCCTACAAGATGCCTTCAATGTTTGAAAATATTTTGTAAAGATATAGAAGATGAAAAATAAGATGGACACTGAGAAATTGGGGAAAAAAACTTGTATCATTTTATTATAAAGCTTAAAAATAAAAATTGAATAGTAATATTTCTATAAAAAATGAAGGAAACAACCATTTAAAACAAGAAATTGAGAAATTGACTATATAAACAAGATTTAGAAAAGGAAATCTAACAAGGTGTACAACTCATGAATATACAAGAAAATAGGTGTTCAACAGTAACATAAAATGCTACAAAAGTGTCAAATAAATGACATAATAGCGGTTCATTACATAAATAGTAGAACTGACCTAGGTGAGGCCACCCACTAAAAGCAAGCTTCTTCAGTGCTGATTTTTTTCCTAGGCCCCTAACTGAATAGATCCTCTTGGAATCCTTCCTTGAGACAACATCAGTTTTATAAGCTTTCATAACTTTGATCTCCAATTAAAATTTTCCCAATTTCAAAAAGGAAAGGAAAACAATTGGAAGGAAATGAATTTGCGGTCAACTAAAGCAACCACCATGGCTTCTCTTGAAGTAATTGAACAATAAATTAGTTCCAAAGCTTAGAAAAGTTGGCTTGTATAGAATTCACTAGTTTTAAAAACCTCTCACATCAACTGACCAAATTCTAGTGTAATTTAAAAAAGATATTAATTGGGTATAATGTATTCAAACATAACTAGAATTGGGAATATACAAAAAAGAAACTATAATACCAGACATTACTAATTTAGAAAGGAAAATACTCAGTACATAGACTAGAGCCTAAAGCTACATAACGGAGAGGCAAGAAAAAGAAGATTTGTTCCATATCAATGTAAAATATTAATTTTACCAACAACGCAACAATTATTCACCATTCTAGCATATGCTACCAGACTAATAAAATATTCAAAACATCAATACATTTATATATACATTTGCATAACTTGCGTTTAGGATATGGTTGCTGAAAAATTGTGGTATTCTTTCTTCTGGTAAGACCTATCTGCATAGATCTTGAGGAACAAAACACTGCATTCATATTTTTCATAGCCCAAAATTTCTCAATCTCATCCCCAAACCTTACAAACCCATATCATTTTGAATGACTTATAACCCTATTAGTAACAACCTTGGGTCCTTTTACACTTTGGTATCTAGTTCAGAATGTCTCTTACAAAAAATAGTTTCTCACATAATATGTGAAATGTCCAAAAAATATAGAATAATCAAGTCCAATATCAGGCCACTTTTCTCCAATGCCAAAGGTTTCCCAATTTATCTTATAAAATTATTCAGTGTTGGGCATTTGTGCACCATTGTAAGTTTTCAAAACTCTCTCAGCTCTTGCATGGCTTGCAAACTCCACAAAGCCATAACCCTATGATTTTCTAGTCTATTTATTCTAAATAAATTTAACAGAAACAACATGCCATTGACAACATGAATATGATCAAAACAACTATGTATCCAAAAAAACATTTTTGATAATAAAAATGCAAATAATAGTCAATAGGTTTTATATTTTTATACATAGTACAATGATATAGGAAAGAAGAAGTAAAAAGAATAACTTACAATTAATATACATATTCTAACAATGTCAACTCAAAATTTAGCAGCCCCAAACACCTCAAACAACTCTACAATGGCATTGGTAGGGTGTTTCCTCAAACCAATGGCAAAAATAGTGGAGGTAGTTTTTAAAAATATCAAAGACTTCAATGGAGGTCTCACCACCATCATCGCTTCTCAAGGACAAATTAACAACTAAGACACAGGACTGGACCCTTCGCAATTGTAACAACAACCAAGGAAAAATATATAGCCCCATTCATATTAACATGGTGCATGACTTCTCAATATTGGATATCACAAGTCAAGAATTTGCTACAGAGAATAGAATTTCTTGAGAATGAAAACAAGGAGATCAATTCAGAGGTACTAAACCTCAAACAAAAAGTTTATGAAATCAAAGGACATGAAAAAATACACTTATGAAAACCAATTGTGGAATCTCCGACACACCAAATAGAAATATCAAAACATAAAAGGATAGCAAGAGATGAGACAAAAACAAGCCCTTTTTTAAAAAGTAAGATGAGATCACAATAGCCTCCCCCACTCGCTGTGGTGAAAGGGTTGGTAAAAAAAATATTGAACATCTACAAAGCCCTAGAGATTAATATTAGAGTGAAAGGGCTCCCCTTCCCATGGCCCGATCAAATACCCTATAGCTATTTCCTGGGGTAGAGAAATGTGATTTCAAGGTAGAATCATGTCTATAAAATAATAGAGAAGTGGGAAAAATGGAGAAGAGACAAGAACACACATTACTAGCCAATGAAACATCCATTGGGGTAAAATGTTGGAAAGAGCACATGAAAAGTTCAATTGAAGAATATTCACTGCACTCTTCAATCCATGCTTACAAATATTCTCATTGTATGGAGCTAGTTATTATTTACACTACATATTAGTCCCATTAACAAACGGAGAGACAAGTGACAATTCTACCCAATCATACAATAATAGTTTTTCATGTTCTAGTTTCCTTGGAAAGGCTTTAGGATCATCTTGGAGAGATTATTATAAGAGTTTTGTAGCAATTTCATAGAGTACTAAACCCTTTAGTTTCTTATTTTACCATAACACATCAATAAAGGGTATCATAGGATATTTTATGCCAATAAAGAAAAATGAGTCTATGGGAGGGAATCTCTTGAATCTGGTAGACACAAAATGTGAGGCAATATTACTCTAGAGTAACGTATGACAAGGTTATTTTATGTTTCACCTAGAGTTAATATAGTTGGTAACCAAGTGGAAATTAGATTCCAACATATGGGGGATATTTGTTTTTGTGACATGCCTGGAAAACATAGTAGATTATATTCTAACTAGTATAACATACACAAAAATTGCTAAATTATCAGCAAACCCTATTATCCCAATATTGTTAGTTTGACCTTGTAACCAACCTTAGTAATTTTTTCCTCTTTGTTTCCTTTGTCCAACGAGCCACATTATGTTTTCCAAAATTCATACCACATAGGTGTTCTGATGCTACATACACACCTCAGAATTGTTCCACTACTACAAACCCCACATAGGTGATTCGATGCCCAGATCATGCCCCAGTCTGAATATCTTGCAATAAAAATCCAAGGAGAAGGTTACATAGATGATGGAATTTCTCTTGAATCGCCCCACATTGCCCCAAACAAACACTCGCTACCTAGACCGGACCTCAAGAGAGTTTAGTGGCTCACTGCTCTCAATAGAAATTCGATTTGACGCAAAGTGAACAAAATCTCTTCATCTTGGCCTAATAATTCTAAAAAACACTTGGCCCCCAAATGTTAGAGACATCTATAGTAGCCAGCTATTTCCACCCAATTTAAATAGGCTAAGTTATATGACAGGACAACCACAACATGAAGGTGGCATCCGCTTAACTATCTTCTACAAAAAATCCAAAAGATAGTCTAAAATCCTCCAAATTGTTAATCAACCATTCATCACAAAATGATACATATGCCAACCATATACCATGCATTCCTACAACATGCCTTGAATGTTTAAAAATATTTCGTAAAGATACAGAAGATGAAAAATTGTGGAAAAAAATCTTATATCATTCTATTCTAAAACTTAAAAAATAAAGAATTGAACAGTAAAATTTCTATCAAAAATGAAGGAAACAACCATATTAAAATAGGAAATGGAGAAACTGACTATATAAAAATCATTTTGGAAAAGGAAAGTTAACAAGGTGGACAACTCATGAATATGCAAGAAAAAAAGTGATCGATGGTAGCATAAAATGATACAAAAATGTCAAATGAATGACAGAATGGCAGTTCATTACATAAGTAATAAATCTGACCTAGGTGAGGCCACCCACTAAAAGGATTATTTTTCTATGTTGAATTTTGTTCCAGGCCCCCAATGGAATAGAGCATCCTGGCATCCTGCTTTGAGACAACATCAGTTTTATAAGCTTTCATAACTTTGATCTCCAATTAAATTTTGCCAATTTCAAAAAGGAAAGGAAAACAATTGGAAGGAAATGACTTTGTAGATCAACTGAAGCAACCATCGTGGCTTCTCTTGAAGTACTTGAAATGTAAATTAATTGCAAAGCTTAGAAAATTTGGCTTGTATAGAATTCACTAGCTTTAAGAACCTCCCACATAACCTGACCAAATTCTAGTATAATTTAAAAAAGTTCTTAATAGGGTATATTGATTCAAACATAACTACAATCATGAATATACAAAAAATCAACTGCAATACCAGCCAATTCCAAATTCAGAAAGGAAATTAATCAGTACATAGACTGGAGCCTCAAGCTACACAACACAGAGGCAAGAAAAAGTAGATATGATCCATATCAATGGAAAATATGATTTTTTCCAGCCAACACAACCATTATTCATGATTTTGGCATCTTCTACTAGACTAAAAAAATATTCAAAAAATAAATACATCTATGTATACATTTGCACAACTTACATTTATGATATGTTTGCTGAAAAATAGTGGTCTTCTTTGATGTGGCAAGACCTATCCACATAGATATTAGGGAACAAAACACCCCATTCATCTCCATCATACTCTGAACTTGCTCAATATCATCCCCAAACCTTTCAAACCCATATCCTTTTGAACGAATTGTAACCTTATAAGTAACAACCTTGGAACCTTTTATAATTTTGTATCTAGTTTGGAATGTCTCTTGCAACAAATAGTGTGTCACGTCATATGCCAAATTTCTAGCAAATAGGATAATCAGATCCAATCTCAGGCCACTTTTCTCCAATGCCAAAGGTTGCCCAATTTATGTTGTAAAATTTTCCATTGCTGGGAATATGTGCACTATTGTAAGTTTGCAAATATCTCTCATCTATTGTGTGGCTTGAAAACTCCAAAAATCCATAACCCTCTGATTGTCTAGTTTGTGTATTGCTAATAATTTTAACATAAGCAACCTACCATTGACAACATCAATATGATCAAAACAAATATGTATCCTAACAAAAATTTCTGGTAATAAAAATGCAAATAATAGACACTAGATTTTAAATTTCCATACAGAGTACAATGAGATAGGAAAAAAGAAGTAAAAAGCATAAATTACAATTAATATACATAGTCTAACAATGTCAACTCAGAAGTTAGCAACCCCAATCACCTCAAACAACTTTAAAATGGAAGTGGTAGGGTGTTGCCTCAAAACAGTGGCAAAAACAATGGAGGTAGTTTTTAAAAATATCAAAGACTTCAATGGAGGTCTCACCACTGTCATCGCTGCTCAAGGACA